>CM067351.1:32253601-32361101 GCA_034190875.2 Urechis unicinctus | reverse complement strand
TATCAATATATTTATATATATATATGCACATATATATGTATATATATATATATGTATATATATATGCATATATATGTATATATATACATATATAGATATACATATATACACATATATACATATATAGATAAAGATATATTTATATATAAAGATATATATACATATATATATATATAACATATATATACATATATACATATATATAAATATATATATATATATATATATAAATATATATATACATATATACATACATATATAATATATATATATATATATATATATATATATATATATATATATATATATATATATATATATATATATATATATATATATATATATATATATAAATGTATGTGTGTGTGTGTGGAATGGGATTCATTCAAGGGTTTTCACCATTCATGCATTTTACGGAAAAAATGTGATATCTATCATATAAATCATAATTTCCAGATGTGCTGAAGAAAGTCTCATAAGGCTCCTTCCGTTGGGGTACTTGGGAAATGATTGAATGATAATGTTATTAAGCAAGACTTCCTGAACTTCACAAGCCAAGGTCCATGAAACAAGAAGGAACAAAACTTCATAGACTTCGACCTGCTGTTTAGAAACTCTTTACTAACAACAGATATATCGTGCCAATAACCGCATACTGACTGTTAGACGGGATAAGCAATCGCCATCCACACGCATGGTCATTGAAGACGGATAGAAGCGGATCGAAAAGCTGGCTTATTGGCATAACCACGTGTGCTACACCCATCTGATAAATCCCCCAATATATGTAACAGCAGCTTAAATCGGCGGCGGTTGAACCATAATTTGCCGGGTGAGAGCCAAGCAGGTGCGTTCTTTATAACTTTATATCGCTAGCGTCTTTCATGTTTCGCAATTGATCCTGTCTCAATCGATCCACTTCTGTTGCGGAACTTTAGGCGCGCGACGACAATTAAAACGTTGGTTCTAACGCTGCGCTGTTTAGCTGTTTCATTCTCCTTACTTCTGATAGCTGCCGTGACGCAGGCATCTCAATGTTCGGTTGGGGATGTGCGGACGCAATACACAGGCCTGAGAGGCGGCTGTAGGTGGTAGGCAAGTACCGTACACAGTCAGTAGCAGAGCTGCAGCCGAAGGGAACATCTCGCTGATCTGGCGTTAGACTCCATTCGAAGGTTATCGCTATCACGATTTAAAGGTGATGTCTGGTCAGTTCTTGCATTGCAAGGTGATTGAATAATTACTGACCACACAATCGGTACCAGTGGTATTTATACTCAATGCGGTGAATGCCTATGGCCAAATGTAGCCGTTTGCTGTTAAACAATGTTATTTGTTCCAATTGACTGCATTTATTTCAATGCGCTACGTTCAGAGGAATAACTCAAAGCGATCTCTAAAGCGAAACAAACAGCATACAGTGAGAATCCGTTATTTAAGACCACGAAGACATACAAGGCTTTTAATTACCTCACGCATCGGATATGGATTTGTTGTAACACAATCTACATGCAATTACTGTTTGGACGTGTCAACAATTTAAGTTCCGCCTGCTTGTGTAAGTGATCGTGGAGCGATTCCTGTACATTGGAGCAAACTATTATTGTATAAAATGGACCAACAAATTTGACTAAATGTGACGATTGGGTCTTCTGGTGTAATCACCTAAGCTTTTCGATGATTGATATTTGTCTATGCAGAAGGTAGGCCGGCAAAGATTATCGCATCAATAGTTTTTAGAGTAGCTTTCGCTGTCATTCAGTACATGCTATCTTTTTACGACATGAATACCACTTGATTTGTATATACTATGCCAGCTGGCTGACAGCCATCGTTACATTGTTTTGTCAAACAAAGACGACAAGACTCCTTATTCAGAGTGAGACATCTGTTACAACACGAGTAGATACTTAAGGCGCTTAGTGGCCTGGACACAATTTTATGTATAACTCCTACCGTGTGACAGATCTCTGAAATTACTGCAAAACTGTTCGGCTATCAAACAAATGAAAGTTTCTTCAAGTGACGGGACTTTACTTTCGCTTATAACCCGCGTTTATATGCAGTTATAACGCAATTAGTAACATACCTATGGCATGCCAGTTGCCTCACATGAAACATCATTCAAACGAGATCAAGACAGAATTGTCTTGGAATAAACGAATTAGATTCATTAGTTTCCCAGGCCAGACAGCGCAGCGTTAGAACTCAATTTGTTAATTGCCATTGCGCGCCGATAGTTCTGTCACAGATGTAGCCCAAATTATATGGGGAAAAATTGGCAGTATTTTTTGAGGCTCAAAATCACGCTTTAGGAAGCTCAAATGTAATGTTTAGATATTTCACTGACAAGGACCGTGCAACAGTTTGGCTATATTTAACATAACAGGAAAAAATCCTGCTCAAAGGCGATTAAGCAGGCAGTTAATTGCTAAAACTCTGACTAAAAAGAAATGTCTTGAGTTTTGATTTAAATACATCAAGCGTATTCGACCGACGAACGGCGATAGGAAGTGCGTTCCACAAACTTGGTGCGGCATTACTAAACGCTCTGGTACCGTACGAAGACATATTTGGAGATTTTGAGACTTGAGCAGATACTTGTCCATAGATCGAAGATCCCTTGCATGTTGCCAGTATTTAGCCTATGTTGGTAGCACATGACCCCTTTTGTGCTACACAACCCTGGGACAAGCGGCTTCCGATAACCAATCTAAACCAGCTGCTTTCAAAAGCAGGAAGTTTTGGACGCTGACGAGCTAATGGTCGGTGCTGCGCTATAATACTAGTCAAGGTCCCCCAGCCTGATGGCAGCGGGCGCTGTTTACATGTTACTGATATTCAATAGTCTCGCCTTCAGGTCTGGGCGAGCTTAATATCTTGAATTGGACAGGCATCCCAGATTTGGGATGCTCCAATCACAAGCCGTGTCTCTCGGTCACTCTCTGATACTTTTAAGTTGTTGTCTCTCATTGGTCAGTTCTACACGTTCCGAAGAACTAGTCCAACCGGTGGAGTGATTTTTATGAGCCGGGCACACATCCTATAACACTCCGATTTGTTGTTTCACGCTGAGTCACACAGTCGGCGAGAGAAGCAGTAAACATACTATCGTGCAGCTAAGCATTAAAGCATTTGTTGTGGTGCCAATTTGAACTTTTGAGACGCCCCACAATTCCAGAAGACATTCAATGTGTTCTCATTGGACTCAGACCACTACAATGTCCATGACGTCACAAAGAACCGAGGGTGCGTATCACAAGCCAGACACGCGCAATTAAGGTCAATCCGGGTCACAACCTTCGCGTTGATTGGTCACGAAGATTAACGAACGTGTCTAATGAATATTCGGACGCGCCAATTTAAGACCTTATCTTTTCGTAGACTCTAGGGCGAGAAGCGTAGCGGAACCCCTGGAGTCTGGGACGCAGACTACTATAATACGCTGTGGTACTGATAAAGTATGCACGGTATTGGTCAGTCAATGCAAACGAACATACGCAATCAATTATTCTCACATCTAGCCGCGCACGACGGTAATATAAATATAAACCGTCGTGCCTGAGAGTATGTGGGTCGTGTGGCATTTTTTTTTTATTTCGCGTGCCCGGGGCTTCCCACCAAGTTGTGTACTTACGTAAATATATATGTCGACAAATGAGATGAATATCCGCTTAACCGGACTATTTTGGTTATCCACTGTCTCGTGATTATTTAGCAATTGTCAAATGAACTTTTAGAATCACAACTTTCGTTCACGGCAGCCCCAGTTTTGGAGATATGACGTCACATTAAGCAGTTTCATTTTCACTCGCCATGTGGCTGCAGGTCCCGGGGGAGGGGGCACTTAAGTATATAGAGGTAGTATACATGTGTCGGGGTAGGTTTTTTCGGCCTCCCGACGGGTTTTGTTGACCTCATAATTGTAGGATGGGGTATGCTCTTGCCATTTTTACCTTGTATGACGGGTACAGGTTTTTGAGATCCCGGGGCACACCCCTACGCAGGACAAGGCCAAGTGCCCCCTCCAGACTGCGGGAATCAATAAGCGTTATCTTTTTTTAAATGTCCATGTTATATCGTTGAATACATATCGCCCTTCAAAGTAGATATTTCCAAAAGATAATCATTGACAAAATGACACATATACTTAAATAATAAAATTCCGAAAGAAAAAGTTCGCTTGCGAAGAACCTTGTCTGCGCATGCGCACAGAAACCGATCTTGTCGTTCAAAATAAACATGAACTTTTCAGAATTTGTGTGGCCGGATTAAATCGCCTTTGACGAAATCTCACACGTAAACTAACTCAACTTGTTAATAAACATTCAATTATGTGAAAATTATTCTTCATATGTACATTTGTGTAATATTCGTGTATAATTGGAACTCATGTATTGTCGCGCCGCATTTGGTTACGATCATCGCACGACGTCAATAAGACGTCGTGCACGGCTATCTCACATCAAGCATACACATTAACCGGTTAAAGCACAGTTGTCAACTCGACGGTTTAAAGGCAAATTCAGGGCATATATCTTCGATTTCGAAGTCATGATAATGCTACTATGCTAGCAGCCCTATTTCAAAATGCACCCACCTTATCATCTCGTTCCAACTAGAAATTTACTTTGCGACATACACCAATCAAATTTTTTTATCAAAGATCAATCTTCGTAGTGTTTCGCATATATATAGATATATATATATATATATATATATATATATATATATATATATATATATATATATATATATATATATATATATATATATATATATATATATATATATATATATATATATATATATGTGTGTATTTTATATATATATATATTTATATATATATATATATTTTTTATATATATATATATATATATATATATATCTATATATATATATATATATATATATATATATATATATGTGTGTGTGTGTGTGTGTGTGTCTGTGTGTCTGTGTGTGTGGGTGTGTGTGTATGCATGTGTGTGTATGCATGTGGGTGTATGTGTGTGTGTGCATATTATTGAGGGTGACGTTCACTTCATTGCAGCGTCTCTAAATGGTTAATGTTATCTAAAGAACACGGCGTTTACAGTTGATCGACCAAGTTGACAGCTGTGCCCCAGAAACAGGTTTAATTGATAGCCTTTACAATTAGCAAATAAAGGCTAGTTTTAATGTAAACAATGACACGTATGGTCATTGAATTCCATATAATATGCCAGTTTTCATGGCCACTGGATAATTGCGTGACATTTAAATGCCCAGATAAATTTGCAATCCCCGCCGAGAAGTTCAACGCACTTTAAACCATCGATAGATCAAATGCATGGGGCATTACGATTGTACCGCCCAGTTCATCCATGTTTTAACTGTATCATGCATGTCTTTGGAGCTTAACTTTTCTAAACATGCTGGCGCACATATTTGCACCAAATGTCAGTAAACAGTGTTCTTGTTAATTGATGTGCAAAATATCGATCCAAAAATTGAGCGGTTTCCAGGACTTTTGTTCCGAGAATTGACTATTGACCCCACGGTCCCTGGATTCGGACAAATGTCAAAGTGTCAAATTATACATTTAGTAATTACATTTGAACTGCGGCCGGTGTCCCATTCCGAGTTCGTTTTAGAGATCTAGTCGAGGCGTATATAACTATACACAGTGCCCCCTTACCTCCTGTTCGGAGTGATAATGGAATCAAAGTGGCCCCTACCCAGCATCAGGTCATACTCTACCTGAACAGCAGCAGCGGTCCCCTTAGTCATTTGTACCGACTAAATATATGTAGACAAAATAGTGATACTCATAAAAGGGTCAGCGGTCTAAGCGTATCTTACTCTACCTGTGATGTCGCCATCTGCTAAATTATCCTGATTTTTCAAACGTTAAATCAATCATTGCAGATTGTATGGTAGAATGCCGCCTACAGCATGCAATCACTGAGAGGGGGTTGGGGTATATTTCATTGTCCTAGCGTTCCCAATTGGAAAACACATGAATGCAACATACTGAATTGCTGCATGCTTTCCTCAATACTAAAACTAGAATAGGATGTTTTTCAGCGATCCAACCATTTGGGTGGGATCACGGCAAAGATCTTAGATGAGCCATAGCTGTGATTGGTAACTATCCTGACCCGGATTAGAATTACATCACAGCGTGGATAAGAATGAGATTCCACCGGGCGTAGGAAATTCCCATAAAAGAGTCACCTTGCCAAATATGTCATACATACATTGCATTTCATATACCGTTAGCAGGTATATTTTATCACACATCAGCAATAGAATGTCACATAAATGCCGGTATACCATGTATTTCAGGCTGCGTGGTATTGTGAAGATACTGCCTAACGAGAGGTTACGAATGGATGTAGGATTTCGGTTAAACGGTGGATGATTCCTGGCTTAATCTTATACAATGAAGGTTTGCGATTGCGCCACTAATCTGTCAGATTTGCTCGCTGCCACTAAGAGTAATCCTCTCCCACAGCGTCTCGTAAATGCCCTATGGTGATGTCCAAATAGAAACGTATTGTAGGACATCAAACGGTAAGGTCATTCAATTCGCTTATTGCTAATCTGTCATACAGGACATATTTTTCTGTAGCGTTAAAAATCTCCATACGCTTGCCGAATGAAACAGGTATCAATCAGTGTTGGCATCGGTATTAAGCGCGCAGTAATTGTCGACTTCAAAATGACAAAGGTCAGATGGGGTAAAAAGTGGAACTGCGACAGCTACAAACAGGCTCGGTAAATTTGTTCGGACATTATTTAAGAACGGCAAACACCAGCATACATCTGGCCAGACGCGATGAGCACCTGATATTATGTGCATGGTCAATGTAGACGAACATGAAGGGCTGTGAAAGCTGGCCCAAGAGTTCTAAACCGCGCAATGCTGACATACCTTATAAAGATTTGGCAACGTTAATGGGGCGAAAGATGAGACCATAAGCTGGATGAGACTATCACGTGACTGTAGAACACGACCTGATATGGGGTCGATTGCAGGTTCTTGTGAATGAACTTATTAAAGTAGAATGTATTTGGCAAAGACAGGTTGAATTCAGAGTAGCCGGTGCAACGCAATGAAATGCAGTAAGTAATGACATTATTTAAGATAACATTATGGGTTGTACATACAATCATTTTGTTTTGCATTATGTGATCATTCTTGCAAATAAATGGTTTCATTCAAATATCGCCCTGACTGCACATCGACGGAGCCTTAGTCATACCAGCCACGTCTGCACCTGACGTGACGCAATTTACACACGGAGTGCTACTCCACAAGGGATGAATGGACGCTACAGCTATCTAACTGTTGAGTGCTGCGGCGATGAGAGCCTGTTGATGTCAAGCTATGAAGTCAGGGCGCAGGCGCCAGAGGTAGGCCTGGTCCACTGCTATAAGCGGCAGGCGAGTTCTGAGCGCCGCCACTAGCTGAGTTGCAGTTGAAGACTTAAGCAAGCAGAGAATGCGGCAAATACCTACATCGCTCAAATACCGAGACCACAAGGAGGCGCAAGCACGCCTTGTTAACCAACCCGCTGGCTTCACAGCAGTGGCGCTTACCCAATCAGGGAGGCTGTGAATGTTCTAGATAACGCTGATAACACAATCAACCAGAGCACTGTACCTACGTCATTGTCACCCTGTCCATATATGATGGGCAATCAAGGAGATTTGTGACGCAGTCCCTCGCACATGAGAGAGAGAGCGTTATGTAACAAGACCGGGGTTCATCTTGACACTACTACATTTTCAACTAAGATCCAGCTGTCGACCAGACCTTGCAATCGACAACTCAATCGAAAGCGGAAACATCCACCAAAATCATCCCACAGCCGGTGAACGAAGATATATCTCGGCAATACGATAGAAAAAGAGACGGTTATTGGATTATATAGCGGTGATCACCTTAAAACTAAACCACAGGACTTGAACATCACAATGGCTTCATTAGATACATCTCAATCATTCCGCCCATGTGAGGACACCAACTTATCAACTCTCTGTGACTCAAAGGAGAATACATCGAACAGCAGGGACGAGTTACCACTTCAGGATGTTCAATATATCTACATTACTGTAACTTGTTTTTATATGATCGTGTTTCTATTCGGTGTTCTGGGCAATGTGCTCGTCATTTGCGTCGTATGTGTTCAACGAGACATGCGGACTCCAACAAACTTATTTCTCGTCAACTTGAGTGTAGCGGACTTGTTGGTTTTGTTCTTCTGCATGCCCACGTCTCTGATTGAGTTTCACGCTCGTGAAGTGTGGCACATGGGACAAGCTATGTGTAAGTATGCCATATATATATATATATATATATATATATATATATATATATATATAGATATATATATATATATATATATATATATATATATATATATATATATATATATATATATATATATATATATATATATATATATATATCTATCTATATATATATATATATATATATATATATATATATCTATATATATATATATATATATATATATATATATATATATATACGCAAAAATAATGGTAATATACGCAAAAAAAAACTTCAGCATTTTGGTTTGCCAAGTACAAACGCGTATGAGCTGCATTACTCGTTTATAAATCGATATTCCAATGTATCTTACTAAAGTGTAGATTGACGGATTCTTGGTTTTACTGATGTCGTTACAATAGCTCGATATACTTCGCTAACCAGCCGGTTGTGCTTATCGTTGATGTGCCGTTGCCGTCTGTGGTAGTATACAATTAGTGTATCAGTAATCACAACGAACTATATTTTGTACCAACGTAGATCAAATCAATAACAAACTGAGTAACCAAAACCAATGTAGAGTTAAAGCCACGCGTTCTCCAATATTCATTCACCAATATGACACACGTGAATATAGTTACTGAGGATAGTGTTTCAATACCCGGATAATTAGACCCTCCTGCAGATCCCTTGTTACTCTGATCATCTATCATACCCCCTGCTGCTTTCTGCCCCCGATTACCTGCTAATTAAGCGGTATCTAGTAAACCATGCTGATTCAACCTACTCCAGATCCTTTGCTGATCTAACCGTGCCCCAAACACCTGTTGATGTAGTTGGTCGTGTACCTCCCCTCTCCTACATCCCTCGCTTATTCCGACAATATATTCCTAAGTGGTTGCAATCATCATGCATTTATGCGTTATGATAGAGTGCGGCTTGCTGAATGGAAGTGGGTGGTATGATAATACGATATACCACACTAGCTTGCTGATTGCTACAATCTTCCACAAATACACAGCTTGAGTGGGAATCAATGTCAGATTTAAATTTTGATAGCTTTGCCAAAATGGATTTATCAGACGAACAGTGATTTTAGTTAGACGCCAGCGTTGTAAAGGGAATTGTATTATATTACTGTGTTCCTGGCAACGCCTGGTATTTTGCCATAGATTGTATTACCTGGTGCTTCATGTCGACGACTTGCATGTCTTGTATGCCTGGCTTGCGACACCGTTTATTTTCTGAGTTGTGTAAATATAGGCAAGGCAGATGCGTTTTATTCTCTTTCTATCAATATTTGTGATAGGACATGTTTTGCGTTTAACAGGTAAATTGACCTTCTTCTTGGAACACGCTGTGGCGCATACGTCCATTTTGACGATTCTGGCAATCAGTTTCGAGCGCTACTATGCCATCTGCTGCCCCTTCAAGGTCCTCTACACATGTACTACACAGCGCGCCATCAAGATCAACGGAGCGGTGTGGGCGTGTGGGCTCCTGTCCGCGGTCCCGTTCCTCTTTCTTGCTTTTACAGCCTCTACACAACACGCAACAGCAGGCGAGGTGGAGATATGCCGCTTACCCATCACAAATGCATTGAGCATCTCTTATGTAATTGCCATTCAGCAGGTGTTTTTCACAATACCTCTGGCAATACTTATAGGGCTCTATGTGTGCATTAGTAAGGCTTTGCTAAACAAATCACTTGGCCGAAGTGGTCACTCTGGCAAGAAGCCACGTGCGCTTTCGAATGATGAAAATTCAACAAGCATTAAGATGCAAGCATTCGAGAACGGACGTGAGCGTCTGGATTCATCTCAACAACGTCGGCGACAGTTGAGCACAAGGCGGCAGATTGTCTACATGGTAATGGCCATAATGATCCTCTTCTTCGTCTGCCTGATGCCACTGCGCGTAGTAACAATGTGGCTTATATTCTCGCCTCTTGAAGACAAGGAACGACTGGGATTAGAAGGCTTCCTTAATCTCACGGCATTTGCTCGCATCATGTTCTACTTAAACAGCGCTGGCAATCCAATTCTCTATAATTTAGTCTCCACAAAGTTCAGACTGGCATGCCGTCGCACGATGCACTGTAGAGCCTCTCCAAAACACTCTTCATCATTTATCAGCATGCATCAGAGAACCAGTCATGTCAAGTTGACCGACTACAAGCAACCAAGTACCTCTACATATATGATGGCTTCTAACAGAGCTGATAATGAAAACATAGATTATCAAGACGCTTCTGATCGATTGTGAATAAACACCCTGAAATAATGATTCTCGATGAAGATAATGAACTGATTAACTAATTAACTAATTGTGTGCGCGATCATCTTGCCCCGCATAATATATATGCTTGTGTCTGGCATATGATCATTTACTATTATTATCAGAGATAATGAGTGCATTACCAAGGCGATGGTTTATAATTACTCTGCCTTTTGTCGATGTTTATGCCACGTGCATTATGCTGTTGGACTCTTAGACGCTCGCGTGTTTAGGATAAGGAGGTATTTGATTCAAATTATATTGGCCAACGTTTGATGTACAATTAGTAACCATATAAGTGTAAATTTTGACAGCATTGGTGCAGAATAAAATAACGCTTTTTTTAGGTGATTGCCCATGCTCTTCTGGCGCTAATTGCTTTATTATTCTCATACAATTTACAGCCATGCGGGACAGCGGTTTAATATATATAATACCATAAACAAATCACATTGAATCATTTCTTTTTATATATATGACATAGAGTCAGTCTCAGTAGTATGTCACTGTACACAGTGCGCCCCACTCTTGTTAACACTGCCAATATTTTGTGACAAATTGCCACATAGGGATCAGTCAAAATAACGTCCGCCTTTTCCTAAGAAAAGATGCATTGCCACGCCGAGCAACGTATATTCGGTTTATGTATGCCCTCTCTGGTCGATATAAGTGTGACAGTCACATTCCATTCACAATACGCAGGCGAGAAGGATCAATGTTTACATTTAGCTGTGGCTTCATGGAATCACCAATGCTAGCATTCGTCATCAGACCTGAAACAACTTTGAGTGATGTGCTTCTTGCGTTCGATATGGGGTGCTTATTTTAGAACTAACAATGTACTTCCTCCACGTGGATATATGCCCCGTGAAAGTGCAGGTCATGGAAAGCACATCAAATATCGCGCACTGAATATAAAAATCACCTCATCAATTCTGAAGCTGCGGAATAATTCATTGGCGCCTTATTAATGGCGAGACACCAGAGCCCGGCAGATACTTATGATCGAATTCGATTTATGTGGCCTCCAGTATAGACACAATGTATCTGGGAAATAACATGTTTGTTAGCTCCCGTGTTATACAAATCAAGACTGTGAAACGTTGTAAGATGTGTCTCAGAATGCATGTACGCTATTATCTTTTCTATTGCATACTCATTGTTATAAAATATTACAGGGTTCATGGTTATAATTCAAAGGTCAATACCACAGAATGTTCGGCTTTGTAATAAAATCAACTTGAGAGTAGTGAACGTTTGGAGAGATAAGCAAATACAAATTATCCTAACGCCTTTTACATCAACAGCTATAGACAGCCAAGGACGTACAAGCACCCAGCATGTTGTATAATTATACAGCGTACACTATAATTGTCTTGGCGTTCGACCTCTGGGAGCAATTATTATTTTTATATAATCAGCATAGCCACTAAAATGTACTGAACATAAATAATAACATTTTCATCATACAGCTTGGAGCAGAATATGCCCACTGTTATCACGAGCCGCATAGAAGAGAACAACCAAGCAGCAAATACATAATTAAAAGTGAAAATTAACACGGTCAGTGCAATCGTCGAGCTGCTTTTCCAACCAATTGTTGATACAACGCATTCCTTGTCAAATGTGAAAATGACGCCTCCTTCTCCTGATGCCATTAATGACAACTGTGCTACTGACTCCAGCGAGGCAACACAAAGGCATCATAGTGCTTACGCCGCAAGGTAAGCGTCATGATTCATTTCAACACCAAGGCGTCATAGTGCTTGCTTCGCAACTTGTTCAGCCATGTTATGATATTTAATATAGCATTTGGCGTGATAAACCCGTCATGCTGCGCAATAGGTGCTGCGGTAGTTCGGTATGCAGTTAGAGTATTCATCATAGTTTTGTGCTTTGAGGCTGAATAATGGAAATAGCTAATTTAACAATAGAGCTATTATGCTTGATTAAGAGAGTAAACTTCATTTATATCCCACTGTCATACCTGCTCTTGTGCAACCTAGTGCATGCACCATCCGGAAGCGAATTCGTGTGTATTGTTGTGTAATGTTACTTTCCAGATAAAATGTGTAATTTAATGTGCCGCTGTTGGTGTTTATGTTAACGAAGAAGTATTTATTAGCATTGTAATGCAGATCGCTTACATTGACGTCACCACTAGTTGCTTGGTGACAATTTGCATTGACAATTTTTTTTTGTATATGTATATATATATATATATGTATATTTATGTATATATATATATATATATATATATATATATATATATATATATATATATATATATATATATATATATATATATACACATATATATATATGTATATACGTATATACATTTTGTTTTGTTATGTCTAGCACGTATACTTTGTTTAACTTGCTTGTTACTCTGCTTGTTTACATCGAATCTACGGGGGCGTTCGATGCATAATTCAGGGGCTTCCACAGGAGACACACATTCATGGTCATCCAAGCTACCCAATGCGGTAACCAAGTCTACATATTTCTGTTCACTCTTGTTTAATGGCCGAGCACTCACTGAGCAGGACATATCCGCAGGATCCATGCTTGACAGCGCACTTTGCATACCCCCTTGCAGGTGATATGTGCCTCTGTCCGTTATTTGGCCTCAGTGTTCATACTTCTAACTCTTACCCGTTCCATGGAGTAAGTTCGTTTAAGACACTTATGATCATAAACGTGTCCCCAGCATACTTTAGCTTAGTAAGACTCCTCATGCTTCGTTTTTGTTTGACAGAACAACTTTCATTGGCCTCTGAGTGTCTTCTGATTTTTTACCCAGTCTGATTATGCTCGTGACCAGTTATTTCGAGAGCCGATGTGCACAAGGACTCAAATAATTTGTGGTCATCCACCTTACGTTTCAATGGCTCTGCACAGTCTCTCTCGTTCACACAATATATAATCACATTGTAATCTCAGTCTTCGTGACTTTTCCCCTCCATCTGCTGCCCATTTAATGACATAATGTTTTTATAATCTGCTGCTGATGGTGTACTTGAGGTGTGTGTTGCAGCAACCTTAGCCCAGCTATTTTCAACTGCTTTTGGGACATCTTTCATTTGTTCCTGCACTTTGGTGTAAATAGAGGAGATGATCTTCTGCTCAAGAACAGCAATTTTATCCCCAATATTGAATTCAGGGCTATGTCACTTATCCATCTTCTTTTCCAGGATGCTGAATTTCTCTTCAACAGCGCCCATCATCTCATCAGCTACTGCCATCTGTTTGGTTTTACCCACGCACATGTAGCAGAACCAGAAATAATCTGGCCTTTGGAGCGTGTCATATTCACTGTCACTCATATTGATGCACTTGTTTGTTGCAGCTGCCATCAGAATGTTTTCCTCAACATCAGCAAAGCTTCCGTGCATCTTCTTCATTACCAGTAGCTTTCCCCTCGCGTTTGCTTTTTGTTTCTTTGCAACTGATCAGAAGCTTCTCTTCCTACTAGTGATGTTATTCTGATGTCACCACTCGATCCATTATTCATGTGGGCGAAAACACAAGGTCTTAAAGTTCACCAAACAAATGTACGGCTTTAAGGCAATTGCAATTAGGCGGGTGAGAAATATTTGCTTTCAATTCCAAACATTTGTAGAAATCTCAATATCCCTTTTTTATGCGTTTTCACGCTGTGGTCCAAGGGCCTTAACGTGACGGCGTTACGTTAAAGCGTATGACACCTCTGTGGATTTTGGCCCTTAACGTGTCAGTGTGAGTAAATCACGTCTCCCCGGACCGCCCTGGCCTTTTAGGCGGCAGCAAGTGTTCAGTCACTTGTTGCCCAGCCGCCGAGATATACGGACGTGAAGAAGAAGCCACATGGAGTAGCCGGTCCCAGTGGCGTGGTGGTTTACTGCCTCGCCCTTCGACCCACAGGATGTGGGTTCGACTCCCATGTGTGACAGCCTGACTGGTTACTCGTGACTCGGATGATCACGTTAAAATGGCGGTCTCATCTCTGAAAGGGGATGTAAAAGATACTCTGAGGACAACACGCTACCTGGCAATGATCACCCTCAGAGATACACTCACTGCTATTCGTACATAGCCTACTTTGCTAAAAACGACTATAATTCGAGCAAGCAAGCAAGCAAGCAAGCAAGCAAAACAAACAAACAAGCCATACGGAGACGATTCGATTCTTAGACGTCGAACACAACGGACGTGTTTGGAGGATGTGTATATTTCAACTTTTCGCGCCAAAATCGATTTCGTTATTTTCGCCATCTTGGACTCTCAACTTGTACATAGGCTATATTATCTTGGACTTTCAGTGAATTTAACTTAGTTCACTATTATTATTTCTCACTACATATATGGTGACAAATCAAGAGAAGGGCAGTGTTGCATTATGAAGCCCTCACTAAAAATCATAACGTGCACTTCATGTGTTGGATGGTGGTTAAGAATAAAGACAGTTCTGTTCCGGTCTACATGGTGTCGTCCTCGTGTGTGTGTTTCTCAATATAGTTATTTGGACATAACATAACATGGTGGCAGCAAGTGAGATCTAAAACGACCCATAGTGATTAAAAACAGTGTTTTTATCTTCCGCTAGTCAGCAGTGGAAACGACTGTCGTCTTGAGGTCAGTGACACCGGATTTCAGTGAACCGAGCAATTCACCTCCTCAACGACCCCGCTCAAACGCACATGGTCGGCGACGGATTGTGTGACTGTGGTGTTGGAATGTCGAGCAACAAAACGAGCGCAAAGTGCAAATCGCAAGTAAGCTTCTACATGTGACAATATCAGGTCTAGTGATCGTGTTGGACGTTGTGGTAAATAATTGCATCGCGTCAGTGACAGTGTGCAGTTTATCGCCCGCCAAATCATGTCGGAATCAAACCCAGCAGCAAGCGTGCAGTACGTGCACTCAAACGATCTAGCCGGTATCAAGTTGCCCTCATTCAACTGGGACAGTGACGATTTGCCTCATCAGTTTCGCTCATTCAAGCGTTATTGTGAACTGTTGTTGTCGACTCCTACGTACAGTAACAAAACAGGTCACGAAATTGTTAACTACATCCTACTGTGGTTGGGACCCAATGCTTTAGAAGTCTACGACAACTGGTCTCATCTGACAGTAGAGCAGAAGAAAACGCCAGAGTCAGTGTGGCAGGCATTCCAAGACTATTTTGAGCCCAAGGCTAACTATAGACTTGCCCGTTTTCAATTTCGCGACATTCGTCAACAGTCAGCTGAGCCCATTGACACCTTTACAACTCGTCTTAAGGTGCAAGCACGGAAGTGTAAATTCGAGGCTGCTCTCGAGGACATGCTGATCGACCAAATCATTATTGGCACTGTGCACAACCCCGTTCGTAAAAAGCTACTAGACCACGATCCAGAGAAGTTGACACTTGACAAAGTTCTTGACTGTGCTCGAACATACGAGGCCACACAACAACAACTCAATCAGTTTGGGCAGGCTACGAAGGTGGATAGCATCCATCAAAAGCGAAACAACCAAAGGAAAGGACCGATTCCACATGCTGAATCGACCTCAAGGAACACATGCCACTTTTGTGGTGGGACTAGACACCGTCGGGAGGAATGTCCCGCTCGCGACCAGAAATGCAATAAATGCTTAAAAGTTGGTCATTGGGGAAAAGTTTGTCGCAGTACTGCTGCACACAGTTCTACGCAAGGACATCGCAGTGGCTCAATAAAGTACAGTACTTCAAAGTATAACAAACAGAAGCAGAAGCCTGATGTACACTCTGTTTGTGTTGAGAATCAGGATGACCCACAGTTTGAACAGTGCACATTCGACACTCTCTCCATTTCAACAGTAAGCCGAGACAAAGCATTTGCAATCTTGCGCATTGAGGCATACCCCAACAAGAAGACAAATCTACGAGGTAAAGTGGATACAGGTGCTCAAGGGAATATCCTGCCTCTGCGAACGTTCCGCAATATATACCCATCGCATGTAAATGAAGATGGACTGCCAACAACCTTAGTTAAAAGTGATGCCAAACTCACTGCATACAATGGCACTCCGATTCGTCAGTACGGTACACTTACCATCCCGTGTCGTTACACGGACAGCCAGTGGCAAGCAACAAAATTTTATGTAACTGACACACCAGGTCCTGTAATTTTTGGATTGGAAACTTGCGAAGCTCTCAGTCTGGTGACCATGAACTGTACCATATCTCTCCAGACTGACACTGCAAACCTTAGAAAGCTGAGTGACGTCAAGTCCATGTACCCTGACCGATTCACAGGCTTGGGTAAATTCAAAGGAGAGCATTCACTAATCCTCAAGGAGGATGCTTGTCCTGTAATCCATGCGCCAAGAAGAGCTCCAATCCAGCTCCAATCTCAAATCCGCTCTGAGCTTGACAGAATGCTGGACCTAGATGTCATCCGCCCAGTGAGTGAACCTACAGACTGGGTCTCGAGCATAACATATGTTCAAAAACCAAACGGGTCTCTCCGCATTTGTTTGGATCCGAAAGACATCAATAAGGCGCTAAAGAGGGGTCAGCACCGCACCCCCACACTTGAAGAGGTCACACACAGACTCAAGGGCGCCAAAGTGTTTAGCAAACTGGATGCCAAGTCCGGCTATTGGAGCGTGCAGTTAGATGATGCCAGTCAACACCTCACTACGTTCAACAGTCCATTTGGAAGGTTCTGTTTCCAAAGGCTCCCATTCGGCTTGAAAACTAGCCAAGACGTCTTCCAAAAGGCAATGGATCAGATACTCGATGGACTGCCTGGCGTCATATCCATTGCAGATGACATCACTGTGTTCGGTGTTGACCAAGCTGATCACAACCGCAATCTCCATCAGTTGATGAAACGTGCTCGCAAATGTGGTCTTGTCTTCAATGCAGAGAAATGTAAAATCAACCAAGACGAAGTATGCTTCTTCGGCAACATCTACGGGGAGTCAGGGGTCAAGCCTGATCCAAGCAAAGTGCAGGCTATCATCGACCTGAAGCCCCCAGCAAACGTCTCAGAACTCCAGTCATTCCTTGGAATGGTCACATACCTTGCTCCGTATATCCCTAAGCTGAGTAACGTTACAGGACCATTGAGACAGCTACTACAGAAGGACTCTGAATTCCAGTGGCATCCAGAGCATCAAGCAGTTTTCAGCCAACTCAAACAGCTCATTAGTAGAGCTGGATTGCTCTCATACTTTGATCCAACCAAGCCAGCTGTATTGCAAGTTGATGCGAGTCAAGAAGCCCTCGGCGCCGCACTCATTCAAGATGGTCACCCAATCTCGTTTGCCTCAAAAAGTTTGTCTGACACCGAAAAGCGGTACGCAAACATAGAAAGAGAGCTACTTGCATGTGTATTTGGAGCAGAACGCTTTCACACATATTTGTACGGCAAACCATTTACCATCGAGTCAGATCACCGTCCACTGGAGATGATCTCAGCCAAAGCACTCACATCTGCCCCAGCCCGTCTGCAGCGTATGCTGTTGAGGTTGCAACGCTATGACTACGAGATAAAATACAGACCTGGCAAAGAGATGATTCTAGCGGACAGCCTTTCTCGACTCCCAAAGTCTAGTGCTGATGAGCACATTGAACTGAATATTAAGGTATGCTTTGTTCAATTCAGCAACAGACGACTCGATGAGCTTCGTGAAGCAATAACAAATGACGAGACACTCAATCGCCTGTCAAAATACATTATCCAAGGATTTCCCGGACGCCAAAGAGACGTCCACCACAGCATTCATCCTTATTGGCCTTTCCGAGACGAACTAAGCATTGAAAATGGTCTCATTCTGAAGGGAAGTCAACTGCTGATCCCAGAGATCCTCCATGACCAATATCTAACTGACATCCACACTGGTCACCAAGGGATTATCCGCTGTCAGATGCGCGCTAGAGGTAGCGTGTACTGGCCCGGGATCAACTCTGACATCGAGGGCATAATATCACAATGCGCCATTTGTCAAAAGCACCAGGCATCGCAGAGTAAAGAGCCAATGGAACCCGTTATTACAACCGTTCCACCATATCCCTGGCATACAATTGGCTCAGATCTCTTCACACTGAATGATGAGAACTATCTCATCATAGCAGACTACCACTCGAAATACCCGATTGTTGAATGCCTTGGACGTGACACTTCCAGCCGTCACGTAGCTGCTATTACCAGTCATGTATTTTCAATGTTTGGTTGTCCAGACACCATCATCTCGGACAACGGTCCACAGTTTATAGGCAGTGCTTATCAGGCAATGACAAACAACTATGGAATAGCTCATGTCACCAGCTCCCCTCACCATCCTCGTTCACACGGTTTTATTGAACGCATGGTCCGGAGCATGAAAGCCCTCATTAAGAAGTCACCTGAGGAAACCGACAAAGCTATTCTTGTGTATCGAACAACCCCTTTAGGCCCTAAAATCCCCTCACCAGCTGAACTCATTTTCCAAAGGAAAATTAACTTCAACCTACCAGTCTACCATCAAGGCAACGCCCATGACATAACTGCAGCTAGACAGCTAGCCCATCAGAAATCTGAAATGCGTTACAACAGCCAGAGCAAAACCCTTGATGAGCTTGACATCAACCAGCCCGTTTACTACCAGGATGTGGCACGTAAAAAACTGGCTCCCCGGCAAGGTTATTGGAATTGGCCCCGAACCACGTTCCTACACAGTGCTATGCCTCACGACAGGTCGCCCTCTAAAACGCAACAGAATATTGCTGCGACCTCGACCCATAGCCACTGACACTTACACAAGCCCAACTCCGTCACCACCAGCTGCACCGATAGTTGCCCCACCTACTCTACAGCCAACACAGGATAGCCCCGTACCTGATCCCATCTCCACACCTACTAGTAAAGTGAATCACAACGCAACAGTCTCCTCACCTGCGATACAGAAAAGTGGAAATACTACAATACCTACACCACGTCCCAAGCGAAATGTCATGCCTCCACGTCGTCTCATAGAAGATATTTAATCTAAATACATATTCATATTGTAGCAGAACCAGATAGTATTGTTTTGTATGAATGTCAACTTGGGACTAGACTTAAATTGTATGTCATTTTATTGTAACAGGCAGACTGCTACCTTTTTGTTTGTGACTGCAGACAAGCAACTAACATAATGTCTGTCATTGATGATTTCTTAAAAGAAGGGGGATGTTGCATTATGAAGCCCTCACTAAAAATCATAACGTGCACTTCATGTGTTGGATGGTGGTTAAGAATAAAGACAGTTCTGTTCCGGTCTACATGGTGTCGTCCTCGTGTGTGTGTTTCTCAATATAGTTATTTGGACATAACATAACAGGCAGGACTCACTGAGGGAATGAGAACGGCGAACAGTGCCGGGACAGAATTCATTTAGGCTAAGACTTTTCATTATTTCTTGCACCCTTATTTCTCTCTATTTTCTCTTTACTTTTGAGTTATTCTTCATCATCACAACTTTTATGTTCTTTCACTATATTAAAACTTTTATCATCATTACTTAATCGTTTCTCGTATCGTTCCCTCACCAAATACAAATATGGAAAGCCCTCTCTCTATAAATAAACTAGAACCTCGGACAGATATCCCCACAGTCACCTCTTCCCCTCATAACACTCACCATTCTTACATTTCCCCTCCAGATGTATCAATGGATGATTACTCTTCGGAAGAATCTTCCAGACAACACTCACCCAAACGAAAACGAATACATCATTCTTCCAGTACCTCTCCAACTGACAACGAAACCACTACCAAACAACAAACTGCAAAAGTCAACATCTACAGCACTCAGATAAACATCTGTAAAGCTAGGTTTTCTTGCTTATGCACGCTCTTCGTTATAGTAATGTTTCTCACTGCCTGTAGTTGCTGGAGTGGGGACTAGCCAGAGGAATATAACGCGAGTCCTGGAGTAGAGTTGCTTATTAGATTTATTTAAGTTTCAACAATGAAGCTCCCTGGGAATCTCTGTGGCTTTACATTGGGAGTACTGATGGCGGTCACCGCATTTAGGGCAGGTGGTATTATTTGGGCAGTATGTAGTTGTGTGTCCATATCTGTTGCACTTAAAGCATCTTGTGGGGTTAGGGATGTAGACTTTCACATAATGGGAGGAGTAGCCAATTTGGACTTTTACCTCTGTTTACCTCTCTACTGCCATCCTCTCTTCTCACCTCTCATCAGATACCAAAGCAAATACCCTGATGGCAATAGGTTATGAACTTCTCAAAGTCGCCATTCCGGTACTAACATAAAAATCACTTCCCATTGTCAGATTCCTTACAACTCCATGGCCAACTTATTTATATTATATCTGCTCATCATCTCGCCCATCTCTCCCATTCCCAACCAGATCAATCTTTTAGACCCAACTTTCAATCTCAAGAACAAAATATAACTGTTTTGTCATGGAATTGTCGAACCCTTCAAACCCAACTACCTGAATTCACCCAATACCTAATTAAAACTAATCCAAATCTAATATAATATGTCTCCAAGAAACCCAATCATAAACCCCACTTTCGAAATTATCATATATTAAGGAAAAACAGAACATCAGCTAATCATGGAGGCCTAGCTAGCTATAAAAACATCCCATATAAAATAATAAACAAAGAATCAGAAATCGAGCGCCAAATAATTGAAATCAACATTTTTAATCAAATGTATCACATCTCAAATGTGTATGACAAATCCAAATCTATAGACCCAAAACAATATCAGCCAATAGTTAACCTTTCCAGAAACATAATAGCTGGATATTTTAATGCCTATCATCCCTTTTGGCACAACCCAAGTTCAAATACTAAAGGAAATGCTCTTTTTTAAAATAATACAAGATAATGACATTACCCTCCATAATGATAGCTCCCCCACACACTTCTATAATAATGGTAAAAACATACCAGATCTTATACTTACATCCCAAGATATATCACACAAATTTTCATTTAAAAATACCCACAATACAATGGGAAGTGATCATTCTATCATTTCAATCACAAATAATAAACCAAATTCACCTTACTCCTTCCACCCCCCACACAAGTGGAATATTAAAACAGCTGATTGGTCCTTGTTTCAAAAACTCTGCAAGCAAAACATCAATAATTAAATCATTTCTTCAAACCCCCTTACCTCTTACGATAATTTCTATGATAATCTCATTCAAATAGCTAAACAAGCCATTCCTCTAAATAATAATCACCGTAAACAACTAAAATCCCATCCTTGGTGGAATCCTAACTGTACCCTCATAATCAATGAAAGAAACAAAGCCAGGAACACATACTATCATAATAATACTTTAGAAAAAAAATTCAACTAAAAAGACTTTCAGCAAAAGTCAAATACACACTTAAACAAGCAAAGCTATCCTTTTGGCAAAATAAATGCTCCTCCCTAAACAAACCAAATTTTTAAGAACTGTGGAAAAATGTCAATATCCTTGAAGGAAATTACCCTAACACTAATATTCCACCAATCCAAAACCCAAACAATAACCTTTATACAGAAAATAATCAACAAATATCAGACACTTTAGTCTCTTATTTTGCAGAAATCAGTTCAAATAACGATCGTCCTACAGATTTCAACCCCATAAATTCAAAACCCATCGAAACTAATCCAAATTCACCAATCAACGAACCCTTTTCCTTAACAGAACTCACTAAAGCTGTCAACAAATCCAAACACACAGCCCCAGGCAAAGATCTACTCATATACTCCTTTTTCAATCACCTTCCAACAAACTGCCTAGAGGTACCCCTACAAATGTTTAACCAACTCTGGCAATCATCCATAACCCCTCCCTCCTGGAATTCCTCTATCATTGTCCCCATACTTAAATCTAATCAGAACCCACACACCCCAGCCTCATATCGCCCCATTAGCCTTACCTCAGTTACCTCCAAAATATTTGAAACTATTTTAAACAACAGAATCACATGGCACTTAGAACATAATAATCTCTATAACCCACATCTAACAGCTTTTCGACCTCATCATAGTACTATTGACAATATTCTTCAAATTACCGATGCAATCAATAAAGGATTTTGAACGATAAACAAAACTCATGCAATCTTTTTAGACATAACTAAAGCCTTTGATATGGTAAATAGAAATAAAAGTACAAAAACGTTACAGGATTAGCTTTAAAATGGTACACAATTTTATCAACAATAGATCAATACAAGTTAAAGTAA
The DNA here is from genome assembly GCA_034190875.2 of Urechis unicinctus. Taxonomy (NCBI): domain Eukaryota; kingdom Metazoa; phylum Annelida; class Polychaeta; order Xenopneusta; family Urechidae; genus Urechis; species Urechis unicinctus. The sequence continues at coordinate 32,338,335 of CM067351.1, read as the reverse complement.
ACAATACCCTTTCACCCCCCCCCCGTTCCTCTGATTATGGAGTACCTCAGGGCAGTGTACTTTCTCCAACCCTTTTTAATATCTTCATTAATGATATTCCAATTTCTTCTTCCTCGTCCATTTATGCAGACGACATAGCCATCTGGTCTACTAGTAAACTTTCAACTAAACTAACAAAACTCCTTCAAAATCATTTAAACAAAATTCACAATTGGGCTTCTAAATGGGGCATTACCTTTTCTCCTTCAAAAAGTCATTCATTTTGGAACCAATATAAAACACAAAATCCCTACTTTCTTCATCAAAAACCAACCCATCCCTAACCAAACCTCTACTAAGTTCCTGAGTTATTTTAGATAAATGACTTACCTGGAGAGAACACATCTCACACATGGTAACTAAGTGCCACAAAATCACTAATCTCATCAGATATATTAGTGGCACTTCCTGGGGTGCAAATAAACATATATCTTGCAAAATACACTCATCGCACTCACTTCACATTCTCTATGGAGCCCCAGCCATAATCACTGCATCTAAAACAAACATTCACAAACTAGAAACTGCACAGTCAGCCGCTCGCAGAGCCATCATTAAAACACATCTCTTTACACGTATCAACTCTCTCCAGGTATCCACCGGCTTCCCCCCTATACCCCTTCAACTCTTAAAATCCACTCTTAAATACCAAACCAGAGCTAAAACGTTCAACCTCCCAACTCAAAACATTTTTAATGAAACTCAACACAACCAAATCGATCGAAAACATAAAAATTCTAGTAGATCAACACTCCCATACATCCAATCTCACCCACACGTATCGCCATTAAAACATACCCACTCCCCCCATCCTCTGGCACCTGGTTAACCCACTTCTCAACACTGACTTAGCGAATAAAGTTATTAAAGACTATCCATCTTACAATAAATCCCTTGCACTACAACTTATTGATGAATTACCCTCTAACTCTACACATATATACACCGACGGTTCAAAAAACAATATAAGTGCATTATTTGCAATCGCAATACCATCTCATAAATTCAAAAAATCTTCACCCATACAACTATATCTTTCCATCTTAATGGCAGAAGCAATTGCAATCATTAATGCCTTACACATATCTCTCCAATCCAAAATTCCCAATCCTATCATTATCTCCGACTCCCTTTCAGCTATAACTGCCCTTCAAGGAAAAATTATTAACCCATTTATACGAGAAATAAAATACCTCTCCACTCTCCTTGCCTTTCAAATTCCATACTTCTATAATTTGGATACCAGCTCATTGTGGAATAACAGGAAACGAAATTGCAGATGCAGAAGCCAAAAGATCTCATTCAAATATTTGTACTCAAGATATTTCAATAGATTTAAACACTCACTACTCTTTGATAAATAAATTTATACTACAAACTTGGCAAGAAGAGTGGAATAACACCACCTCTACCCTCAAAATACTAAAACCCATTATAAACTATAAACCCATTATCTTTGACAACAACATCTACTCAGATAAAATCCTAACTTCCATAGCATTAGATAATCTCCCCCCTCCCCCTCTTCAACAGGTCTGAGCTTATACTTCGATCGAAGCGATTTCCTTCGAATACAGTCATCTACTTCGATCTAATTGCATGGCGTTGATGCAAGTAACACACTCGAAATGAAACAATGCACGGAAAACGAAGGACCACGCGCACGCGCGAATCAACTTCCTGTATCCAGTTCGAGGTTCTTTTCCTGAGTTCTACAGTGCTATTCATCGTCATATTCGCTTGTATTGTTTGTGTTTAATTTTGAAGAATATTCCGCAGTACGGTAAATCGCATGTAATGTTTTGATCAACACATTGAATTACAATTTACGGTTTGGCAAAGTTTCAGGTGTGATCAGTTAACAATAAAACCACATTTTGGGTTAATATATATGGCAGGCTGTATGACCGTGGGGGCTGCTTGTCAAACTCAAAGGACTAGTTATATGTTTCAGTCACATAATCTTAAAAACATGTATTGTGAATTATATATTCACTATTATGAAAGTTGGGCATATATACCATTACAGTAGTTGAATTCAGAAAATGTATTAATTTTATCCTCGACTTACTTTTGGCAGATTACTCGACATGGAGAAACAGAGTCCTCAAAGGCAAGACAGGCAACAGGCTTTGATTCAAATAACTCACTACACTCATTTATTCTGGAATTCACATTATAATCTAGATTTTAATAATGTTGATTATGCATGCATTCCTACAAATTATTAGATTACATCTCTGTATTTCTCTGCATGCTGTGGGTTGTTGGCTGTAGTTAGTCATTGTAGGTGAACTTTGGCATGTTATACAAGAATCAGCAAGGTAAGTGAATGACTTATTGTTATTAAGTCTCTTGACCTGAGTTGGTGTTCTACTCATTTAGAGTGCGATTTCTCTAAAGTTTAGGCTTACTTTTAATTAACGATTCACCATTTGCACCATGTAGTGCATTTTATACACCATCCATTTGTTAATTGAGCTGGAATATTGACTTGTTAACCAAAAATGACTACTCATGCTATCCACAGATATGCTTCATGGAAGCACCATACTGGCCGCTGTGGATCCACATACAAAGAAGATGGCACCCAACGTTCCAAACGCGAGTGTCCAGAAGGAACACACTTCAAGAAAGCCCACGAACTCGTTGCGACCACAGGAGTGAGAGTGATTGTTATAACAATGACTCCAAACGGAGATAAACATGTCTTCGCCAGTGACAATGGAGACTGGGAGGCCCTGCAAACTACTGGATTAAAGCTTGACACTGAAATCCAGAGAATGGGATTTGTGGGGTCTCCTGGTGATCTGCAGCCGGTACCGGTCACCAAAGTAACTAGGAAGAGTGGCAAGAGGATGACTGTGCATTTCTCGACCGAAATTTCACAGTCATCCTCAACACCCCCAGCTCCAAGACACTCTACCTCCAGCTCCACCACAGATGAGGTTGTGATTTCTGTGGAACAGGGTTATCCAACCCCAACCAAAACTTCCCCAGGAGATGGTAACTTTATCAAAACTCTAACACCCACATCTTCACAGATGCCACCTCCTATAAACTCCCAAGCGACTCCAATCCGGCCAGCAGCCAAGGGAGTCACTAAACGGAAGGTTGTCGGGTCTGAGGGTCGACTGAGGAAATCGCTACGAGCCACTCTTGATGCTCTCAAGAAGACCCCTTACCCCACTATAATCACTTCAGATGAGCCTGCCACTCCCCTCGGTAGGGAGCCTACCAGTCTCCTCGGTAAGGAGCCTGCCACCCTCCTTGGTGCCCTTTCTTCTGGCAAAACTGCATGTCCGGTGTGTATGAGTAATTTCGATGGAAATGAATCTACCATTTGGATATTTTGCTCTGCACAGTGTAGTATTGGTTACCATAAAGAGTGCGTAAATTTCCTCGAGGACAGCACATTTGTGTGTCTAGAATGTGGCTAGTTTATTTTTTCACATTAACATTGTGTATATGTTGGTTGCCATGTTGAGTGATTTTTTTACTTATTGTGTGTATGGAATGTAGCTAGTTGACTTTTGACATTTAATATTATGTACATATGTTTGTTGCCAAATTGAATGATCTTTTCACTTATTTTATTAAAGCATAGTCAGAAAATTGTCACCTTTTTCTCTGTCTCCAATTAAAGACATTGTTTGGCAAGGAAGACAATGAATGCATATAGATAATCAACATCTGCAGCAGGATTGCATCATATCACATTTAGAATGAAGTGAAAGAGGTTCCTACAAATGTTTAATCTGGGAACGAATGCATCAAAATAAATCCATCAGTTTACAAATTTAACATCATCTACCTGCATCTGCTGACCAATATTGTAAATCACAAAATCACCGCCACTGTTTCCGGCATGTCTGTAGCCCGAGGCAATGTGCTTTGGTATTTCAAATATTCCTGGATCTCATCAAGAATTTGCATGTATTCACTCTTGAGCAGTCTATTTCGACTAGAGCTAGCAGACTCGACCCCTACAGAGAGGGTTCTATCAAGAGCACTCTTAAAGACTGCCTTGATTTCGGCATCAACCACACATTGTAACCGAGACTCGGTCAATTCCCGCAGCTCCTTTATTGTCTTGGAGGATAAAGAGTTGGGGACAGCTCTCCTTGACACTCTCCGCATTGGTTCAAACTCTAAGTATGCACCAAAATATCTGGCTCGCTTGTCCCTAGCAAGCTGACAAAATTTCCCCACCGCCTGGCTCAGCTGCTGCCCTTCAAGGGAAATGACATCGTTTTCTTTTTCAGGATGAAGGAGGTACTGTTTTTGTCTTAATAGGACCCTGAATGCTTCAATTGCTTCGAGCTTGTCTTGCTGCTTGATGTTTGCACGCTTAGGGTCGTTGATACCTAACTGTTTAAGATTTTCTCCCCGCAAGTCAGACAATACTGTAACGTTATTGCAGACGGTCCTCCAATCCTCGCCAGTGGGGACCTTAGGCAACCATGACTGAGTTTGTTTATTGATTTCTTCCAAACGGAAATCAGGTCCCTGACCGGTGCCAGCACGCCCAGAAATGTTTATGGACCAACACTTCAGAACACTCTCTTTCAATTCCTCAGGCATTCTCTCCAGCATGATGCTGTCAGTCTTTTCAATTTCTCTATAGCTGGAGTGGGGTCGACCAGTCCTGATTTTCGCAATTTTGGCACGGGCTGCATAAGCCAAATCTTGACCGCCTTGACCGTCCAAAAGTTCCAGCACAAGGTCGCCGATCATCGCATATGTTTTGTCATGGACATCAGCCATGAGGAAATTGAAAATTGTGTCCGGAGAAAGGTCAGGCTGATCAGAAGACAGCTGGATCCTCACCCAAGGCAAAACCAGTTCTCTGGTTAGTGCCTCGCGTGCTATCGTACAAAGTTGCCATCCCTTGGGGTGGTCAGACACTCGTTTGGCTGCATTCAGGGCATTGTCACTTCGAAAGTTCATGAGCTGTGCAAGGGCTTTGTAGAAAATAGGCCATGTCAACTCCACAAAACTCCTAACCATGTTCATTTCTAAATGGCCAGGCCCTGGGATCAAGAGTGCCAGGTCAAATTCAAGCACCATAGCAGCATCCTTTCCATTGTCTTTGTGCATTTCTGTGTGTTTCGATGATGCTTCAATGCCAGAGAAACTCCCTTTGCACAATTCACACATGTAAGTTGAGAGGATGAGACGAGCACAAAGAATGTATGGAGAGCCATCACAACATAACAATACAAGCTCCCGATCCCCTCCATAACGAGTGACTCCTGCCTTACGACCAATATTCCTTAGGACCACAGCACAGGCCTCATAAGAGCAGGGATTGACAAAAAAACTGGGTCATTGACACAATATTCTTTTGCCTCTTCCTGTACAGGTTGGGGTGTCTTATCAGTACATATAATTTCCATGTTGTCATCGTTGTTCTCTTGGAAAGACACTCTGAATGTTTTTGCGGTATGCCCCGTGGTTTTCGCTGGCCTCTCTTCCCAAGTTCCACATTCATTTAACCCAAGAGCTTGTAGTTCGGCTTGCTTAAGGTTGACTTTGCAACTTGGGCACTTCACTTTGCTATTCGGTACATTAGCATGACCACAGTCCTGAAATTTTCAGCATGCTTCTGTTGTTCAACTAGTGCATCGATGGGGTCCTTGAAAGGGGAACCATGTACAGCTTGGTTGGTTTGTTCAGCAGCCACTTCTGCTATAATTTTCATTAAGTGGGGATACAGATGAGCATCATAGTGAAAATTTTTTTAAATTTCTATCTTGGTCAATTGTTCTCACACAAGCCAACTTCCTGGTTTCAGCATCCAAACCCCTGGCTTTAGGTCTTCTCTCCATTGCAAAGTGCCAGCCTTATCGGCTTCGAATTGGACAACCATTGTCGCAATGTGGCACCGAAATTTACTTTCAGTGTTAACATTCCATGCTCGGTGCAGGATCTGGTTATTGTCAAATGCAAACACCACATCCCCAGGAATGGAAGAGTCATTTGACTTGGTGTCAAGATCATGCAAAAATCGTTTGGTGCTTGGGTAGCTGGCATGGGCCGCACTTGCACATAAAATTGTAAGTACCAAAAGACTACCGGTTACTGAATAGAGGATGAGCTGTCTCGGTGGTGCAGTGGCTTGATAAGTCTGTGGGTGGAAGGTTCATTATTGACTCCACCGTTTTGGAAATTTTGTACACCGTTTGTTCCTGCGATTCCTTTGCAGCTTCTGTGTCACCGTATTTGAGGTCCTTGTCTGCAACACACAGAAGAAGGCCCAACACAGCTGGGTTGCGTTAGTTCATATATGATGCCATATTTATATATAGCAACGATTCGATGCTGTGGCTCATATCGTAGCAATCACGTTTTATTTGGCGATGTTGGTATTAACATAATGTGTGGGCAATCATTTACAGCTGTTTTGAGGTCATGTTGCCAAATATTCTGCTACCTTCATGACCAATCAGTTCTGCAATACTGTCCTCTGTTTGTGTTGCACATTCTGCCTGATCCTGGCATGTGGCTGTGGCGGCATCTGCCTGCGTAAACAGAGGGAGGGTCTGCAGTTCATTTCTGCAGTTGTTTGCGTAGAGGAATCAGTAAGGATAGTTATTCTTCGATAGTCCTTGGTTTGCATATTCATCGCTGTCACAGGGATCCTTCACACACAAATTATAAAAAATATAAGCGTACAGTCATCGAATATTCAATCAACACACACACATGTTATCTAGAAAATAGATTTTTGACTAGGCAAATAATGTGAAGACTGATACAAGCCCAGCAACAGACTGCGACATGTAATCTCTCTGAAATTTGAAACAAATGATATCATAAATACAATAACAGTACCTCATTTGATGCAACATGGTGCTCCTTGGGTTGACACCTTCCAAGCAATCTCGAGGTATCATGATGGCGCTTCAATGCACTTGCACATTTCAAGCAACATTTTTCTGGGTGAACTTCTGGTCTGTCATCCTTATCAACATTGACATTGTACAGGTTGAAGATGAGTCTTTTTGTGATGGGTGTTAGCCTTATAAGATTTGATGTCTTTAGTCCGCACCAACGGCACAATATATGTATGCCCTGATCCATACTGTGGTCATAGCTGTAACAGTCTGAAACCACAAACTAGAATAAGTATTTCCTTCTCCATCAGTGTGATGATCAGTTTTTAGAATACAAATATAGGGGCACTACTGCTTTGACAGGGTAGGGACCATCTCAGGCCCTGAGCAGCTGTTTCAAGAATTAGTTGTCATAGTCTTTGAAATCACCAGACATCACCAGTAGCCTCTGTACCCCAACACCCCCCTCCACCCCCCCCCCCCCCCCCGCCTCAAAGATAATACAGATCAAAACATTTTATTATGATTATGGAGGTAGATCCCCACAACAGTGACTTATATACCCGAATCAAGGGAATTCAAGCTACAATAACTAGCGCTAATCGGTAATACAATAATTGTTAATCTGGTAATGTAAAATGTGAGTTGATGTGGTTCAACCGATTCTGTTTATAGGGCCTAGAGGAAGGAGAAGTAGGATAATGATACTACTCACATCAAAATACTTAATTTGTTTGATTTAATGATATGCGCTGATTGATCACAATCAACAGTGGGACCAAAAGATACATGGAAGTCTGAATAATACCATTAGCATGACCTTGTTGGAAAACAATAAGCGGAAAATGGTAAAATCATTGTTATTACGAAGGGGATAGGAACAATGCAAAATATTGTGAAGACACATGCTAAAATACATTAATTATTCAAGATGGCACAGAAAAAAATCATCGATTAAGACGATATATAACATTGATTCCATAATCGCTCACCTGCATGGATGAAATGTTCATACAATTGCTTGCAACGTGAAATATCTTTGACGATGTGGCGATATCTTTAAAACCCTCAAGATGGCGACCGGGAATGTGTTTGCGCATGCGCGTACACTTCGAAGTGATTTCCTTAAAAACAGAGCAACTCCCTCGATCGAGGTATATAGCCTCGTTCGAGCTGATGTCCTTAAATTAAAGTAAATGACTAGAATCGAGGTATGAGCTTGGACCTGTTCAATATTACAAAGCTAAACATAACCAAGTACAACTCGCTGATCCAAACTGTCACACCTGTCACACCCCCGAAACAACTCACGTTTTATTTTAAAATAGCAACACATCCTCCAATAATTAATTTCATTTCTGCGTTTACTCGGTCGTAACTCTTCTTGATACCAAGGTGGCGTTTGTTTTTTTAGATTTTATTTTATTGTGATATAAATGAAACACATTGATAGTGATACATGGCCAAACCTGCCAAATCCACTCTAGTTTGAATAAACAACAACAACAACAAGCCATACGGACGTGTATAAGACAGCCATAGGAGGATCCTACGAAGAATATTACCAGCAGCTATTAGACGCGACCGATCACCCACTACAGTAGAAGTTAAGCAGGTTTGAGAAAGTATTATATGGGTGTCAGAAGTGATCGTGCTTTCGCCTGGCTTTTAACACCGTTTTCGGTTCTGACATTTAATTTGGCGCTTTGCGCAGAAAATGTATACGCCTTTTGACATCTGGCACTTTCTTAGCCTTGCTTCCTAACGCCTTTCTTTAGTCAAGCTTGATTTCGTGCAAGCTAATTAAGTTGACTATTACGTAAGTGCCGTGGTTGTTTGTAGGGTGACGGTTGCTTGTCCTTTGCTAGCCTTGCCATACCGGGAGCCACCACAGTTGCCTGAACTGCAGATGATTTTGTCCGATTTGTCAAATACGTCCCTGCTGATATTGAACTCATTGATTCAGATACTAAAGGGCAAGCCAATAACTGGCATGCAATGAGGCTAGGACAAATCACAGCCTCGGTGTTCCAACCATCATGAACAAACCAGATACGTCTGTACTCATTTCTAAGATAAAGGGAGACAATTTACCAGTTACCACTCCAGCTCTCGATTGGGTTCCAAGAAAGAGAAATGTTCCCGTTCTTTATATACTACAGTTAATTGAAAGATGCACAGCTTCTTCACCTCAAGCACAACAGTGCTTATTACACCCAAGTGCAGAGACAGATGGGAATTTATGGTGTACAAAATTGTGACTTTGTGTTGTACACAATAAAAGGCATCCACATTATCAGTGTACCTTTGATGAAGAAAAGTTTGCATAAATTGTGTGTAATGTGTCGCATTTTTCTTTTCATCATTTCTCATTCCAGAAATAATCAAGTTGGCACATGAATAGTGTTCTTATTTTTTTTGTGCATTAATGTTTTGATGTATAGTTTGTTTTAATTGTTAATAATTCTTTTCATTTTCTCGTTCATAATAGCCATAATGTTTATAAATAAATGGTACTCGGTTAAATGCAATGGAAGTGTGTTTATTATTCTTTATTGTAAAAATAATCAGTGTTTTGTAGAGTTGGCAAGGAACTGTCTTGATATATTCTGGGGACAAATATAAACTGGTCTTCAACAAATAGATATAAACTATTTTTTTCTTAACTGCAGTTAAGAAAAAAAATAATACTTTTAGCACAAAGATATATTTGAGTCTTGAGAACCTGTTTATGTTTTAATGTGGTTACTTGGTTCTTGCTACACACACTGGTTTTTGCTGCTTTGGCATGGGGGGGTCAGCACAGGATGTTTCATTTAGGTGCAGGCCTTTGTTTTGTTCGCATGAAGCGCTGAAGTTCAGTTTCTGATTGGGATGTAACAGATATTCGGTAAGGATGCTCAATTGTTGGACCGTTTCCCCCGATGAAATGCTTTGTACAGATAAAGGTGCCCTCATTAACCTTCTCTGGCGCACGACGGTAATATAAATATATCAATAAGACGTCTTGCACGGCTACCCGTCCACATGCTCTGGCCCACTCTCTGCATTTCTTTTGATTGGAGCGTAGCCAAAACGTAGCGATCCACGGAGCGAGCAGCCTAAAAACAGCAAGGCGTCCAATGAGGGGTTTGGCGGTGGGATTGAAGTACTCAGTGCCACTCTCCATGGCAGACATGTTTGACGCTATGGAAGCGGGGTTCCACAATGGAACTAACCCCGGGGGCAACGGCGTTATGCTGCGGTCGGCCCTGTTTTGAGGGTCAGAAAGCACCCTGTCCACCTCACGCTGCTGTTCCTAGCAACCCTTACCGCCATTCTGTTGCCAGCCCTAGGGGAATGTGGGGTAATATCGTTTCCCCACGTAGGCAGCTCCCCATCCCCCCCCCGGTGAACCGACCTTGGGATGCGTGTTCCATCAGGACTATACGGTTCCCAAGGAGACGGTTGCCTCTCACTCCTCCGTCAGTGCCATTTGTCGGGAGTGCGAGAGGTAACCTGGATCTCCGATATACTGAGCATCCCGGGACGAACTTCCAGGCGTTTGGTGGGTATGGGCAGCCTCGGGTTGCGGGGAACGCATCGGGTCACTTTGCACATTTGTCGCATCCGATAACTGCAGCCCCTTATCCTACATCCGGCACCGATCCTATCACTGACCACCGGAATCTCTAAGGTCCCTATGATATCAGGGATGAAACCCCGCCAAGGGGCCTTTTCTTTGACGGAGTCCGGGGGTGAAAGGTTTTCCGGCAGCGATTCGAGCGATATGCATTCGCTCGTGGCTGGTCTGAGGATCAGAAGAGCGAATGCTTATGCTGGGCTATGGTGGGGAAGGCAGCAACTATCCACTCCGCCATCATCGGTGATGATTTGGCACTTCCATTTGGTGTCGTAATGGATGAACTTGAGCACCGCTTTGGGTCTTGGGACCTGTACGAGGTCGCCCAGGCCAAGTTCAATCAGGCAACACAGGCACCAGAGGAGGACCTGATGGAGTGGATTGACAGAGTTAGAGGTTTGTCACTCGAGGCATTGTCTGGCCTACCCGACAATTACAGGATGTGGCAGACAGTGTCTCGGTTCTGCCAGGGGTTGCAGGACCGAGATGCGGCACACCACACCCTCTTGCGGCACCCTCAAACCCTCCGCAAAGCAATAGCCCTTGTAAAGGATTACCAGCAACAGTACCAGGCGTGCATCGGTAAGCATTCCCGGAGGCGGGGAAGGGAAGGGGTCCCTCCAAGGGTTTCAGCGGTCACTATCCCTAGTGAATCCAGGGAAGTAGAGAACCTCACGCGCATGATGAATCAATTGCAGCGCGAGGTTCTGACCCTGACTAGGGCCATGCAAAATTAAAAGACCCAGGGGCACCCAAGGTTAGCTCAAGTCCCCCCCTAGTCACCTAAAAGGAAAGTTGGGCCCTGTTTTCGTTGTGGGAAACAAGGGCACTTCAAAGGGGAATGCCCAATGGCCCGGGGAGGGGGTCATAGAAATCCCCAGGGGAACAATTCGGGGACCCAGGGGTCGGGCCAAGGGGCAGGTCACCGATCCCCTCAACATTAGTGCCTCCGGTATGTGTGGGTTGTGGGGCTGTAGGGGGTTGTGGTGTTGTGAGAGGTAGTGCCTGGGGTAAGGTTTTGGCGGGTAAGGGGCCTAGGATAGGGGTTCATGGCGACCTGTGTAGTGCTGCCGATGCACCAATGCTACCTCGAGTACCTCCTCAGAATGTCAGCACTGTCGGTGTAGGTAGTGCGGCACGAAAGTGGCAAGGGCAAAGAGGTCGAGCAAAAAGTGGCTCATTTGGCGCCACAGAAATGTCCATGTCACCTCGAATACCCCCTCTTACCCAAGTTGAAGAAGCAGACTCGGTTCCTCAATCTATTGGGTCTCCACAATCGAAACCATTGGCCAACTCCAGGGGACCTCATGCTGCACAGCGGGATGGGGGACCGGTGACAGAGTTGGCCAGAAGCAGGGTGACCGATGAGGTGCCCAATGAAAGCATATTGGTGTGCCAATTCCTATCCGCGTCTAAGTTTACCCTGCCTGTGCAGATCGGTGGTATGACTGTAGATGCCGTAGTTGATGTCGCTGCAGAAGCCACGATTATGTCTGGCCGTGTTTTCCGTCAGCTAAGCCCACAGCCGCGGTGCTCTGTGAGGGACCATCTCAAGTGAAGTTGTTTCTCGGTGATATATCGACACGTTTGCAGTTATCGCATGGCAAACTGTGCGTTTGAGGTGATATGGGAAAAAGACCGAGCTATTTCTCGAGCTCTGATTGGCTGAGAGTAGGGTGCCATGCGATAATGGGATTTGACATCCTCGTCACCAAGTGGCAAGCTGTATTGAATATGGCAAACGCAACCCTTGCCTTTGACAATCAAGTGGTCAATCTCAATATTGGGAGGGCAACAGACACCCTGTCCGCCGCACGTGTAACAGTCAAGCTGAAGCATGTGATACCTCCCATCGTTTGCGATGTGAGCGCCACAATGCCCGACTATTTGGTCGAACCTGAAACAGAAACTGGTTTAACCAAGTACGGCCTGTTTGAACACGTAAAAATGGGATTCGGGTTATGCAATGCCCCTGCCACATTCGCAAGGGTGATCAACTTGGTACTCCGGGGGCTCAATTAGAACACTGTCCTGGCTTTCCTGGATGACGTCCTGGTTCTCGGTTCAAGCTTCAAACAACACCTACAGGTCCTGGAGGACGTTTTAACTCGGTTCCGCAAGAATGGCCTGAAGATGAAGCCGAAGAAATTCCTGTTCTTCCAAGTATGAACCACAGGCGTTTTGCTATATACATCGGATTAACTAATATATTGCACGAAATATGTAATTGAGGTGGTGATTTAGCCACCCACAAAATCATGATTTACCTTGTTCAATTATATAAAGCGAAAACGGAAGGGTCGGTCAATTAGTGTCAAATCTGAGTTGTATTCGTCCATGATTACACACGGATGCTGATCCAGTTGGCAACTATTACTGTTCTGAACAACACAGAAACTTCTGTCAATTGACCATGTATTCCGAATTTCGATACTGCAACATAGTAACACGAAAATTACAATTTTGATGTGTTGTCAAGTTATATTCTTACTTTTAGGAGGCTGTACTGAAACCATAATTAAGCGGTCACTGTGCTCTCATTGGCCAACCAATCGAAGCCGTCCCTGCACGGACGCCAGTCAGTCCAAAGCCACGGAACAAAACCCATCTCCTAAACTCTAACAGAAAGCCGCTCTAGGCATGTCAACAACTTTCGACACACATTTCAGACGATAATAAAGTTTACCCCTTTCGACCTTTACTACCGTGTTGCGTCTTCATTCGTCACCATCTGAAGGACGTAAGCATATTGATATTGAACTCATTGATTCAGATACTAAAGGGCAAGCCGATAAATCAGCCTGGCATGCAATGAGGCGAGGACGAATCACAGCCGCGGTGTTCCACCAGGTGTGCACCAGGATGCACACCATCATGAACAAACCAGATACTAACACGTCTGTACTCATTTCTAAAATAATGGGAGACGGTTTACCCGTTACCACTCAAGCTGTCGATTGGGTTCCAAGAAAGAGAAATGTGCCCGTTCCTTATACACTACGATTAATAGAAAGATTCACACTCCCGCACTACTTGTGTCTTCAGACAGACCGTATATAGCTTGCTCCGCTGATGGCATTGTGAGTTATGTCACCCCAAAAGACTTCTCAAGATCAAGTGCTCATATGCACTGAGAAAAAAACCATCCTCGATTGGCAGCCATTGAAAAAGGGTGCGCAGAAAATGAAGATGGGCTTCTCCACCTCAAGCACAACAGTGTTTATTACACTCAAGTGCAGGGATAGATGGGAATTTATGGTGTACAGAATTGTGACTTTGTGTTGTACACAATAAAATACATCCACATTATCAGTGTACCTTTTGATGAAGAAAAGTTTGCATAAATTGTGTGTAATGTGTCGCATTTTTCTTTTCATCATTTTTCTTTCCAGAAATAATCAAGTTGGCACAGCAATAGTGCTCTTATTTTTTCTGTGCATTAATGCTTTGATGTATAGTTTGTTTTAACTGATAATATTTCTTTTCATGTTCTCGTTCATAATAGCCATAATGCTTATAAATAATTGGTACTCGGTTAAATGCAATGGAAGTGTGTTTATTATTCTTTATTGTGAAATTAATCCGTGTTTTGTAGAGTTGGCAAGGAATTGTCTTGTTATATAAACTGGTCTTCGACAAATAGGTAGAAAATGCATTTAAGAAAAACACAAGCATATATTTGAGTCTTGAGAACCTGTTTATGTTTTAATATGGTTACTTGGTTCTTGCTACACTCACCAAGTTTTTGCTGCTTTGTCATGGGGGGATCAACACGGGATCTTTCTTTTGGTGCAGGCCTTTGTTTTTTCGCATGAAGTGCAGTAGTTCAGTTTCTGATTGGAAAGTAGCAGGTATTGGGTAAGGATGCTCAATTGTTTGACCGTTTCCCCCGATGAAATGCTTTGTACAGATATAGGTGCCCTCATTAACCCACTCTCTGCATTTCTTTGGATTGGAGCGTAGCTTTGGAAAGGAATGAAAGACACGCCATTCATTCTTTCACGATCTCTATATCGGCTGTCTGAGTTGCACCTACCCCAGCAGCAATGTTTCGTGGGCATTCTGGTTCGATTTGATCGTAAATTATTCGGCAAAAACAGATTCCAAACATTATTTACGGTACGCTACAAACTGTTCAAGTAGTATAGGTAATGGGGTCCTAGCTCAGGTGCAGCTTCCTCGAAGTGGGCGATTCATTAGTGTAAGTGGGGCGATTCATTAGTTTTGCTGGGGCAGCCAGCAACCATATTTCCAACAGACTAAGTGGGGGGAGCAGCGGGTAGGGTGCGGGGACAGCAATAGTCCTGGAACGGGGGGAACCAACGAATCGCGGGGCAGTAATGAGTCGCAGGGGGCAGGGGAAGGGATTCATCCAACCAGTCAGCAACCATATTTCCAGACTAAGTTAGGGCAGCCAACCCCGGGGCCAGGACTTCCTTTTTTCGTATTTTGTCTCCCTTTTAGACTAACAGCGCATCATAGTAATGACGCCCCACAACACACGCGCAAAACAAGCTCAAGCTGACTATGCTGAAATCCATGGCACAGCCCCACCGCCCTACCCACGCTCGAAGGTCGCCCTCGCGGCACTCGAAAAAAACAACGCCCTCGACAGGGTACAAGGAGGTGTACGCAAGACTGAGAACCATGGTGGACCGTGACCCAACCCCTCCGCCGACTCCATCCCTCCCGACTCTGGTCTGAAGTGGCGAAAGCACCGGCCCAACACCCCCGCCCGCCTCCAGGAAACCACTCTCCCTCGTAAAGCCAGTCCCAGTTCCCCGAACAAGCCTCAGACCAGTCCCCACTCCCCGCCGCAAATTCAGGAGAACCAAGCGGGCCATCAACAACCAACTGCAAGGCTGGGTCATGAATGTCCCCAAGACTCACCCTTACGCCCCAGACCTCCTGACCTTCCAGAAAGGCGTGCAACCCCAGGTTCGTCAAGTTCTGGCCGAGGAGCTGAACCAGCTAGGTGGCCTCAAAACACAACTCACAGTCAAAGTAAGTCTCTACAAGACTGACAAAGATGGTGTCCAGAGTACGCAGAGCCAGTCCTACAAACCAAGCAGCAAACGGTTCTAGGCAAAGAAGACATTGACTCTGCGATAGACCCGGCCGGCCCTCAAATCCAGGAGCTGCTTGAGAAGTGGGTTAACCTAGGTTCTGGGTGGATGTTCGAGGTGGTAGAAACCATCTGGATCGACATTGCAAAGTATCAACCACTCAAAGGCGGCTCCTACCTCCCCCTACCGTCAGCACTGGCAAACAAAAAGGCCATCATAAACGTTAAGAACGGAGACGACTTCTGCATCCTATGGTCCCTCGTCTCAGCCCTCAACCAAGCCAGCAAGAATCCGCAGTGGACATCAAAGTACAACATCCAGTGGCTCAAGGATAAGCTAGAGTGCTCAGGTGTGTGCTACCCAACCCAGAGCGGCTCCTAGTCCAGAACGAGTGGCTCTCAGACTACCAGCGAAACCTTCTTGACGAGTACAGTGGCACCGGCGTTGACCCTGAGGAACAAGGAAAAGTACGTATTCTACTACAGGAACCTCAAACTGTATCTGGCCCTGGGGATGAGGCTGACCAAGATCCACCGCGCCCTATCCTTCACCCAAAGCCTCTGGATGGAGCCCTACATCCGGAAGAACACCGAACTCCGCAAGGCCGCAACCAGTGACTTCGAGAAAGACCTCTACAAACTAATGAACAACTCCATCTTCGGTAAGACCATGGAGAACCACCGCAAGCGGATTGACGTGAAGCTGGTCTGTACTGCAGACGGCAACAAAATAAGAAAGCTCATCGCCAGCCCCTCCTTTGCCTGGCAGAAAATATTTGAAGACGACCTGGCCGCCATCCACATCCACAAGGCCCACCTGGTCCTCAACCCCTCAGTCTACGTGGGGATGTGTATCCTCGACCTGTCCAAGCACCTCATGTATGACTTCTACTACAACACCATGAACCCCGGTACGGCCGCGATCTCAACCTACTCTACACCGACACCGACTCCCTCCTCCTGGAGATCCGCACACCAGCCATCTGCGCCGACATGAAAAAAGACAGTGAACTATTCGACACCAGCAACTACAACCCAGCCCACCCGCTCCACAGCAACAAGAACAAGAAGGTTCTAGGAAAGATGAAGGACGAGTGCGGCGGTGTACCCATCAGGGAGTATGTAGGCCTGGTCCTCAACCCCCCAGTCTACGTGGGGATGTGTATCCTCGACCTGTCCAAGCACCTCATTTACGACTTCTACTACAACACCATGAAGCCCCGGCATGGCCGCGATCTCAACCTACTCTACACCGACTCCCTCCTCCTGGAGATCCGCACACCAGACATCTACGCTGACATGAAAAAAGACAGTGACCTATTTGACACCAGCAACTACAACCCAGCCCACCCACTCCACAGCAACGAGAACAAGAAGGTTCTAGGAAAGATGAAGGACGAGTGCGGCAGTGTACCCATCAGGGAGTATGTAGGCCTGCGCCCAAAGATGTACTCCATCCTGATGTCGACCCGGGAGGAAATCAAGAAAGCAAAGGGTGTAAAAAAGGTTGTGGTTAAGAAACACCTGTGCCACGTCCAATACCTTGAATCGCTGTTCAATCAGAAGCGGTTCCGCCATGGAATGAACATGCTCCAAAGTGACAGCCACAAGATATATGGACTGCACGTCAACAAGGTGTCCCTCTCCTCCTTTGATACAAAGCGGTGGATAGCTCCATGTGGTGTACACACCCTGGCCTACGGGCATACCCAGGCCTACCACCTGGCGTAGAACGACGGCAGACAGGGTGTATCGTATTCAACCGTGGGAGTATCCACACCTTCCACCTCCGACCGGCCACTGATTCCCGCATCACTGCTAGACACACCACTGCTGGACACCTCTCCCTCTGTGATCAGGAGGTCATCCACCTTCTCACATATGCGGCTATAGTGAGACTGGGGGTGGCCTTCCTGAGCCGAGAGCGCAAAAGAGTGGTCTTCCTAGCCTGAGGGGGTGTGGCACCACCATCTGTGACCAGGGCAGCCGGCGGACGTGGGGGCTTGGTCCGAGAAGGCTTATCTAGCATGCCTTCCTCAGTTTCAACATGAGTCGCCACCCGGGCCTTCCTGCGACTAGGTTCATCGCCCTCAAGCCTCCTCTTCTCACGAAGGCACTTGTGGTTAACCCTTTCGTATCCACAACCCATACATAATTTTAGGTTATTTTTGATGCCCTTCTGGCACTCTGCACAAAGCTGATTTACGATCCCCTGCTTAATCTTATACCTGTGCATTGCACAAAAGTCAAACCAGCAGGGCCTATCACAGAGGTCTATCTTCCCAAGTAGAATCCAGGGACACTTTCCAGTTGCTGCCATTATTACCGAACTTTCTTTTATCTAATTGGCAATACCGTCTGGTGGCAGCTGGGTATCAGGCGGCACCACAAGCAGCTCCTCTTTTACAAAGCCACGGGGCGGTCCATCCAACAAATAGTATAGAACAGGCTCACCGTTTAGTGACAGAGCGTCCAACCCGGTAAACATTGAGTGACCACACAGGGTCAGTGGCCCGCCATTGGTGGTCTTGCTCTGCCTCACCAGGCTGGTAGAGGTAGCGAACGCCAACATCAAAAGGAAGCTTTTGCTCTTTGACCCCCATCGGGCGCCCTGGTACGACTGCAGAGGGCTTTTGTACAACTCGTTTTGCCTTTATAGCATACTTAGGTTTTTTCCCAGTCAACCGGGTCACCTCATTATTTATCGCAGAGAATACAGCCTGCAGTCGAGAGACCCACTCAATCGATCGTACTGGTGTCCAAAGAATCGTTCAGCAAGTGTTCGGTTAAAGTGTTCCACTATACCCTGGTCTCGATGGATATTCACACGGCCACGCCTGACTGATACTCCATGTTTTGCTAGCAGCTGATTCACTGCTCCCATAAACTCCCGTCCGGGGTCCACCTGAAGTAGTTTAGGCCACCCCAGTGGTCCTCGCTTGTATATTCTTTCGAGTGCACCTGCAACCTCTTTAGCCTCCTTTGTAGCCAATGGCTCGGCCGCCTTGTAGCGTGAGGCCACATCCACAGTTAGGGCATACTTGTAAGTCTGGCGCTTCACAACGTCATGAGGAAGAAATAAGAGATCAGCTTGGTGAACGTCATTAGGGACAGGGACATCAAACTTTGGTCTGGGAATGTGTTTTGGCACTGGCAGGTAGATTTGCCATGTAGCTTGCTTTGTTAGCCATCCCCTGGCAACTTCCTCAGAAACCCCCAAGGCTGTTGTTCTTGATAGCTCTAATGCCTTTTTAGAGGCCCCTCTTCCAACTCAGGGGGCTACAGGAGGGGATCTTGAGATGGATCAGACTATACCACAGGGAGGCCAACTCGTTGTTGGTGCTGTCGATGATTATTAAGATGCATTAGCTGAAAAAGGCCACACACCCGCCCTCGGCCGCGATTATACAAAGTTTGAACTTGTTAGAGGACAGTTACGTTTGAAGGATTACCCCGACTTAATTGTTATAAATTCTCGTACCAAAGCCCCGCTTTCACTTCAAACAATAGCTAGTAAAGGTAGGGGGCCTGGTAGTTGCTTTGACGGGCGGAGGGAGCACTAGTCCAACCCCGGCACCGACGCCAGCTGTTAAGTCCGGCTTAAAGGAATGGATTAAAAAAACAGCTGAACTCCTTGGCAAACGTCCTGAAGGGCCTAGCCGATAAGGCGGCAGCTGCCCTTCCAGGAATCATTGGATCCATCGTATCATGACTGCTTAAGTCAGCTGCAAAGGTGGCTGGTTGGATGGCAGAACTTGTATGGTCCGCAGCTGTGGCGGTGGTGGGAGTTATCCTACTGATACTCTGTGACCTACTACGTAGCAAACCAAAGCACAGCTAAGCCTATTACGATTCCGCCTTCAGTAAGAGCGATTTTCTGAGGGTCAAAGCTTCCTCTGTCTGGAGGTACAGCAACCGGGTTGACATCAGTATTGCTGCCGACTTACTGCTCCTCTGTCCCAATGGTAATCAGATTGTTGTACCCAACAACGTTTCCAATGGCGAGGCTCATATCCGACGGAGCCATGTAAAGGCCCATTCCAAACACATAATCAACCTTTGAGGAAGCATTCTGGAGGACGTTCTGATACCTGCTGATGGATGAGGGAATGTCCACTGGGGAGTTGATGGCATCCTCAACGTTGGCCTGAAATTGCTTTTGAGCATCAAAGGACGTACCAACACCTAGTATCACTGAGCGCCTGTGAACCAAGAATGGCCCAGATATAGGTCCGAATGCTGTCATTGATCCGTGTGATACCTGGGGCGGTGAACCCCACTGATTTTTCCAGGATGTAAGTACTCCAGGCGGTGTTTGCTCCATCTTGGTCTTGCTTTATAAAATCAATATGTAGCTTGCCGCCCTGGAAAACAAAGCCGTCGGTTGATTTCTCAAAGGTTTGCCTAACGGATTCGTACAGGTGGGTGTTTCCGTAATGAGTGATCACCCGCACCTCGTGTGTTTCAGGGTCGGTGAAGTAGACCCGCCCTAGGCCCTGGTTACCGCTTATGTTTGGCACCAAGTATTTATCAAACAGGTTGAAGAACTCTACACCAAACGCATCTGTGATATTACGTGCCTTAACCTGGATGAGGAGATGTGTCAGATCTTCAACGGCAATATGTGATGCGTATACCAGGCCGGGTTTGTACGTTTTATTCGTATTGAATGTAAAGTCTTCTTTGTTCATAGTGCTATGTATCACACTCTGTCAAATGTTCAAAGCGGTGAGGCTGACTCCCTGCAAAATGCTATTGGCAATAGTGGAGGTGATCTATGTGTTGGCCTAAGGTCAACCATGTATACTGTGGGTTGGTATAACATTGAATCAGATGTGCCCCTTCTATGGCTGCCAGATGGTTCTGGGTCCGAGGGGTTAAAACGTTCCAGTCTCCCGCCTGGACCAAAAGACCAACGTCAGGTTCTATTTATCACCTTGTCGGTGAGGGAGAGGGAGTGCATGCATCACTCCCGTACTTAGTTCGAAAGAGCTATTAGAAAACCCCAACAGGATACGCATAATGTCATGTTGCGGTTTGTCAGGTTGGCAGTAGCATAATAATACGTCCGTGTAAGGCTAAATCAGATCTTTCTTTGAAGCAGAGACTATCGCACTTAGAAGTTTAGCATCGGGAACCGAACGCGTGCGGTCCTGACAGCCTTGCCAATGTGTTTTAAATTGCGCGAGGCTGTAACGTTATGATTTGTAAGTCATAATGTTCTACCAATTGCTTGAATTCAGCATAGCTCATAGCTCGGATATGGTTTCGTTGGCGATATTATCACGAAGCAACGAGTAACCAAATATATTTTGAAATGAGTATCTTGTGTGCGCTATTTTATTGTATGTATAAATCGATAATAGTGAGCTGAATAATGAGTGTTGAAAAAAATACAACCAAAAGCACTGAATACAAGGAAATCGACCCAGGGTTGTCGCTGAGAAATACTGAAAGAGAAACCGAGCGTTCACACCTGGAAGAGGAACTTCAATTTGCGTTACCAAATTTCAAGCAGGGGAATTTAGAGTTATGCGATGCTCCAAATACACAAGTCAGCTCGTCTCCGAATACGAGTGGAGGATCAGAATGCGCCTATGACACTTGCCTGGAGGTTCCAAAAGGGATATCCACCAAAGCTTGGGGTGTAAGTACTGTAACTGTAAGTGGTTCACATTGCCATTGGTTCATGGTTCTGTTGCTAGGGCCAGTACTGGCAGTAGGGGTGTCAGCCGAACCTCGCCGCAGGCGGCCGCGCTTGTGTCTCAATATTATTTCCATTTTTTCTCAACTTCCTATAACTGGCATTTATGTTCATAAAATCTGCCTTTCCATTGGCTTGGGTCATTGGGATGTCAAGCGGGGTGATGTTTCTTATGTTCACATCTGTGTTTTTCAATTGTAAAGCATTCATTGATTGATGACAGTGTCTCAAAGGGCTAGTGTTTCTTGCTTTAGTCTATCTCAAAGCAAACAGGGTTCTGGCCAGTAACTTCCAAGCCCAAATCATTGTGTGAGTCGGTATATTTGGACAATATGATGCTAGATCATCTTATCAGAGGTGCAAATCATTATGGACCTGGGAATAATTAATGAATTGAATAATCTATCATGTAGATTAATATGTTCTACATTTCAGAAATTCCAGGAGCTGAAAGAGAGGAGAGAATTGCTGAAAAAGAAGACAACATCTGCAAGAAAAAGAAAATTTGCAGCAAATGATGATCAATATGGTATAAATGGTCTATATTGATTAGCAATCTGATCTGATTCATAATTCAAGCACTTAAATTTTGGTTATGAAAGAGATATTAAAATGATGTATGGTCCCCTCAAAATGATTTTTTGTGGTGTATATTTTGTAAATGTATGGACTCCCATTTAGAAATAGGTTGTTGTAGATTTTGTGATGTATTGTTTCTTTGTATGAGGCTGATGTTTCAGGGGGTAAGAAGACTCTTGCAGAGATTTGTGAAATCAGCCAGAATCCATCTGCAGCAGTATGTTCTATGTAGGTCATTATAACTTCACAATTCTCTTCTGAGCAGTTGATCTAGTTTAAAGGTTTGAATAGGAAATTAGTATATATCTCTTGTATGAAATCAGTATATATGAAAGTGCAGGTTATTGACATCGTAAGCGCATACAATATTAGTTGCTGAATAGAGAAATCGCCTCATTTAATTCAAAAAGCTGCGTTGTTGATCATTGGATCTTTAATAATGGTGATACTCCAAATACCGGTAGATCTAGCTTGAAGGTTTGATTTGACTTCAAGGCCCAGGGGTATGATTTAATGTGTCAGGGTTGTCTAATGTGGGTGATAAAAGGGAACATCTTACTGCGATAATGATCAATATTGATCTCAGACAAATTTATTTCATTTAAGCCTAGTACTTCCTTGTGGAATAGTTATGAGGCGGTGTTACACCAGATACTGAACTGCTGATTCAGCAAATTCTGTTGCACTTTTCTTCCTAGTAAATGTGATGAAAGTTGGAGCAAGATCACCCAGTTCATCGACGTCAACAAACATTTGGATGGTGTCGATCGGGGAAAGTATGTGCCAAAGGTATCTGTGAATTCTTGTTTAGACATTACAAATTTATGTTCGTTGCTTTTGTTGATAGGAAATGATACTGGTGCTGAGGTGAGAGTGATATAGTGGAGTTGGTTAAGGTTGTTTTGTGAGAGTGATATGGTGGAGTTGGTTAATGTTGTTTTGTGAGGGTGAGAGTGATATAGTGGAGTTGGTTAAGGTTGTTTTGTGAGGGTGAGAGTGATATGGTGGAGTTGGTTAAGGTTGTTTTGTGAGAGTGATATGGTGGAGTTGGTTAAGGTTGTTTTGTGAGGGTGAGAGTGATATGGTGGAGTTGGTTAAGGTTGTTTTGTCTTTGTGGCTCAAGTAGAAGGAAGTTATATTCACAGACGGGGGAAGTGGTGCTGTACTGGAAATTGCTGGTCATCAATAAAAATCACAGCACTATGTTTGTGCCTTGAGGGCACTGGCACTTAAGGGGCAATGACCATCTTCACAATCATCCTTATCCACCAGTCATCATGTGTGTATATGTGTCTGGGCGGGGTTTGATGTGATATAACATTTCCATATGTCATTCTTGACTGAAGGAATCTTTGACGATTAACCTTATGAACTTAGCAGAGGGTGAATGCAAGATACACATGGCCTGAAAACTAATCCACAGCTAAGGCTAATATATATGTGTGACCAGCATGTGTTTTGTTGCTGTAGAGTGGTTTAGAAGAGAGCATTGATGCAGCCATTGCTCGAGGTGATGTGGAAACGGCTGAGAAGTTAAGCGATCAAATGGCGGTCCGGCAGGTTGGTTCATGTCCCATGATCAAGCAAGGGACATCTATTTTTTTAGTATTTGATAAAGCTAGTTGTTCTTGTATTAAATTTCCTTTTTCTTTTAAATGTGGTTTATAATTCCAAGCAAAGATTTATGGCCTTAGTATTTTGTCATTTTTGTATGCTTTCATTCCGTTCTCTTAAACCAACATACTTATCCCCATATTTTACCATTTTGAGGAGAATTGGGAGGATTATAATTGTGTTCCATTAAATTTTGGCCTTGTTGTTACTGCAAGTTCCCCCTTATTATTTCAGATAGCATATGTTATTACCTAATATCGATTGATAAATTGATAAACCCTTTGCTCATGAGTGAAAATTAATTTGATTAATGATTTGTCATAATCTTTGCACTTTTTTTTTAGTTTGGTTTGAAGGTGGCAAGTGCTATTGATGCTTCGAAATATGCAGAGGAAATGAAGGTAAGTTTAAATCTGAATACACACATGGCACAGTTTCTTAACAAGATCTCGTAAATGTGCTCAAAGCATTTTTCATTAACGGGATATCTGGTTGCCCCTTTCTGTGCAAAAGACCAAAAGGATGCAGAGTTTATTTGACAAATCATTTTGAGTATATGTGTTGTGTGCAGAGAAAAGAGGAGATGAAAAAAGCTCAAAAGAAAGAGAAATTGCAGTGGGGGTAAGCTTGGCATTTTGAATGTATATCATAAATGTTGTCTCTCACAATGAAACATGTATATCTACAGAATCCAATGTTAAATAGAAAGTCAGTGATTATAACACTTAATTCACATTTGTTTGGTAAGTTATTGCCTATGATATGTAAATAGAAAGTTAGTGACAACTGCACTAAATCCACATTTCTAAGCACCTAGTAATCTAATTCAGTCAAAAAATGTGTTTATGATTATTGGTCTACACTTGTAACATATCACACCAGCTAATTTAAATGCTTGAATGTTTCAGTTTTGAACCCAAACAGAGATGGGAAACCAAGGGCAATATGTAAATAGTGTAGATGGTTGTACATTTCTACAAATTCTTCATTTCCATGACAAGAAATTTGCAGGAAACAGTTGATGATATAGTTGTTGTGATAGTCTATTAGATATGTGACTAATTATCAGTTGTTTGTTATCTTTGTGAGATTGGACTATGTAAAAAGACAATGAAATTGACTTTTAAGAAGTCATGATATGGGAGACCCTATGACCACATGATTAGTGTTGATATCCCACATCATTGAAGCTAAATCATAACGTATCTGTGCGTTATGATCTTTTTCCATTGCTCCAAGTATTTATTACATTGAATAAATATAATGGGAGAGTTTGTAAATACGAATCAAGAGCTTTGATGGCGGACGTCGATTTCATCACAGAAACGATCGCTAAGTCAGATCGAGGATTTTATTCAATAAAAATTCGCATTCTACTGTTTTTGAAGTGGGAATAAGTGTCCGGTTTCTTTTCCGAGGCACATTCATACTTTCTTGAGAATAGGGAATTATCCTTCCTGTGGTCTTGAGATCAGGGGATATAAATAGTTGTTTGCCACCAACATGTATTAGAGAGGGGGCACTCTTTTTTATATGTTATCGACAAGCTTTGTCGTTTCGCTCTCTTATATCGCTTCGTGCGACGGTTTTTTTCCCTAGTTTTTTATGGCTGATAGCTTTTTAGTTTCATTTATAGAACAGTACTTGATTGAGTATTTGGTAAAGTGGATTCTCTGAGACGTTTTTCTGAGGGCTTTAATGACATTATAAGAATTGAAATGCGAATTCAGCGCCTTCGTCGGCGACATCAAAGCATGGTTGTGAATTCATTTGTTGTCGAAAATGGTGTATTAAAAGAAAAGCTGCAATTAGCAGATTCCAGACAGTGGGAGTAAAATTTCGGATCATGAGGAACTTGAACAAACATATTTCGGTTCCTTGTTATGCCCTGGTGTCTATAGAGGGGCGTATTTGATCCTTTCGTATGCTTATCAATGAACTTAAGTTCTTTGTGCTAATTCACACAAGATAGACATAATCCCGTTCCAGCGCAGACCAACAGTCATTTATACGAGAGCCATTGTATACCAACGATAACTGACTGGGGCTTATTTCAAGGTTTCCCGGTAGTTCAAATTCCAACATTTCCAAATGACACACAAACCATTATTCGAAGGACGTGTGGAATTTATTTGTTTTAGTGCGCACGTTCCAGCCTCTTGCAGTTTCAATATCCTAATGACTGGCAGAACAGAAACTGGAAATCAAATGCGTCGTTCGAAGTAATAAAGAGTTTGGGAGTGGGGTATTTTTCCGCTCTTAGACCACATAACAGAACTCTTACATTCAACTACCAGCTTCCGGTTCCCTGTGTCAGAATGATATGAAATAAGTTAGCACAACTCAATATATATATATTATATAAGGTCGGTAACCTTGCAATCCTACCGGCCCTACAAATTTTATACCGGCCCTACTTTTTCAGTTATAACTGCAGTGCTCTCTGAGCTTTTTCATCCTCTCCAAATTTGCGCTTCTTATGCAACAATGGTTAAGTACTGTGAACATAACGTCACATTGACAACTTCAGACTTAAAAAATCGCATGCCGTTTTATGGTTTGCTTACAGATGACATGGAAGACAACTCGCACGAAACGCGAAACGAAAACATGCCAATTTGTGCACGCATGACGTTACGTAAGTCGTACAACTATTGGTGGGCCTATCGTTCAATGCAATAGAGCGCACTGAGATCACGAAGTCGCAGGAGAAAAGTCATCAAGAAAGAAAACAAGGCGCGCGCGCAAGGGTGTGTTACGTTTTTCCGTCGCGTCATACTCAGCAGATAAACCAGTCACTCAAAAATAGACTATCGCAAGAACAGTTGACTTGCCTACTTTCAATGTTGCATGAAGTTTGTTTTGTTGCGGTTATTATCATTCTACATAATCATTGCAAATGCGCCTGTATGCGTGAACCACTCTTTGCTGTATAACATATGAGCCCGCTTAGTGCATAACCTAGCATTTATCTCAATTCTTATTAATACCAGTCACAGATGGTACATTGTAAATCGAATTGATTCAAATAAAAGTAAGTAAACAGGCAGGAAATGGGGAGCCTGGTTGATTTGTTGTTGCCAAGCAACCGGTCAACTTAACCAGGTCAGTTGGTACATGTTGTATTTAAACGTGTGAGGCTGCCATTAGATAGCTTGTGTGTGGGGGGGGAGGGGTGGGGTGGGGGAGGAGAGTTGACTTGGGTGGGAAGCTGTCTAACTTGTTGAACGATTGCGCCCCAAAATTGAATACCGATTGCAGCCAGCTGATCACTGATCTATGTATAAAGTTTTCACCAACAATCAAGGCACTTTAGTTGTGTAACGTTTTCTGTGAGCCTATCTATGCCATCAGTTTATTTAACAGTTTACTTTCAGTTTATAAACCATGGGTCATTAAATGTAATGACATAAGGCATGATAGCTTTCTTATCTTATGTTTTTGTCAGGTTTAAGGTTCAAGCGGCGCTTAATCACGCGAGCCCCGCTGGTGTTGTATTGAACCTGGACGCGAGGTGTATGCGCGGAAAAAAATCTACCCGCCAGCCAGGCGGCTAGTGTGTGCTTGAAAAAAACCAGAACACTCCAAGGTGGTAACAGGGGTCTTTAATGTGGCACTATTACGTAGGATACAAATAATATGCAAGACCACAACAATGAGCATGATACATTGTATACTAAATGTAAACGGATTAACAATGCTTACCAAATATGCAACCTTAAAACGCAGACATGTTATCAGCTGTTCGTGAAAATCCCTTATCGTATCCATCATATTGACCCCTGAACTAAACTAGCATCTACACTATAAGGGAAAGAGGTTAGACGTGGATAACCTGTGCGTCACCGTGAAGCTTATGAACATCGTCGCACCGGTCCGTTCTCGGCTACCTCATATTCTACGTATGCTATGTTGGAGCGTCAACTATCAATCTTGCCTTTGTCTGAGAGGAACAGAAGGAAACAGCAAGAACCTACGAAAGAGATCACAGGGCAAGGAAGTTCAACGAGAAGTGGATGCGAGACGATTTAGGGAAAATAAGTGAGGGACTGGTATTCGACCATGAAAAAAAATTAATGCATTGTAAACAACGCAGAGCACTCGAAACCAAAGAGCAACTTAAAAAAGGTCTTTTTTACAAGGGCACTGGAAATGTCAAGCTCGAAAGCATCAAAGAATATAGACGTTCACATGGCCATGGCTCCACATGAACAGAGAGTATGGTGAAGAATGTGTGAACCTTTTTCTCTTGGTGGATCTTCTCCTAACTCTCCCTGCCTCTACTGCAGAATGTGGAGCGTGGTTTCAGCTCAATGGGGTTTATCATGTGTGACTGGAGCTTCAGCCTCAATACAACCACCCTAAATGACTACATGGTTATAATGCTTCAATCAGACATTGATAGCTATGACCCATCACGGGCCCCAGAAAGAAGCGAGTCGTGTTCATGGAGGGGAAAGGAGACACTGATGAGGAGATGGTGAGGAAGATGACACTTGAAAGGCTCCAAGAACTTGCCTTAGGGAGAAGCTAAAAGACCTCTAATCTGTGATTTGTTTATTTTGGTTTTTGTATGAGCAGTTTTTTAGAAAAATAATGTGACCACCTGTCGTCTATTTCCTGAGGTGCCGGTTTTTTGGGGGGTTTCCGTATAGGCGTTTTTGTTCTGTATATGCGTTTTTGTTTGAATAAATTTGACACTCAGGAAGCAGAAATTCCTTACACATTTTTTCGGCCTGTAGGTTTATAGCCGGGCCGGTAACTTCTTTCATGTACCGGCCCTGTTGGCCGGTAGCTGAAAAAGTTAGTTTTCACCCCTGTATATATATACGTATATATATATATATATATATATATATATATATATATATATATATATATAGAGAGATATATATATATATATATATATATATATATATATATATATATATATATATATATATATATTATATATATATATATATATATATCTCTCTCTATATCTCTCTCTCTCTCTCTCTATCTCTCTCTCTCTCTCTCTCTATATATCTCTATATCTCTATCTCTCTCTCTCTCTCTATCTCTCTCTCTCTCTCTCTCTCTCTATATCTCTCTCTCTATATATCTCTCTCTCTCTCTCTATCTCCCCGACATCCGAAACCATCTGGTGAGTCCATATTTGGCCGTCATATGTTGAACCATATTGTGTACGCAGGTGTGCTTAATTCTTGAGAGCGAGAACAGAGCAGAACTCTGAATACGCATTGCGCAATGCCTTGGTGCTTTTCTCAGCACGCAATGCTGTCAATTCGTTCCCATTGTTTATCCTACTTCATATAGCCTTACTCAATAAACGTTGTGGATTGTATTCGCACCATGCCATGAGGCTGTTCACCCTTCCCTAAATTCGGTCACTACAAGACACCATGGCAACAGATTCACAAATGTAGATTGATTGAATATTTTATTGCGTATTGCTTGTTTGGATGAAATCATGTTTTATACATTTGAGACGAAATGAACTTCCTTCGCAGATGTACCAATATTCATGAAATAGCTGCTGTAATTCCAACAGAAGTGACAGATGGTCACTTGCGATGAGATATTGAGATAACCTTATGACCTCCTGCGCATTGTTAGAACTGCTCCGATGCATATTTGACGCCTGGCGAACGGTAACAAGAGACACTTACCTTTCGGAGTGTTCATAAATGTGACCCCCCCCCCCCCCCCCCCCCCCCCCCTCAAATTCAAAATTAGATGGCACTTACCTGCAGATAAACAAAGAAACTTCCCTGGGGAAAATGTATTATTATTATTATTTCTTTATTTCAGACATAACAACAAAGTATATAACTTTATATGCGGTCCATAGCAACTAGAAATCTAAGCTAATATTTACTTAGATTTTAGAAATTAGCCTTCTGCTTCCATATTCCACAGACTGGTTGAGAAATTTGAATCGCCATGTAGTGTTGTTGAATCTATGTTACCCTATGAATAATGGTCAATAGTCAACATTTTGAATATTCAGTCCAACCGGTTATAATTGTCGCCATAATTTTGACCCATCATCGATTTTACAGGTATAACAATATAATTACTATAATTTTATTGGGCATTAACGTTTTTTTCATTGTGTTTTTCTATGTTTTTTTATATATTTGAATGATGAAATTGTAAACTATATTTAAGTAAGTCTAACAAGTGGTTCCTGGTTCTTCTTGCCAAAACCATCGCTTGAAATATTATATTACTTTACGATATGTTTCTGTATTTCTGTTTGTCTGTCTGTCTGTCTACATCAGGTTTCTATATTTTTTACCATGACCACCGCCATGACAGCGCTGTCAGTTGGTATGGCAGATTATCCACACCTCGTATCAATAACTGAGCTTCAAAAGAATATTTTCTGACTACCTGGATATTTGGCATAAAAATCCAGTGACGTCACACGAAAATATATATTTGAATCTCGACTTTAAAGCTCTGTCGAACGTGTCAACAAAAGCTCTTTTGGAGCTTTCCTGTATATAATTCTAGTCGTAAAACTTACATGGTTATACAGATAATCACTGGGGCTATAAGATAAGGATGATTCATCAGCTAGAAACTATTTCAAAGACAACAGGCTAGGCGTCCACAATCCTTATCTTATATGGGAATGCTCCAAGAACCCCATCTTTTTTTGCGGGCGTACCGTAGGGGTCGGATTCGATTATGACGACATCACTTTGTAATCCTATTTATGGTGATTAATTAAAAGTAAATTTATCAGGATATATTTCACAAGCATCGAGTCGAACCTTGTTGAATGAAAAGTATTTTTTGTAGATTTCGAGCCAAGGCATATCTTGGTTTCCGATTTCCTTGCGGCTGGATCTACATATTAAAAGATCCCGACGCTCAGAAGCCTGATTTCGGATACCGAGCGCCTTGACTCAAATCGTTCGCCCGCATATGGAGAACCAATCGTCAACGCTATATTTAAGCAGTCGACCGGCAACGTGGACAGAGGAGCTTTATCTGCTCCTCACGATATGAATAAATATTTCAATAGAGGCATCCGCAGCCATTCGCCGATTTGAGAGTCTGGGTAGCACTCACTATGGCAGACATGTTTGACGCTATGCTAACATAACATCGCCTGCGCAGAAGCCGATGCGCAAGGAGATCGTCTGGGTAGAGGGCGAGTGCACGCAAAGCATTGTTCGACGGCTGGGCAAGCGCGTGGTTAATTTATTGGGTATAATTAACAAGAGGGCGAGGCAGACGATAGTCCCAGGAGCGAATGCCCTGTGGTCCTATTTCACCCCACCACCCGCCATGTGTTATGGTGAAATGCAAATTCAGTGGAACCCCATGGTGCATAGAGGAGTGGATGGGTTCGAGGGGTGGGGGGGGGGGGGGGGGTCGGAGGGGAGAGGGTCGAGGAATGAAAGAGATAGAGAGAGGGAGAGAGGGAGACAAACACGCACAGGCGCACAGAGAGATACCGAGAAGTTCGGATGAGATAAATGATGAACGCTAGCTTGTTGCATCTCCAGCGCAGTTATATGTAAGAAAGACCGCAAAATTACATGCAGACCATTCCTAAAATATCTCCACACTAGTTTTCACTATTATTTACTTATTGAATATAATTACATGGTCTTTATACATACTATTTTCCTGCAAGGGTTACAATGTGATATTCCCAACCGAAACCGCATTGCGCCGGCGAAAAGGTATGAAAACATCCAGACTAGATCTAATAATAATGGCACCCTTTAGCATTGCTATACAAGATATCGACTTTAAACGACTAAGATCTCATTTTTCCAAGGTATGTCTAATTGATGAATCCTCCACATGTTATAGTCCAAGACATAATCTAAATAACAACGTCATTTCAATATTTATCCTATTCGTGGTTACCGAGATATAAGGTGGTTTTGGAACATGACATGACTAATAAGGCACAGAGCGAAAGTGGTGCAATGTCAATGAAGAGCGTTATAAGCAATGTGACGTCACACTTTGTGGTCCTATTTTGTAAGAATCGTACGCATACTCATGTAATTCTTCAAAACTTAAGTTTGCGGCAAAATACCCTCGCGTGGTGTGTGAATATGTCCAAAACAGAACAAGTTATTGCGTTAACGTGGGGCAAACATGTTACAATTTATCCCGAGTGCATGTTGTGTTGCTATAACGGAATGAATTAAGTGATGAACTTATTCGCCCCACGGTGTATTTCCCTCGATATACACCCACTGAATACCGTTTTGGGAAATGATAGTGAAAAACAGTTACAACGTATTTCTGATGTCTATCCGATCGTTTGTCTAACTTTAATAGTATGAGTATGAATTTGATCATAAAGAGAAAAGAAGGAAAGAAATTTCTGCTTAGGCTGTCTGGGCGGCCAATGGCAACCCGAATTGTTATCTGGAGACCCAACTTTGTGGGAAGGTGACTGTTTTGGTGAATCTAATATAACTAAATAAATCAACAGATCCTCAAATAAAAGCAACGACTTGACATAAAATACAAATATGCTTAGTTCAGGAACAGACAGGATTAAAAACGAAATACAGAGATGTTTGCTGTTGCATGGATGGATCGACCTAGTGCGTTGCTGTGAGTTAGTAGATCGGTTACATTTTCCTTTCTGCGTGTTTCTACTGTCTACAGAATAACACGTGTGCTCATGTCCCATTTCATATTTCGCACTGGGATGTGCAATTTGAAAGAAGAAGATTGTTTTAAACTCTTGTAACTTCGTGAAAAAGTATTCAACCGTATCGATCTCAGCGACAGCCTTCATATGCTGATGTGATAACTTAAGTCATAACACTTTGGATACGCCCCATTTGGCCATCTGCCCAGAAGAGCATGTGTGTGAGTGCGCATGCCCAGCAACGCTGTTTATTTATGCATTCACAAGAGAACAGGGCACATTCAGAAATTCGCATCGAATCGTTGCAGCTGCTTAATTCTCATTGACTGAGATAGTACCCTGTTCGAAATTAGATATAGGATTTCACGAAAATATAAACCGAATCTAAAGGATATTTTATTCCGCAACTGGATTGTTCAGTAATGGGTGACAAAAAAATACAGTTCCTTGGCCGTAAGTAAAATGTACTTTTTGTGAATATCATTTTTATTCATAAATTGTTTACATGAGGATGTGATTTGAATATTTTTATTAATAAATTGTTTACATGAGGATGTAATTTAAATAAACCTTGTGCATTCAGTTTTGATCATCGGTAGGGTTCCAGGCGATATCAGTCATAACATAGCTGTCAGGCTTTGGGATCCCAGCTTAAAGTTAATTCAACTACGCAATATCTTTTACAATTCCCCATGCAAGCAATAATCATCCCATATTATAAGGTAATGTAAGGAAGTTTGAATTGGGTACATTTCGCATTATAAGTTTACATGGTTTTACAGGATTGATAAATCCTCGAACAAGATGGGCGCCATTTTGACACAGAATTGCGCGTCATTATCGATTATTCTGGTCTTTGTTGAGCCCTTGGGCCTCCCAAATAAAACTCCTGGCCCCCAGCGCTTTCATCGTTTCTCAATTTTTACGCACCTCAACGTTTCATTAAGCCATTTGAAAGAACATTTAATTTCTACCTGGATTTGTGTGTAAATGAAAGGACTTCCAGATACGTTCCGTGGTTAACATGCGCGCATTATGGATTCTGCATTGTTGTTGATGATGATGATGATGATGATGATGATGATGATGATGATGATGATGATCATGATGATCATGATGATGATAATGACGCTATTGGTGAGGGGGTGCTGATATTAATGTCGCTAATAACTGTGATAATGACACTGATAGTGATAATGATGATGTCGATTGAGATGATTGCAATGATGATGTAGGCAAGGCACTCGCCCCTGGTGTTTTGATGCTCTGATGCCACCTACAGTAGTAAATAGCGCGGCGCTGTTAGGGGTGGAGTTTCTTTGCCTAATGATGATGATGATCTTTACAATGATACTGTCATTAAATGTTCATCTAAATACAAGAGTTTCTTTGTTCGAGATATTTATCAAATCAAACCCCTCAATGAAACATCAGTACATATCAATTTGAACCCGGTTTACCGTCCGCCGTGTTGTTGGAGATCATATCGAGTGGAGCTGCAGTGAGGAACTAGTTAGTTGAATTCGGCTGCGATCCCATTCGGATCTGGCCTGTCTCTTATAAATCACCTCCTCTTCTCACTTTGCTACTATGCTGGTTGTGTGTGCTCTCGATTGCCCTCCAGTATATCTCGTGGGAACCAGGAAGTTGGCATCAACCACACATCAGGCCCCACCCCCACACCTCGCACGCTCGCCCCAACTTTTGGATCCCAGCCATCGTTTTCGTATGTTTAGAGGAAAACACACCGCATCTCGATCCACTTCGCCACCTAAGCCTTCTCGCACCATGGTAGAAGTTGAACAGTGAATCTGCCAAAGACACCATTTGGCAGACAGTTATAGGAGTGCCATTCAGCAGGGGAAGGGTTGATCATCAAATGCCGCTTTCGATTTTGCGAATTCCACCATTTATCATCCGATTGGAGAACTGCTTCCGAATGACATACATTTTCTAAGCAGATATTTCTGAGTAAAAAAATCGAGGTGATCGTGAATTTGTGTTGGAATATTAAGATCACATTTCAAGTCATGCGTAATTGTCATTGGTCGTAAATGGATATTTATATTCAATCGATTCTATAATATGACGGAATTCGGTAGAGTCACATCTGGTCATGAAAATAGCAAACTTAAAACGTCCTCAGCGGTCCTACCTTGCTTTTTGTGTATTTTTGCTATCTATTGACAAACTTCATAACTGCACGCATCAAATTCCAACTTATACATAGTTTACACTCCAATTTATCTCGACAGAGAACTGGGTGATTAATATTTTTCCATTGGTTACGTTAGAAAGCGTTCAACCAAATGGGGATTGTCGATCTATCTTGCCCATCAGGCAATATAATGACGACGACAACGATGATATGTGTTTCATAGTTAAAACGATAAATCAATAGGTTATCAACGATTTTAGTTTTGATGAAACTCACTGGTATCGATGCGTAAGTACTTAATATTCGAGTAGTTTTCCGCCTAATTTCAGGACCCGTTTGCGAGAAAGGACGATTTGTGCCCTATTGAGTGCCCGTCGGTTTATTATTTGTCGCTGATAAGTGCTAGCCTCTTCACTATTCGCCGATGTCAGTAGAGTCTGCTTAAACTTGATTATATAATCATAAGTGTTACCTCTCGTCAGAAGGGCATTTGAGTCTTATAGCGCTCCATCTCTCTGACGGCTAATATAACTATAAGATACATAGGGTTGACTGATTACAGAATACAGATGGATGGCTGACAGCAGATACAGAGGAGTGACTGACTAGTATAAGCCGCCAGAAAGGTGGGGCGTTATAAGACTCGAATCCCCATCTGCAAAGCCACTGGCGGGAAACGCCACCTTTCGGGCGAAAACGGAGGGTGTGGTTTAATCGTTATGATTCGACCATCATGATCTCATCAACATATGATCATGATGGTAATCCTTTCGGTGAAATGAGAGCGTTGGGTGAGCTGGATGGGGATTCATCTTGGAGACGTGGAGACGGATTAATTG
This sequence comes from Urechis unicinctus, assembly GCA_034190875.2. Taxonomy (NCBI): domain Eukaryota; kingdom Metazoa; phylum Annelida; class Polychaeta; order Xenopneusta; family Urechidae; genus Urechis; species Urechis unicinctus. The sequence continues at coordinate 32,303,235 of CM067351.1, read as the reverse complement.
AAAATTGTTGATTTATTATGCTATCTTTCAAACCTGCCTTCTGATTTATAGATCGACCGAATCCTGACGAGGACACGGCACAATCCTCCATGGTCGACGTGATTGTGAAAGTGCCAAGTGGACAGAAGTTAGAGGAGAATATGATAACAATCTCCTGTCGGAAGTGAATAATTCGTCTCCTTCCGCATTTTATACGCTGTCCTATTCATAATTCACCATCTCAATTTCATTTTCACACACACACACACACACACACACACACACACACACACACACACACACACACACACACACACACACACACACACACACACACACACACACACACACACACACATATATATATATATATATATTTATCAACATAAGTATATATGTAGTTTTTAATATTTATATGACATTACGAATATAATGTCACTACAATACACTTTTAATATGAATATTGTATTATTTTGTGTTATATCTAGGGCGACCAATCTCATTGTGACGATACAACTGAGCGACACAGAATCCATCGAGAAATCAGTGTATTTACCCGGTGCCATCAACATAGATCAGTGCAAATTCCAGGCGAGTGACTTCAATCTGTTGAATCGAGTCAGGCTATCAGGTGTTGGTGTGGATGCTTTGGGAAGACCCTACCATCATGATCACATGCTTAAATCATATATTATATGCCGTCTCGATTGTCTATCATAACCGCCTGTGGGTTGGAGTGATGGCAGGGTATTGATATGTGCGGTAAGGGCGAATTTGAGGAATATTTTCCCCATTCTGACAGCTCAAATTCACCGTCCTAACGAGGGAATCTTTCTACCACAAACATTATTAACATTTAAAAGACTATATTCGTTTTGACGCTATTAGTTTTCGTAAATAGGTGATGAAATCTAAGTCTCCGAATAAGGACAACAGAGTAATCCAAGTAACGCTTAAGAAAACAAACGAAGAACTATGGCCGAAAAGCTGGAGCCCGCCCACGTCACCAACACCGCAACAACTAGCTTGAAAAAAACATGCTCTCCCCTCCAAAGAAACCTCTACTGTTGACAAAAACGTTCCCTTACATTATAGGCAAGCGCCTGGATATCGATGCCCGGATTCCGAGCACTGATATCCATTATATTTCCTGTGTAAGGCCCATGATAAGTAACACTTTAGCTTGGATTGAAGCGGACTCATTTTTACTTCATGATTCTACTATCTTATTAACGGAGTAAGATTCCCTCCGTTTGTAATGTGTTTAGGTAAATACATTTCTGCATTATGTATTATCGTTTTCATCGACTTCGTGATCGGCCTCAATCGTTATAATGATGTTGTCTCAGTCAATTTGTTATTGTTAAAATTAATGTCATATCAATTTCTTACCTGATTAAAATGTTATTTTGTTATCGTCATCAAGGGCACTCAAGTCGTAAAATACAGCTCGACTGAAACCACTTACATACAGAGACTAATAATTGGCTAAAAGCGAAGGGAATTTTATGACTTGAGTGCATCAATGAATCTTTATCTTTTGCTGTCACATCATTGAGAAAGATAATTCATGTAGTGCTTCATTAATAAAAATCTAAATTATGAATATCAAAGAGGCTTTGAGACATAATTAACAGAACACGTTCGATAAATATACACCTTGTGAATAAGAAACACACCCCGGCGAGATGGATTGTAAGACAAGACATTTAACTTTCGGTTGTCCATATTATTTTGTTCCCAAAACAATACACATCTTACGGAAACCAATCAGAAAAGAGATGATCGAATTTTCAAGATCTTGACTGAAACGCCATGTTATTCAACAGGGCTTTTGATATCAGTTGAAATGGTTGGGTTTGGGAAAAAAATGCCTTTTATTGCACATCCCAAGGGAAATGGAACCGGGAATAATTGCGCAAAATTTTAACAGTTTCTTCCTCGTTGTTTAAACCATTCGACTGAATGGGGGAAAAACAGGGGGTCACGAGCTACTTTCCGCGTCAGAGATCGAGGTTCTTTCCAAGCATATGCGATCAAATTTTCATCACCGCGATATAAGCTATTGGACGGAGCGGTCATTGCAACATTTTAGTTTCTCTCTCTTGTTGAGAAATAATGTCCAGTGGTAATCGCGCGAACTTTTAACAGTTTCTTCCTTGATTTATTTATGTCATACAATAGAATTATAAAAGTGGAGGTCACCGATCTAGCGTTTGCACCTGAGTGGCTCCTTTGAAGAATATGCGATTGAGTTTCTATCACCGCGATATCAGCTATTGAACGGAGCGCTCATTAAAATATTTTGCCTCTCTCTTGTTGAGAAATAATATCCAGTGGTAATCGTGTCGCGGAAACAATTTGAGATGCTTCCTATTGAATTGACGATATGAACAAGTTCACAGTTGTCGGTAACTTGAATGTCTCCATGGCGCTCGCTTGCAATGCGCGTAACGCACCTTAGCCTTTGTTCGTTTTATATATAACGCATCCTAACCTTGGTGAAAGGACACCTGACGAAAACAACAAGCAAGTCAAGCGAAGAGATGCAGACCAGCACACGCGTATACGTTGACAATAAATTTGCTTGTGTGATTATAATTTTGGGGGTTATATCTTTGAAGCCATTTGTGTCACTATTGAATGATCATATATTTGAACCATGGATCTCTAACACTAAGCTTATCACGGTGGAGAGCATAAACAATCATTGTTGGGATGAAGTGATGCACTTGCAGCTCTTGTTCTGGTATTTAGCAAATTTGTATAGGTAGTCAGCAGGAAATGGCGCGTAAGCTGATACACCACAGACGCCACTTTCCAAGGCAGGGTCGTTTGACGCTACGCTAACATAACGTATCCTAGCCTGCCCAGAAGCCGATGAGTAGTATAGTAAGTGGGGGTACGAGCGCACCACCCAAGTAGAGACCGGGTTTGGCGCATGGATAGGCATCATTGTAGACTTCCTTGTTATAGCGCGCAAGTGGGGTGCGAGCGCACCTCCCCTTTCTATACTACTACAGTGTCAGCCAGCCCTTCCAGCCGATTTTCTCAAGGGCCACCAAAGAGGGCGACAGCAATGTCAACTATCTACACCAGGACCCTGCTTCTAAACGACTCCAAACGCTCCTTAAACTTTGATTCCAAATCCCTCACCTCAATCTCAAGATCCACCTTCTCCTCCATCAAATAATCCACATCCACCCGCAGCTCGGCCACTTGTTCATTCGTGCTCATCCTATACCTCAGCCCTCATCTATTCAACAGATCGATGCATGCCCATAGGCCAGAGTGTCTATGCCATTCTAAGCTATCCACAGCTTTGACTCAAAAGGGGAGAAAGACACCTTGTTGACGTGGAGCCCATATATTTTGTGACAATCACTCCGGAGCATGTTTATTCCGTGGTGAAGCTGCTTTTGGGCGAACAGTGACTCCACGTACTGAGCGTGTCGTACATGCTTCTTGACCACCCCACCACTTGCCCTTTTGATCTCATCCCGGCTCGACATCAGGATCGAGTACACCTTAGAGCGCAGACCCACATACTCTTTGATGGGCACACCAGCGCACTCATCCTTCATCTTCCTCAGAAACTTCTTATCTGGTTACTGTACAGGCTGTGGGAGGGATCATAGTTGCTAGTGTCAAAGAGATGCCCATCATCCTTCATGTCAGCATACACGTCAGGCGTGCGTATCTCCATAAGCAGCGAATCCGTATACGTGTACAGCAGGCCAAGGTTCTTGCCGTATCTGGGCTTCATGGTTTTGTAGTAAAAGTTATACATCAGGTGCTTGGAGAGGTCGAGTATACACATGCCCACATACACCTGGCGGTTCAGTACCAGGTGAGTCTTGTGCATGTGCAGAGCGGCCAAGTCATCATCAAACACCTGGGACTGGCAATAAGCCTACGCATTCTTTCTTCTTCCGTAGAGCACACAATCTTGACATCGACCCGCCTCCGGAGGTTCTCCATGGTCTTGCCAAACACAGAATATTCATCAGCTTATACAGGTCATTCTCAAAGTCGCTGGTGGCGGCCTTACGCAGATCTGTATTCATCCGAATGTAAGGCTCAATCCAGGGACTCTGGTGAAAGACAATTTCACGATGAATCTTGGTAAGCCTCATCCCCAAAGACAGATACAGCTTGAGGTTCCTGTAGTGTACCACATACTTCTCCTTATTCCGCAGGTTTGGCACCAGTTTCTAAACTCCGGTGCCACCCAATTCACCTAGGAGCTTCGTCTGATAGTCTGACAACCATTCGTTCTGTACAAGAAGCCGCTCCGGCACTAGGGGTAATCGTTGTGTTCGTCATGAAGCGTCGGGGTGCTGGAAGGTCTTTCGCAGGTGGGCATGGGGGCAGTCTACATAGTCTGCGAGGTGGCCGCCCATAGTTTCCCGGACCTCACCGGCTTCGAAGTTGGAGACGACCTTGTTGTAGAGCTTGGTCCAGACCGTGTAGCCGTCGTACGTGTGGATCCAGGTACAGACGTGTTTAACTACGCTGCCTGTGTTGTCTACGATGCAAGGTTGCTTCTCTTCCCAGGCCTCGCCTTGCATGCGGAAGTCATGGTTGCTGCAGAGGTGTTCTACGAGAGCAGCCCTGTCTAGGACGCCGGAGAAGTCTCGTGTGTAGTCGACGCAGTACAGGCCGTATCCCATCGACCGCAATCTTCTTTCTAGAGCGGGGAGAGCTTTTTGTAGGACGTCGATGGGGATTTCAGAAACTGCAATCTCGAAGTATCCGGCTATTGGCGTGTCGGGGTGCAAGTCTTCCCAGTTCTTTTTCGCTTTGCAGACCATGTCTCGCTCGATTTGGGCAATGTTGGTCCGGATGGATCCACCGCCGGCCTTCCGGGCGTGGATTGTGTGTACCAGCTTTATGGCTACGGAGCCGAGAAGTTCTCTCACTGCATTGTCGTCGTATGTGTAGATTCGTTTGGCGCCGCCCTTCTCCCCAGTGCTGCATTGTAGCGCGCCTCCGACCTCGACGCACTCTTCCCGATGTATGTAGCTGTAGCCGTAGATGTCGTCGACGAAAACGGGGAGGCCTTCCGAGTGGCTATGTCGAATTTGTGTGCCCTTGTAAGTCCTGGTGTAGATTGTTGACGTTGCTGACGGCAATTTCAGACAGGTGTCTGGTTGCAATAGTATTAGCATTGTTTGGCAATTTCGGACAGGTGTCTAGAGAAGTGAAAAGTGGCTGTCATCCTGTCAATTTTGGCTCAAAAACTGACAATTTCATGGAATTTGAATCCTCATTAATTTCTTATATCAATTGACCAATCTTTTTAGAATCATCTAGATTATACATCCTGTGGTATAATTTCACTATGATATTCAAAATATAAGACGTGAAAAGTGTCTGTTATCCCTTACCGTAGAATTCTGGCACAAAACCGAGCAATACCATGAAATTTGAAACCTCCATAAATTTTTTACTAATTGATTTAAAAAAATGCAACATAGCTTATTATAATCCTCTAGATTACATATTTCTCGTGGTATAATTTCACTTTATGTTAAATGTAAGACATATAAAGTGGCTGTTATCCCTTACCGTCGAATTCTGGCACAAAACCGAGCAATACCATGAAATTTTAAACCTCAATAACTTTTTTCTAATTGACTTAAAAAAATGAAACATACCTTTCTATAATCCTCATGAGTATACCTATATTCATGTATAATTTCAACGACATACAATGAATTTGAAAAAAAATCACTGACAGCCCTACTGTCGCCCTCTTTGGTGGCCCTGGAGAAAATCGGCTGGAAGGGCTGGCTGACACTGAAAGGGGAGGTGCGCTCGCACCCCACTTGCGCGCTATAACAAGGAAGTATTCAACGATGCCTATCCATGCGCCAAACTCGGTCTCTACTAGGTTGTGCGCTCGTTTCCCCACTTCCCATACTACTCGATGCATAAAGAGATAGTACAGCCGCTAGGCAACACCAGTATGGAGTGTAGCTTTAAGTTCTTTGTTACTAGAGTCAATTAACTTTTAAATGTTGTAGTGAGCATTCCAGTTAACGTCGTATGTCTCGCGGGGTTAGAAATTCTGTCGTATATGCTTCAAATGAACCTCTCTAGAATTAAAAAAAACCCTATATTTTCAGTCTATGGCATGGTAAAAATATCAATGAAAAAACGGCGAAAATATCAGGCAATTGTCACTGTAAATTATTTTTTCTCAAATTGTATGAATTATCTTTAATTTGGTTGCATGTAACAAACCTCGTCTCGGAGAATGAAACTTCTTCTTACTTGGCCGAACTTCCTTTTTAGGTATTGTCCGCCTGACTGTGCTATCTACCCTAACAATACATGCAGATGACCACTTAATTGATCCATCTGTTAACGCCAGCTACGTAACCGGAATGTCTAAGCTATTGAGCTACTAAATTACACAACTCACCTCAAACAAGCCATAAACATAACCTGGGCAACCTATTGAGCTGGACTTTACGGCTATCAATGTCCAAAAAAGTGAAAGAAATCAGTCAATGAAGGTTTTCTCCCAACATCATTTTTGATAACAGGCACTAAACGCCCCTCCTCTCTGGTTTCTCATTTATAATTTATGCATTTTACATAAGAATTCACAGAAGTGGGACGTTTATTGACTCACCTGCCTGTGGCATTGTTGATTTGTTGGGAAATGCAACAACAGATACCAAACCTACCTTACATAGCAAATAGCTCCACCCTGCAAATCCAACCTAACAGCCATTGGCGTCAACCAACCAGATTAATTGCCCACTAATCCCGAATACCGTTCCTACATCAAAATCCTTCCCTCAGTGGACTGCTCGACTCATCCAACTTCAACACTACAACAGCTTTCCATCCACCTATTTACTCCATCCACCCAACCCATTACTCTACCCTTACAACTACTGTGTCCACCCAAGAACTCCATCCATCACGGCCACTCACTCACCTACTCCACTGCTCTACCAACTTATCACTCTAACTATATTCTACTCACCCAGCGACTCCACTCACAGAACTACCAAATCCCCATTTTAAACATCTCAAAAAGCTTCTCTTTCCACAAGACTATTTGAGATCCATCCATCGAATACCCTGCCCAAGCGACAACTCTCCGAAATTCATCCACAAATATATTTCACAACCAACATTATTTACTCCTTAAAATCACTTACCCCCCAACACACACCCTAACAACTACTTCACCCAAGAGACTTTTTGGATCACAGAATTACCAGTGCCCTTATTTTAATTTCATTGACTCATCCAAAGGAATTTCGACGCTGTTATCATTGCGCTGCTCATTGCAGTAAATATGAATATTTCCCGGAATGTGGTTTTTCCTCAAAATCTAGCCATCGGTTATTGCATGATCCACGCTCCGTGTCCGCAAAAGCGTACATGAACGATCGCTGGGGTATCCCGGTACCAGACATAACTACTGTTGTCTCTCTGTAGGCAAGGCAACTCGCCCCTGGTGTTTTGATGATCTGATGACACCTTAGGGGCGAGGGTCCGTATGGCAGAATCTGAGCGTTATAAGCAAATTTGCTTCTTCTCGCAATGCAGACAAGGGACAGTTTAAAAAACATAGATTTTCATATCCATAAATGTCTTAACATCAATCTTGCCTAGAGTGCAACAACAGTCATACTCCTTAATTCACAGAACCGACGAAATCAAACACAATTTTAAAATTGTTGTCCAACATGGCTACCGCGCGAATCGAAAACATGAGCAATATCATAGCGTATTAACGAGTATTAACTCCATTATGTTGCATTGTGGCCATGTTGAGTTTTTGTACAAAGTTTAATGATGTGCCGTATTTTAGTGCTCAAACAGAACAATTAGACAAAACTGTAGTAATAGAAACAGGCCTCGTGTCATATTGTGATATAAACTTGCATTTTGTCACAAATTTTCTTTTCTTAAAGGGCTTCGGTAAGTTTTTAGCGAGTTCATCGGTCGTTTTGACTTCGGAAGCTCCGAAATCTCACAGTCGGCGCTTCGCCTCTACAGCTCGGATGTGAGAGATCGAAAGTAGTAAACAGTGTGGAGCTGTCAGAGGCGGAGTTTCTTTGCCTAGTCTCTCTGCTACTGCAGACATAACGGCTGGGGGGCGATCTTTCACGGATGCGTGTTTTGAACCATGAAAAGAGATTGGCTGTGCTCTTCTAAGTTCTAATTCTCACAATGGATATATGAATGGTCACTTCTCGCCTGCGCTCACGCGGACTCGGAGCAAGTATCACTGGCGAAATGATGGCGACAGAGTGGTCAGTGATTTGCAGGGTCCGGTTGATCATAACGGTAGCGTCATTACGCACTAAATTACCATCTCACCACGTAGAACAGCGGGGTAATATTGGGATGGTGAGCGGCCACCCTTGTTAGACTGTTATCAGTGGTTAGATACCTCTTGTCTGTAATCTTCAAAGGTAGTCTGATTAAATTCACTGACATGACCAAAAAACCCGAGAGTGAGAAAAATTGCTTGTGTCAGCAAAATGAATCATGATAGCCGTGTCAATAGACGAAATAGATAATTACGGATACGACCGTCGGTGTCAGCCAAACTTCAGTCAGATATTCAGTTCATAAAAGCTGAGCCGAATAGAGTAGAAACCCCGACGAAAATCCACGACTACACTGGTAAAGTGTGCTTTTCGTGATGGATACGACGAAATGTACCAAGCATAGTAAGTGATATGGGTAATATTTTTCTTTCATATGCATTTGCATCTTGGCGATAATATAACCACTTCGCGATTGTTTTACTGTTGATTGTGGAATTCATATTACGCGCCAACTCTCATTATCCCGCAAGTCTCAGCATTATTAATTGGATCGTCTGATTTTGTGCCTGTAGCCGTAATTGAATAGTTTAATTCTCTTAAAAAAACCCTACTGGCCCAAGCGGAGAATGGACGTTGCTTTTGACTTAGCCTAGCTTAGTAAGCTGGTAAGAAGTATCGTCACGTGGCTAGGTATCATTGAATTGAAGCCGCGTTGGAACGACGCAAAATTGCAGAATCAATGGATGGGGGAGGTCAGTTCCTGTGTCCTAAAGAAACAGCTGATCGTAATCTTGCAACTCCTATGTTTGTTCATCAACCCGTCTGGAAAGTGTTTAGAAGACAGTGGTGCCTTTAAATTCTTCTCGGTATGTATTTTTAAGGTAATAAGTGATGATAAGTAAAGTATGTTTGTCAATCTACCGATAAAAGTGGGTTTTCCTGTTAAGGGAGTACCCGATCTGATGTTCGTCTGTTGGGCTACCATAGCCCAACAGACCAAAATCAGATTTTATTACAAGAGGGAGCGCAGCTCCTGTACTTGGTTTGATAAGGCTATAGCCCCAGGATGCCAACTTGTATTTACTACAACCTAATATATTATATTATATTTACATAAATTTATAAAGCTATTCATGTTATGCTTTGATGTGCTGTAATACAAAGAATTCGCTTAGTCCAATCTTGTGATGACCAACGAATGCATAAGAATCTTGGTGGCATAATCAGTCAGGTAACAGCGTATCCTGGAGATATTTCGTAGCTGGTAGAATGCTGCTTTACAGACTGTTGATTTAGTGAGAGGGAATTGTCCTCCATCACACCAAGATTCTGTTTGACACTTCAGAATTCCATATCCTGATTTTCATTGCTTTCTCTCTAGCCTTTGACATCCTGGAGGTAAACATCATCATTTCAGTGTTATCATCATTCAGCTTAAACAAGTTCACTTTCATCCATCTGCGAATATCATCTATGCAATGAGCGAGGCTGCTAAGTGATGCTTCCTGGTTTGCTTGTTTAAAAGCACAGTAGAGCTGCCTATCGTCGACGTAGCCATGGTTACTATGACCATGGCTGCTGATGAGGTCACTCGGTGGTGCGACATGCATGGTAAAGAGCAAGGGCCCGAGAATGAACCCTTGGGGGTCACCATATGATAGCTCCATTTCCCGAGACTTCTCGCCTTCTACAATATCTTGCAATAGCGAAATAAGTTAGATTTTGATCCACACACAATATATTCTTTTTGACTGTTTCATGATTCCCAGACCAAAATTATGTTAAATCTTGTTGACAACTGTTAGCGCACATTTATATATGGACATATCCAAATTTCCATCACTGAGTCGATGATTACCATGTCATGGCAGAAGTGGACAAGCCAGCAGTCACTTTTAGAAGCATCCTGTTGTCACCAAAGAATCTTTACCTTTCGAATGAGAGTTATGATGAAAAAAAATATTTTTTGTCTTTCGAATATGGTAAAGATTCATGGATGATTTCTGCATTGGGATCATGGGACAGTGAACTAAAACAATAATGAATGTTTTATCTGCATGAATGAGCTTAGGTCAAAGGTTGGTCACTGACTGAATAATGTCCCATAATGTTGTGACTGCGGTAAGGGAGTGTTGTAGACATAAAATACTAATTTACTTATGTTTAAATAGTCAGAAGATATTGTACTCCTGTTTGCCAACTCCACTGGGGTTCATTTCTTAAGATGCAGTCAAATGGCATTGCCTAGTCCTCCATTAAATGAAGATACTCTGCAATTACAACTCGTTATCCAGTTTAGCCATTGTAGATTATGGACTGTAGTGAGACTGCAATGAAGGCAGCAGTTGAACCCGGTTGGGCATTACATAAGTACAAGGAAATGGTAAAGACCAAATGAATGTGGCTATTAAAATGAAACCTGATTTATGGTGGGTCGCCGATTTGTTAATATATTTGTTGATTTTTTTTAGCAAATTCTGGACCTTATTAAGCTGTCAATAGGCGTATGAGAGTTGTCAACCTAGGTGGGTTTTTGGAGCCGTAAACTAACCTGTTTCACCAGCTGGGTACATAAATATTCAGCTGGATTATGTGGAGTAAAACCCATAATTTCAGTGAGGCATTAGTACTCAAGTTACTGTCATTACATTGTTATTTCTTTACGACATAGATGTGCCGTAGTGATAGTCTTTTCAGAGGTCAGAACACTTTCATTGATATCCTAGTCAGGGCATGAAACTAAGAACATTTGCCACCGGCCATCCGGGCTGGCAGTTCCCAAAATCCACCGGCCCAGAAAAAATTCAACCAGCCAATAGAAATCTACACAACTTGATGTGTGTTTACAAATACTTTATTGTTTTACCCATGACCCCGCAGAATGTAATGCGCAACAAACACGTGCCAAAATCAATCACTTGACATACACAGCATGAAAAACATATTGACACTTGGGGAAAAACATATAATACACAACAAAAACACCATACTCAACAACAAACCAAAGTAAAGTAAGTCCCAGTAATCGACAACAGTTCTATAGCACGCTTGGGGTTGTTGTAAGCGATAGGGGGTGAGACAAGATGCACAGTCATCATTGTCAAGTTGGTCTACTGCCTGATCACCAAACTCTGAAAGCATGACTTGCAACCTGGCAAGTAAGGCAAAATGTATTTTATGGGTCATATTTTATAGTACATTTTTGTTATTATTAATTGGCAATTATTCATTCGGCATCTTTTAATTGATACAATTAAATAGTTTAAAGCGAATAAAAATCTTTTTGTCATTTTTTGTTCCTGGTATATACTTTTGGTCCTCGAAAGGTCGTCCACGAAAGGTCAAGACATTAATTTATACGTATAAATCCAACCTTTCGTTCCCATATATATTTTTGAATATTTGCGTAATATCGAAATATTTAAATCATTTTTGGTCATCATGGATTAGAAACATAATATTTGTTGTAGATATGATCTTTATGAACCATTGGTAGCATATCGCGATCTAATTCAATGTTGTAGATTAATGAATAAGGAGAAAATTAGAGTTTTTCGGTAATGAAATTTAAAAATAAATCAAATATTTTAATTTTTCAAATAAACATATCCTTGATTACACATTATCTCGGCAATTTGGATCGAAGTATATATGGTTTTATGGAATATATTGAGGTGTGCGGGTTATGTCAACGAATGGTTAGTTGTTAAAATTTTATTTTGCTATTACATTCAAAATCCAAAGAAATCACGCGTGAAAAAGTTTCTGTGTACGTTACTATGACTAGACTATCACATTCGAATGGTCAAACTATAATATTTTCAATTATTTTGGACGAAAATGTGCGTTGACTTTATGTGGACATATTGGTATATCCTTCCGTGGACCAAAGTCTACCAAAGGTTGGCGGTTTGTCCACTAAAGGTTGCTTTCGTGCTAATATATATATATATATATATATATATATATATATATATATATATATATATATATATATATATATATATACAAAGGGAGTGGAAGTGTCAAATAATATTAAAAAACATTTCCATTTGGAAACTTTAAGATATTACATATGAAATATCAGGAAGCATAAAACTATGCCTGGCATCTGCTGTATTTCTTGAAAATGAGTTTGTTCCTGGTACACAAACAACTATTCTATGAATACACTAAAAGCACACCAGTATTTACGATTTCTTTGGGTATGAAACTGAATTGCAGATATTTGTGTGTTTATGTTCTGCAGATGTGCCATGTATGCTCAAGACAGGCACAAAACCAGGGCCTACCCAGGGACATAACTTCTTTGTGTGCGGTCATAGCGGGGAAAAGTGTGATTTCTGGTGCACTGCAGAGTAAGTCTTTCTGGACAAATACATCTTGTTTTAGACAGATTGTTTTCTTGTTCAAGCTTCCCCAGAGTCCAGCATTAGCAACACACAAGTTAAGCATGAGACATTTTGTGATTTGTAAGAGGAGAATAGGATTTAATTATGCGGAATGAGATGTTTGATGGGATTAATTCCAGAATTAGTCATCCTTTCAGTGATAGAATGTGAGCTTTTCACCAGTAAGTGCTGATTTCTTGTTAGAGTAGCAGGGAAAGAGGGCACCCATGTTTCATTTTATATGACATTTTTTGCTGCAAATATGTAACATTTAAAAAGTGTTTGTTTCAGAGGTGTGAAGACCAAACATTGTCCCATTCACACTGGGGAGATGGTTGAGCTTCAATGTCTGCACAAGGCATCAAATGGGCCAGAGACAAGGTACTATTTGCCTGAATAATGGTAAACTCTGTTGATGTTTTTATGAACTCATTTTTGATACCTGTTGTTGCCGCACCAATGGTGTTTAACTCTTCATGTTATTTGACCCCTTGTATAAGCATGGGTACTTTGTGCCATAGTCAGTGGTGTTTTTCTCATCTATAACCATGGTTATGTCATGACCCTTTTATAACCATGAGGCCATTGTGAGTAACAGGGCTTATATTGGAATCTGTGGTGAAATTCTGTTGATGTTTTATCAATTCCTTTAAAGATGCATTTTTTTAAAGAAATGCACCTTTAATCATGTTTTCAGTGGTCAGCATTTAGTGTAGAAACTCCACCCTCAGATAGGACTCCCTTACATCAGATTGAGCTCAGGGCAGGGATTGGTGGAGGAAGACTACTCAGCATTAGTGAAGTTTTGCACCACTATCAGTGTTTTGGTTTTGATGGCTGTATTAGGATATACTACCGATGTTCAGCTGGACGCAGCATGAAAAAAACATGGTGTGGACACTGGTCAGAGGACAACAAGGTCAGTGACCACTGTCCAGTCCCAAATGTAGGTTCCTTAAATCATATTACTATGAAATTTGCAAAAAAAAAAAAACGACATGTAATAATGGTGGGTGTGAACATTGTGCAGTTGAAGCAGCCAGAACCAGTCATTAAAGAGAAAACATCAAAAGAATCAACAAAGTCTGTCATTATCGAGACACATGATGAGTCACATGACAAGTCACATGATGGCACAGTGGTCAGGCAAGATAAAAGTGACAGAGGTCAAGTAATGATTACTCCCCCAAGACAGGCACAGGAACTAATGGACTTTAGGACATTGGCGTTGTCCCAGCCTAGGCCCAAAAACGGAGATAACAACTACTCAAAAGATGCAATGAATGAAAGCTTGGTAGATTTCAGGGAGAGTCGTAGTGCCCCGTTGGACTCGTCTAGCGATGACAGTGACAGTGAATCTGGGTACCAGAGACTTCAGAAAGGTCCCCTCAATGTAGATGTTGATCGGGAAAATGTTTCCCAGATAACTAGGCATACCGTATTGAATTCCTGCTCAGACACAAGCTCTGTATCTGAGAATAGTGACGATGAATGTGTTATAATTGACGAAGAAAATTCTACCAAACAGTCAGTTCCTGGATATTCTGTTGAAAAATCAAATTACCTCAAGTCAAAGCAGTTGAATGAAGATTCTAATCATCAGGCAAGGTCTGGTGATGCAGTCACCAATAAGACTTCAGTTTCAAATGTTGCTCTGCCTTCTGTGGCTGTGCCCATCAAAGGTCAATCCAGTACTTCCCAGCCTGTCGGTGCCATTTCTATGGAGCACTTGGCTGGGCTTTTAAAACAGCACATCACTGAGAGGGAAAGCGTTTCTGTGCGTCTTAGACAACAGAAGGTCTGAAGAATACTTCTTAGATTACATGGAAAAAAAGTCTACACATATTTGTCCAAAAATATAGTAGATAAAAATATATGAATATGTATCATGTGCTCATTCAATTCAGACATGTACATATGATATAAAGTGGATGTCATTGTTGTGGTTAATGTCCTGTGAAAAGTCAATTGTGTGTTGGTATGTTCTTGTCCCCAAGAACTTATTAAAGACCGCCAGACTGGATAGTTTACCAGACAAAGGAGCCAAGCTCAAAGGGCAGGTGGAACAGCTGACTGAACATCTTAAAGACCTTGAAGTCAAGATTGATGCAGAAAAGGAAACAGTGGCTGCTTGTCAAGGGGCCGTGCCAAAAACAGGTAATTTATATGTCAAGGGCATGCATCATATTCTGAAGATCATCTTGAGTAGAATTTGTTCTCTTTGATTTATGTTTTTCCCTTATCACCTTCAATAACCAATTTGCTGAATGAAAATTCAGATATTTCAAATATGGCACAAGGTAGGCACTAATAGACATGATTTTAATTATATTGATGAATTATTGAAGTATTGAGTTATATTATCAACTAGACAAAATAAGGAAGCAAAATGAAAATTAAACCTGGCACTGATGAAGTGCACCTTCAATTCCATTTTATATTCCAGATCTACATGGTTCCTTTATAGATTAATTAATTTATAAAGGAGACCAAATTACATCGTTATGAACATTGAGACATTTAATGTTATACCTATAGGAAATGGGGGTGCTGAGAAGAAGATTGTTGTGGTTCAAGCTCCAAGAAATACAGCAGGACAAGTGCTTCTCCCTGGGATGAAACAGACAAAGCTCACTGACCATGTGACCTCTCTGACCTCAATTGACATGCAGAGGATGCTGGCTGGTATGAGGCTCTGTCCATGTGCCACATTTGTCCTAATACACTGTTCATCATATCACCTTTGAAAAGATGTAATATCTGCCGAATTTCATTCCTGCCCGTAATTGCCTGTCACTGTCTATAGATTTTCCATCTCAGAGCAAGTTGTACGGGGGTCGCATGACGACAGCCAGACTTCATCAAGTGGGTCTGGTCACTGAGGAAGCAGTGGAAAGCATACTCAGGTGACATTTGCCACTGACCCAAATATTCAAATCAGTGGTCATAACGGTTAAGGTATTTTGTTTTAATTCATTGTGTTAGTATGCGTTCTGCACCACATTGGATGGTATTAGAAAATTCCAAATAAATACACAAGCATTTGTCTATCATTGTCTGATGCCAATATGTTACACCGTAACATTGTGTTGTGAAAAATAGATTACCTACTTTTTTGTCTTGTTTTTAGTCAGTTAGAAACATGCCCAGGACCTGAAGATGTCTGCGAGGACCCTGAAGAGGTCAAGGTCACTCTCCTACCTCATCAGCGTCAGGCTCTAGCGTGGTTGTCATGGCGAGAAAAACAAGTTCCTCCTTCTGGGATTCTTGGTTAGATGTGCTTTTAAATGTGATTGCTTTATACAGGAGGAGATTAAAATGGGTTGGGGAAAGATTTTGTTTTGTAAAGTAAAAATTTTGCATTAGGTTTTGAAGGCAATAAATAAAAAAAAAGTGTTTTAAGTATTTCTGGATCTTTGATACTGTGTCTGAGAGATGTAAAGATTATCGGGGAGTGGTACTAATCATGTTAAATACAGAAAATGGACAATATATCAATGAATGATGCCTTTTTGCTGCTGTGTGGTTCACTTCAGCGGATGACATGGGGTTGGGGAAGACATTGACCATGATAGCCCTGGTGCTGAAACAGAGGAAAGGTCATAGAGTGCATGAGGAGGAGGATGAATGGCAAAGTAAAGCCAAGGAAGTCAAAAAGAGTATGTTGATGTAGTTTTCAGATTAACGATTGAAAAGTCAAAAATAATCTATGCAGACTTTATGTTGATGATTTTATACTATCACTTGTACTTTCACAAATAATTGAACCAATAGTGTTAACTATTTTCCACTAAAGTTTCATAATCACTGTTACATTTTATCAATATTTAATCAAATCAAATTATTTTCAGTGAGAGGCGGGGCACGGAAATCCAATGCTACTCTCATCATCTGTCCAGCTTCCGTAGTACACCAATGGAACTCTGAGATTGAGAATCGATGTCACCCTGATGCTCTCTGTGTTATAATGTATCACGGGCCCAACCGTGAACGCAGGATTTCTGAGTAGGCAGTTTTTGTCGTCATAATTTCGTATTTCCTCAAACAAAACTAGTCAAGCACAATTTTTTTCGGAAGAAATCTTATAGATATAAAAAAAAGCCTGTTGAGTTGAAGATTGGTTCCTTATAGACTGAGAAAGTATATGATTGCCTGGTAAAAATTCGTAACACATCCATCTGCATATGTACAATGTCAGGAAATAAACTTATAGGGAGTTGTGGGCATTTCAATAGGTTTTGGGAAAGAAAAACATGCCACCAATTTGAGGGAAGGTTAATTATTTCTTGGTACCTGGGAATCATTGTCAGTAAACCTCTGTATGTCCCTCCATTTCAGATCAGCATTAACTCAAATTGGGCATTTGAAAAACAGTTGTAATTAAATGTTGTATTATGTTTCAGGGTAGCGAGGGCAGATGTGGTTCTGACCACGTACGATATCGTGAGACGAGAAGCAGGTGTTCCTGAGCATGTCAAGAAGGACAAGAGTACGTTTGAGATGCCTGCTCAAGACAAGGTTAGCATGACTAACCTGTGCCGTTAGTTATAATTTGCTTCACCTGATAATTACTGGTTTTATGTTTATTTGAGCAAACTATTGTTTACTATTCATAGTAAATTTTGTAACTATTTCAGTTGATAAATGTTTAGCTATTTGCTATTGTAGTTGCTAATAACAAAACCTCTCTGGTCCATCCATTAAGCATTCACCCAAAGTAATGTGTAAATGATTGAATTTGTAGTTACAGAACCCTTGTTTCAGAGTTGTAATGAAATGACTTGTGTATCTTGTTGTGTTAAGGAGCCCCTTGAAGGCGCTGATGCTAAAGAAGAATCCCTGCTGATGCAGATCGCGTGGGCCAGGATCATTCTGGATGAAGGTCATACGATTAAGAACCATAAGAGTCAGACAGCCATCGCAGTGTGTCGTCTGCAAAGCCTATGTCGCTGGGCACTGACGGGCACTCCTATACACAATGACCTGCTGGATATGTACTCCCTGCTCAGGTGGGTTTGTTTTTTTATCAGTTTGAAGGTAAGCTAATTGTTTAATCACTTCTGTGATGAGTTGGTTGTTTAATCACTTAGATGATAATCCAGTTGTTTGATCACTTTGATTATGCACTCATTCTTTATCCCATCGATTTTGAGCTTGTTGTTTAATCACTTGTGGTGAGAAAAGTGGTTAAATAATGTTGAGGTTGTTTGTTTGATGATTGAAGGTTCAATCAGCTGTTTAATCATGTAACAACAAACAAAGACAATTATTTTGATGGCCCCTTTCCCTGCTTAGGCTGGGGCTGGCCTTGAGCTCTCCTTGACAATCTCCTCTATTTTGCGTGGTCTGGTGTGTCTTCACTATTCTGTTTTCTGTCTTATGTTTAATAATACCATTGCGGAAGATATTCTTTAATCAATTTGTGGTTTAAGCAATACCATATTATCTTTGAAATGTTTTCCAAAAGATCTAAGCTTTGTTGGCACCACATAACACTTGTGTTGGTGTGTCGTTAAACCCACCACATAACACACTAGTGTTGGTGTGTCGTTAAACCCACCACATAACACACTAGTGTTGGTGTGTCGTTAAACCCACCACATAACACACTAGTGTTGGTGTGTCGTTAAACCCACCACATAACACTGTTGGTGTGTTGTTTAACCCACCACAGCACACTAGTGTTGGTGTGTCGTTTAACCCACCACATAACACATTAGTGTTGGTGTGTCGTTAAACCCACCACATAACTCATGTTGGTGTGTTGTAAAACCCTATACATACCTGTCCAAAAATTATGTATCATGTCATAGTACATAGATGATTCTGTTGACAGGTTTTTGAGATGTTCCCCGTTTGACGAGTATAAAGTTTGGAAGAGGCAGGTCGATAACAAGTCAGGTAGATCTATCTTAATAATAATTTATTAAGTATCAGCTCTTGTGGGTAGCAGAGTGGATAAGGAGAGAGGTACCTTAGAGTAATTAAAACATGAATGCCTGTCATTTGCTCATCTGTGGTATTGTAAGATATGTTGTCTTGCATTTTCATATTGATTATATATGTAAATGACTCCAGATAAAGGCACACAGCGGTTAAACACCCTCATCAAAAGTCTGTTGCTGAGGCGAACCAAAGCCCAGACAACCAAGGAAGGCAAGCCTCTGGTCAGTTCTGTTTGGTTTCTTTCAATGGGGCTCTGAGGTGAAACAATTGGTTCAAAGCCGCAGGGTCCTGGGTTCAACCCCGCTGTGGGGGATGGCACATGATGCATACTTGACCAAATGCCCCAATATTTATTTATATGACATCCCAGGTATCAGAACTATGTTTTTTCTTACTGATGTTCATAATAATGTGATTTTCCCCACCAGGTGGAGCTACCAGCCAAGACACAAACGACCCATGAACTAACATTAAGTGCAGAAGAGAGGCATATTTACAGCAAGATATTTGACCAATCCAGGTAAATGATTGCAGTGATGGGGGTTTTGCAGCCCCGTCTGGGCAACAACTTAATGCCAATTCCTGCTGGTTCATAATAACAAGTTACATCACAAGTGAATGTAACATAATTGATGTGATGGTTGGGCCCCATATCACATCTCCTCATAATTATTCATGTATCTTGCAATGAGCAGCATCTTGACAGTACGCTCACATGAAGCGTCAGGACCAATCACAGTCTGGCAAACTACAGCGCCTTCCCGCACGCTGTGACCTCGATAATTTTTTGCATTCATATTGCATTTCCATATGTTATAAAAATTGTTAATCAAATAGTTATCCCTTGCCTTATATGGGAATTACCATATATGGCAATATATTGTGCATACTTGTCATTTCCTGTCAAATGTTTGTTTGTATGTCTATTTGGTATGTTGGTAACAACTAAATATAACATCATTCCCTGGATAGTTTAGGAATGACCATTTATGGCAGCACAGTGTTATCATTATGTTACTGAGGTTTTCAGCAATGAGCTGCAGTCACCTCTTTAATTAAGAGGGTGGCACAGAGTTTTTAGGGCATTAACAAGTTTTACAGCAAATATCTGCATTCACCTCCTTAAGAGCCGGCATACAATAAGGTATGCAGCAAGACCTGAGCATAAGGGGAGCAAGCTGTCTAAGCTGCTTAATAATCATCACCTTATTGATGTAAAACCTCTTGAATTTCATGGTCATTTTCCAATTCGCTTTAGGGTGACAGTTGCAAAATACCTTCAGTGCCAACAAGACAAGTCAACTGGGCTAATTACAAACAAAACGCCAGTGAATGCATGGGCCAAAACAGACACCCCTTCCAAAGTGCCGCCACACCTGCGAACGTACGATGGTGCATGTGGAACTCAGGGGTTTCAGGCAGCAAGTCAAGTGGGGAATCAGCAGAGGAAACCGGGAGGGGATCAGATCCTGTTACTACTGCTGAGGCTGAGGCAATGCTGTAGTCATCTGAGTCTGATGAAAGATGTAGGTGATGTTGTTGATGTAGTCTGCATCTGATGAATGATGGTGATGATACTTTCTCAAAAATTGGCTCCGAGTTTTGCCATAGAAGTGTGTGTGAAATAATGATGTCATTATAGCAGAAAAAACTTTGATCTTAGTTAGATTGAAGATGCAGGCATTATTGTTAGTTAGTCAGCCAAACCTGGTCAGATAATTCCTGATGAGTCATTTCCAAATAGGCTGTGTAACCAAAGCTGTAACCTTTTTCTTCTCTCAATGGTTTATAACTCAGGCAATAGATGTGGAGGATATGCAGAATGAAGGCTTCCAGTTGGACCTTGAGGAGCAAATGAGGGCATTGGACCTTGATGAAGTCACAGCCGCTGAAGAACCTAAAATTGTCAAGGCCAAACCTCTTTTTCAACCTAACCACACCTCAACCAAGGTTGTGTACCTGCTTTTATTATGAACTCTCTCACCTATTACTACCCTCATTACCAAATCCTAGCCCATTACTACAGAGGCTGGAGGTTGTTTCGTCCCTTATTATGAAGATAGGCAAGTAATATTTGTCATTTGATGAAGTGATGATTTGCAGTTATGATTTTGTTATTTACAGATTGCTGCTCTCCTTGGGGAGATCACAAAGATTCAACAACAGTCTTCTAAAAAACATCCATTGAAGAGGTAATGATAGGAAACACCTCTGTCACTATGCTTTTGGAGATCGGGGCTTTGAATAATGGGCTGTTGGTGAGGGGTTTGTACAAAGAGGCTGCTCTCAGTTAAGGAGAGCTGTACAACTATCTCAATCATCCTCATCCCTCGCATTCACAATGATGTAGTTGATGCCACAATCTGTATTAGTTGTGTGAATGTGTCTGCAGTGGGCTGCAGAATAGGAATTTGCCCTGATGATGTGAAAAAGTATCACTCACTTACAATCCCCATTCTAATCCATGGCTGTCCAGATATGCCACCATATGGCCTATTTGTGAATTGGATGTTAAAGGCATACATTTCACTCCAGCTTGGTAACATAATAGAGTGGTAATATTTCCACATTGCCCATCCATCAAGCACTCACGTATTGTTCTTCAAGAGTCCTGTTTGATGTAGATGATATTTAGGTACCAGTGTATTTTTAAAGTGGGGTTGCTGCTACCATTACCAGAAACCACTCCACTTCCTGGACCTGGAAATAGCTGTTCAAGTAATGTTTCTGTGTACCTTTACTCGACAGCAACCTGAACTGCAAATCAACATAGAAAACAAATATTGTCTGACTTTTAATCATATTTCATTTCTCCACTCTGCCTGATTAAACACGCACGCACGCACACACACACACACACACACATGCTCACACACTGATTGTGCTGTAGTGTCATCGTATCACAGTGGACGAAGATGCTGGCAGTTGTGGAGCAGCATCTTAGGAAACTAGGACTCAAGTGCTACACAATAAAAGGGGATGTCCCACCTAAAACTCGCAACCATATGGTCCAGGACTTCAACACCAATCCCAAGGGACCGCAGGTAGTTTACATAACTCATGAATATTTATGTTTTTGAAGAAAAATTAATTAAGAAGTAATGGAGTATTTTTGGCTCGCCTTTTATAAGTTTTGTTAGGGCAAATATTTCTGACAAATGTTGATGATAATAATATTAAGATATAGGGTATCCTGTTTTTCATGTGTATCAGTGAATGCTCAATTATTGACCTATCGATTGGTTAATGTGTTGAATGTGTATATCACACAACAGGTGATGTTGGTTTCCTTACGAGCTGGGGGAGTGGGGCTGAACCTGGTTGGTGGGAGTCATTTGTTTGTCATAGATCTGCATTGGTAAGTCAACTGTTTTGATTACTGGTAAATTGATATACATTGATGATCTATAAGATTCATTGTTTACAATTTACAAGATGTTTTGATGATTGGTTGTTGGGTTTCAAGGCATTTGAGGATTGGGCTATTTTATGGGCGTGTTTTTGTGACAGGAACCCTGCATTGGAACAGCAGGCCTGCGATCGCATATACAGGGTAGGACAAAAGAGAGAAGTCTTCATTCACAGTGTGTAATAGGGTTACAAGGTGAAGTTGTGTTACATCAGCCAGTACGTGCATTGGCATGATGGACAGTAACACAAAGGCATCATCTTTGTGTGTGACTTTTCAGGTTCATTTGTAAGGATACAATTGAAGAGAAGATCTTGGCTTTACAGAAACGTAAGCTGTCATTGGCTACCAGTGTTCTCTCAGGGTCAGTGATGTTTTCTTGTTCACTATGAATAGATGTTCATAAAGAAAATGATTAGATATATCATCTACAACAGGCATTCAGATATATAAGACTTACTATTTGCATTTGAAGCTTTCACGGATCACAATATGGATATTATCTTTGTCAATTGGATCTGGTGTTTATAATCTGCAATCTACATTCAATTAATCACCTTTGTACCCATTATTTGTTATCATATTTTGTCAATATATTATTTATGATTTATTGTTTGATTTGAGTCATTAAGAACACAATCTTTTTCAATGATTGAAATATAACTTATCGTACTTTTATTGTACAGTGGCGGGGCCGCAGATAATAAACTTACCTTGGCTGATCTTCGGATGTTGTTTGACCTTGACCGACCCATCCAATCATCTTTCCCAGGAAATCATAAGACAGTGACATCATGGGGTGTCTGCTGATAACCGTGACAATATGGGTTTGATGATAACACCAATAGAAAATGACATACAAACAAAACAATGTCCATCTTCCTGAGTAATATATCCCAGTCATAATACAGTGATTATTGTTTCGTTTCTGCCATTTGTGATTCTTGATTTCGGGAAACATTTGTAAGTGCTATTTATGTTCTTGATAATTGTTCTTTTACATTTTAATGCATATTCTATACGAGTATTTCACATTTAGCATTTTTTTCTAAATTGCCTATTAAAATAATTTTTCAGTTTCTCCTTTCTTCTGCAGCTGTCACAAAGGAAATGTGCCTTTATAAAGTGCAAAAATCCATTTAGCAACTATATATGTTTTTAACTGAGGTCATAAGCAAGTTATTTCAGACATGAAACTGACAAAAAACACATAAATCATTCAATTCCAATACTGATTTTTATTTGCAGTCATTAAGCTTGACAGGAGTGAAGACCCACACACAGATATTGAACTAGTCTTCCACACCGCTGATTAGCATCTAAGCATGATAAAAAATGTGGGTATCGTTTTACAAAAACTATACGTTTCTTCCCTCAAACTCACATGGCAACTTCAAGATCTGCAGGATTATAAACTTTCATGTCAATTCAAACACCAGCATTCTGGTTTTGATATGCCCCCTTAAAACCAAACTGATCATCATTACATGACATAATTAACTTTTGAAAGCCTCAAGGCATTTACAAAGATTAGATAACTATGCCATACATATATCCAATCATTCCAGAGAGCATCTCAAAATTTTGGTGCTTGCAATTTCCAAACATTATCTTATGTAATGTTGTTTAGTTGGCATGATAATCAAAGTTACGTTGGTTACAACACGTAATTTTACACGTCATCCTTCTAATCGACAATTACATATTAAGTTGTCAACAGTACTGTATATTTTAAGCTTCAAGCAAGCTACAATTGTGATAAACACATAAGTGTGGAGACATACAGCAATTTATAAAAGCATTAGTTGCAGTGAGATTGTTGTAAGTACATAGGGGGAATAATCCATCTTCTGGACAGGACAAAACCACAAAATCACATTTTCCCATGATGCATAGCAAATAGCACCTCTTGACAAAGTGAACATCCAGGCATCCCACTCTTTCCCAAGCTAACAGAAAATACATATGCATATACCAATATTACTCGACGGAAACGCACGTAATTACAATATACGATTCATTATAAAATTGATACATTTACTTGTATCATGAAGAATTGACTTGCTCATTAAAACCCCAATACACAAGCTTTTATGAACAATTGTTGATCTTGGCCGACTTGAGAAAACTGTTGTGCAATAATTGCCGAGAGATTTCCCTCCAATCACTGGATTAGACCGGACAAACTGCCTAGACTGTGCTTGATACTAGGCAAATAATGGCAAGTACAAATCATTCAATTCAAATTGATACCATTTTCATAGATTCTGAAAATCCACGTCATCTTTACATGGTTTCATCTTTAACCGTTATATTCACACCACATGGAATAAACATAGTGCATTATAGGAGCAAAAGTGTAAACAAATGGAGGTCATCTAGAGGTCGAGATCTAAGGTATGTGGAGCATATTCAGGTTCAATGCTTTATAATATCGATTGGATCTGTTACAATACGTGGAGATGTCATTGAAATGTTCAATTCATAGTGGATATATTGCAATTAATTAAAAAGAATAATCTACTATGTTAAGGCAAATCATAATTTCACTGTGTTAGCTTTAATCCAATTGGAAGGCATTCAAGTAGAAACTGTCAACATGAAATGTACAGACTAAACTAGTGTATTTTAAAACATCACAGACTTGGTCGTGTAAAGTTGAAACAGTAACGTAACACATGATAATGATGTCAGTTTGGAGGCGGAGCTTTGGAGCGGTTATCAGTGGTCAGTCATGAACTGTGAAGGGGGTAACTTGAAACATGAAGCAATGATTACACACGCGGACAGGTTTACAGTGGCCGTAATGGGGCAGAGGAACGCTGTTAGCAGAGCATCGACTGCAGAAAATCTGTACAGCGACACATCATTCATTAGTATTGTAGATCTTCCCGAATAGGAATTTCAATACTTGCCATACATATAAATACTAACGAGTATAACAGCAAGACCCCCACAAATCAACACAAAATCTTCCTAGATATGATTTCAAAAACTACAACCTTCAAATGGTGTCACTCTGACAATTTGCTTTATAACGAGACATAATACCAAGAAATCATTCTGATGCATATAAGAGTGAGAGTTATCAGTTTACTTTTCCACAGTTGCGACAGTGGTGTCTGCGTCGTACAAACGTGAATGGCACCATACAGAGGGTACAGTGGATAGATTGGTCATCAGGAACCCACTCCGGTCCAGCTAAGTACCAACACACATACACGCACATACATTAAGATCATACAAATACAAAGCAATCAGACTACAGCACTTTAAGACAACATAATATGGTGGAGAGAAATCCCAGCCAAAACTGTAGGTAACCTATAGTTGATTAAAGACCGTACAAAAACATTGTCGTTTAAAACAACACAAGAAAGACTTTGTCATCAAGTAGTAATGTTTGGCTGATGCATGTGGAGCATGACATATTTTGGTTAGAGGTGAAGGTTATGTAGCCAATTTACAAAAGGTAAAGCTTACTATGAGGCGCCTCATTATATGAAGTCCTATGAGGATCCTCCTGCATCCTTCTGGAAGGTACCTGCCCGTTTTGGTGACACTCTCTATGTTCCTCCTCACCCTCTCCATGCTGTGGCACATGCTCAGAAGAGCCATTAATGGGCAGGGCTTCAACATCAGCAGACAGGGTTTCATCATCAGTGGGCGTGGCCTCTTCATCAGTGGGTGTGGCTTCTTCTGCAGGCTCTGGCGAAGGGATGAGTGAGTGTGAAGTGTAGCATTCGAAGACAACCTTTAAGATGTGACGAAGATCTCCAGCATAATTAGTTTGAAGTTGGTCAGCAACCCCTGAACACGAAGCCATATGCACATTACATTAATACTGCTTCACAAAGAGAGACGGCGTTGCTACTTAGCCCGATAGGTGGCAGCGGCACAGACCAATGCGGTCCCATGCTTGTCCGGAAGTTATCGCCTCTATGAGCTTACTTCACGGTTGCGCTTAACTGCAAAAGATTCGTTTCCATTTGGTTCCACTTCGACGAAGAATTATCGCAGTCAACACTACGTCACGCTGTCATGTGATATAGAGTGGAGAATTGTTTAGGGTAAAGTTGTCACTTTCAATGCGCTGCGCGTCGCGGACAACAAACTTTAAAATGTATCTACGAATAGCCCATTCAAGGTGTGATATTATATTTATCTTATTGAAAGGTCTTATCCCAGGGAGTCTTATATAGTTGTCATTTTATACCCTGAACTGATATATGTAGTTCATAATCCTTCACTCCAGTATTCTTAATGTTGTGAAACTAAAATTGTTTTGTTACCTACTTATGTTTAAACAAGTTAATTATGGGACTGGATACTCACTGAGTTCATGTTTTTCATATTAAAGAACCCAGAAATAAAACACTTTGGACTTCAAATAGTTTATCATACATTCCACCACAGAAAATATGCAACTAGAGGTGCAGGAAATAATTATCTAAGGAAAAAATCAGTTCACAAGACTTCACAAATTCAGAAACAGAAATTGTGAAAATACATGGAATCAAGCACATCATCTTGGAAAAAAACCTCTAACTTTGCAACCATAGCAGAAATAAAGACATTGTCATAGGTCACAGGAACAATCTCCATGCTCTTAGAGGCAAAACCACAAGATGACAAAGTCAACCATTTGTACAAAACAACTGGCCCTGAATCTGGTAAAAGTAGTCGTGTTGGCTGTTGAGGGTCAGCTGGTTGTTCACACTGACCAAGCATGGTACAATAGGCGCAAAACCATCTTGTGAGCCCCAATCTTATTGACACAGGTCAGTGACTTTGTCATAGGGACCATGTCCATTTTGATTGTGGCTTTGCATAGCCTGCCAAACTGGTCCAAGCTATATTACTGGCTTGTCCCTGAGTTTTGTCCCTCACCTCTTGGCATTGAGTCTCTGTGATGGCTTCATGCTGAAGGATTTCATCTTGTGGAGAAAGTGGTCATTGGGTGGGGGAAGAACTGCAGGATAGGCATGCGGCTGGTAAGCCTACAAAGGATCAATCAGGATATTACTTGCTTCCCTCAGGTGTGTTGATGTGGTATTCCTGGCCAACATCTTCTACTCCATTGAAGTTGTTGTTGTGATCATAAGCTTAAAATCTGCAGAAAAGATGGCAACACCTCAATAAACCACGACTGTATTGACTGGGTTATACATGTGGCGATTACAAGCAGTTTCCTAATAATCCCCATACCCAAGCTGATTATATTTAACTAAGTAGAAATGGTGGGTGTCAGGGTAGGAAACACTAACCCAGTGTTCTTGTTATTTATAAAACAACTGCAACAGATTATCTGATTGAAGGGGAGACGAAATAGCATAAAACAATTAATAAGAAAGGAACAGGGTGATTACATGGAAGGAACTGGGTCAGATTAATGAGTCATCCCAACGTAAACATCAAATGTACAGATCAAGCAAACAATTACAACTCACCTTTGAATAATCTAATTTTTTCTTATCCTAAGTTTGGCTTCTTCTATTTTTGATTGCTGTATGGTCAGGCTTATCCACAAGTTTTGATTTCTCCAAGGATATCAACGATATAACTCGAAAGATTTCGATCAAAAATAACGTAGTACTCAATCTTCTATGTTAACAGTGTGTATTAGACCACCGGAAGCGGACGAGGGACCGCATTGCTCCGTAGCGCCACATACCGGATTAAAACTTGCGGTCTCTCATTAAGCAGTGCAACAAACCAACAGAACCATCTGTATTTCTACAACAGTTGATATATTCCACATACATAAAATGCTTATGTAACAGGTAACATTGGCAATGGTTTCAATATTTCAAAATAGTAACTAAACATCAATCCATTGAAGAAGCAAATGTCCTGTTATCAACCCCTAAACAACTTGGACAGCGTCCTTCACCTAACTTTCAAGAGTTTTCTTAAGATTTCAGCTTTCAGGGAAGTTTTAGGTTGCTATAACAGTAACATCAAATACCATCTACCTATCTCATATCCATTTCACATTCAATCAAAGCACATACCTGAGATACAGACAAACAGTCTATGAATGAGGTCTTTGCTGTTTTTGAAACGTGCCCTAGCCTCTTTGCGGGCAGCCATTTCCGCTGCTTGTATGGCTAGAGAAATCTCTTCATCATCATGACAATCGGAGGTGTAAGAACTTGTGTCACTGCTTCCATAACTACGTGTGACATAGAAAATAAGTAAATATATTAACATGACAAGGGGGTGAATAAAACGCTATGATGACAGAATCACTCACCTCTCTCTGTCCCAGTCAAAACCAACACTTGATACACTAGAGCTGCGACTGTTGCACAGAGGGCCTACAGCTCGGCATTTGGCAACTTCTCTAGCCCGAGAGCAGGATAGTTTCCCACACCCGTGTTGATCCATTTGATTGTTAGTCAGTACACTGCCCTGTTGTTTGGATGTAGCGTGTGGTTGAGGAGGGGGAAGTGGAGAGGAAGATTTGGGTGATCTGTCAGAGATTAGCGGGCCAGAGGTTTGTTGGCTCTGTTCTGACGACCTCAGCAGTTCTTTTTCCGAGGGTTCATTGTTGCTTTTTTCCTCATAGAGACTGGAGGTTGGGCTGTGAGGCGGGGCGAGGGATGGAAAGATGCAGTCCGAATGGCTGTCACTGCATTTTGCATGGATGCCACTGCATCCTGTGTGGTTGCTAATGCATCCTGTGTGGTTGCTAATGCATCCTGTGTGGTTGCCAATGCATCCTGTGTGGTTGCTAATGCAGCCTGTGTGGTTGTCACTGCATCCCATGTGGTTGCTTATGCATCCTGTGTGGTTGCCATTGCACCCTGTGTGGTTTTCCTTGCATTCTCTACAGTTGCAACTACATATATAACAGGAATTGCAACAAACAACCTGTTTCTCATTTTTTAACCTATCCGTACCTCCACGATGATGATAATCATTGTTAAAAGGCACAACATTAGCGTCTGAAGGGTGTGACAAGTCCAATGCCAAGGGCAAATGAGATACATTCAGTGGTTGAGCAGAATTGTGGGAATGAGGCACATTTGACAAACCAACAGCGGCTAAATTACCGTCTGGCACAGAATCCTGGAAGGACAAATCTGTGAGGAAAACTTGGTTCAGTGTATCTGTGATGAAGGCGACTTCTTGATTAACTTGAGTGCTTGCTGCACTCTCAGAGCCAGATGTGTAGATTATATTTGGTACAGGGAAAGTGTTTGTTCGTTCACTGCCAGTGTTGTCAGGAGTGTGCGTGAAAGCACTTGTGTTTCGTGGGAGATGGAAAGCAAATTCCTGACTACCAGCGGAGTGTGTGAACCGCTGGGCGTTCCCGACCAGGTTTTGTTCCTCTAAAGCAGATGTATCCTCAGCGAGTATATCCAGACTATTGATCAGTTCGGGATGATCCGAGGGGCAGATTTCACAAGTTGTAGGATGGCTGGCACTTTGCGGTTTGTCGATGATGTTGCCAGAGGTGGAAGGGGGCCAGGAGCGAGCGTGACGTAATCTACGTGCCTCTACCTGCCAAAGAGCGGAGCCCCTCCTCCTACTTCCGGGGGCAGACTCCCTACGGCGTTTTACTATGTAGTTGTTGATTCCACTACGCACATTATTTTCGCTCTGATAATTGGGTGAGAGCTGCACACCGTCTTCAGAGCTGCTCGCAACTATAGTAGCTGTTGATGGTGAATTGCTCATCAAACTACAGTAATTATGAGCCTCAAGAAATTGATGAGTGATATCCTCATTAGCATCACTTGCAGCTGCTGTATCAGGCTGCAGAGCATTGTGGGATGACAGTTGATCAAGCGGGGTCATTATGGCAGCCAACTCGTCTGAATCTGACGGAGATCGGCTAAGTTCTTCCTCTATGCTGGTGATACTGGTGTCAATGTTAGAGACCTCATTGGTACAGAGTGAGCGCTCGAGTAGCCATAGTTCATCTTTACTCAGCGTCCATAATAATTCTCTGTTAACACACAGGTAACACATACAGTGATGTGATATACAAGTGTAGGAGCAATTTAGAACTGATCAAGATGTGAGATTTGATAATCATAATAACAGAGTTTAGATCATTGATAAAGCTAACAGTATTGATAAAATTACACTATTATATTAATTGCTATGTAGTAAAGGTTACACTTTTGTAAATGTTACATATTTGTAGAGATTACAATCTATAAATGAATACACATAACAAGGCAAAGTAGATAACAACTTACAAAAAAGAAGATCCCAATTTGTATCATTATTGATAAAGATATCCACCCCTCCCTACCATTGCTACCTATTTATTTACCTGATTTTGTAGAGTAGGGTTTGGAATGGTCTGAACATCTCAGACATGCTGATGGGGTCCATATCTGGGTTGACAGGGCCTTCTGGGTAAACCAACAGACCTCTGCAATCAGAAATAAACACAGCTTACAGTCAGAAAGAAAATGAAACCTACAGACTATCAAGGATTTAATCATCAAAGTAAGAACAAGTGCATAATTGTGATGAATTGATATCCAACATAAATACAACAATAGTGTTGTCATCAATATTTCAAACATTGTCAGACATCCATAAGGATAACAGATATGAAAATGACAATCTTCCATGTTGTTTCCAACTTAGCTCAACCCTATCAGGTCGTTGGCTAACAAGAAGTATATGACAACTGACGCTACTATAGCCAGACGCGGAATGGTGAACATGAGGGCCGGTTCACAGTCCTCGATCATCTCTTCAGTCAGCAGACCCAGACACAGTGCTCTGTAGTGCACATAAACAAAAACAATCTCTATGAAATTGAAAATATCTCTTCCTCTCCCCAACTTTATCTACATGGGAGAGGTTAAGCTGATTAAGATGGCAAAATTTGATCTACCACAACCATGTGACTATACAAGTTGCATAAAAAGGGTCAAAATTAAATACAGACTTGAGAAACATGCTGGCTGTGGTTGATATATTGACCAGCAGAGAAGAATCAAGCTATGGGGGATATGGTTTATGTCACCTGTGTACAGTTTCACAGAAGAGGATGGTGACATCTTGAAGCATGTCATACTCCTTCACTGTCTTCACAGGCACCATGGCGCTCACATAGCTAAACACACATCATTCACATAGCTAAATACACAGACCTCACATAACTTAATACACATCACTCACATAGCATACCGCACATAGATAAACACATAGCGCTCATATAGCTTAACACACAGCACTCACATAGCTAAACACACAGCACTCAAATAGCTAAACACAGCACTCGTATTGCTAAACACAGAGACCTCATACAGTTTAAAGAGACTGTTCAGCACCATATTTGTAACGAGGTTGCCTAGCAAGCTGCTTAGCAGCCGCACCTTGGAAACCAAAAGTTTTAAACTTTCAGTCGCTACGCGGCGCTGTGGTCTCAGAAAATAGATCCTTACTTCGGCTGTCGCCATTTATGTTGTCCAAAATTACCCTTCCTGCTTGTCAGTCTAATTTGTGCGCATTGATAACCAAAACTTAAATGAGTGAAGATTTTATGCAATCTACATTTTGTAACCAAAGCGGAAGTATACATATCGATAGCAAGGTAGTTATAGAGCGTGTAACGATTTACAGCTAACATTCTTGTGGTCATGGTTTTAGGGAGGCACTGTTATCGATGGAACGATACAACTAAATAAAACAGATTTCCACAGTACATTGTAGATATTTCCAGTCAAATAATAATGTTGAAAACTTATCAACATGATGATTTTCAATCAAGTAAACTTTGCGGCATAAATTTAAAGATGCCATTATTTATGTCTGTGTTAAACTGAGTTATGTATTAACAAAATGATCCCTGAGTGCCCGATATGGGGCTGAACAGCCTCTTAAACACACATACCTCACATAGCTGCACACACACACCACACATAGCTAAACACATATACCTCACATAGCTAAACACAGTGCTCACATAGATAAACACACATCACTCTCATAGCTAAATACACAGACCTCACAGTAAATATTTAACATTCAAATCAAACCAAACATCACATATTGACTTAATATAACCTTTTATTGCAAATCATGTTACAGCAAGAAAAAAAAGGAATCTGACCTCAATTCAAACTCAGCAAACAGCTTGTCAAACAGGACCAAGGCTTCTCGGATCTGATCCATAACAAAAACACAAACAAAAATTATAGACACTCAATTGTTAAGAAGACATAAGGACTTAAGTTTCATAACCTGTGGCCCTATGCTTCAGGGCTGGGGTGTCATAGTTTAAACTCTAGATCATATAGATCTGACCTTGTCCATGTATGGGTTGAAGCCACGTTAAATTGGCAATGCTTATGAATGGCTCAAAAACACAAGGACCTGTATTTGACGACATATAAACCAAAGTCACTTCAAACTTACCTTGTCTGTACGTGGACTTGGATCACATAGAAATTATCTTGTTTTTACTTTGATCGAGGTCACATAGAGCTTAGATAAAGGTTATATATACACATTAATGCATTTGGCTGTATATCATGAAGGTCACGCACAATCATGTGTGTCTCTATATGGACAGAAATAGAACTGACCTTATCCATATATCAATGTCACATAGCACTGACCTTGTCTGTGTACGGATTAAGGTCGCGCAGACACTGGTCTCGGAGCAAACTCCTCAGGTAGTCGAGGTGTCGGGTGAGACTACGAGCCAACGGTCGCATACTGGTGCTCTCCAACTCACGATTCATTATGCTGGATCCAGCCGCCAAACACTGAGACACATCAAACATATAACAGGTATCAATGGTCGGAAGTAAAACAGACATTACATCATATCTACCATAGAAAGAAAACTTCATCTCACAACTACCATCATAAATCTCCAGTACTGTATCATAATATATCATTCTATTATCCCTGATACACTTTCAGATATCATGCACATTTAATAACATATGGCAGACACTGCATCAACAGGGATCGAAATAAACAGGTGCCTGGGGCACCATAAATAGCTTAGGGCCCCTAAATACCCTGGCTTAGGGGCCTGAAGGGACCACAGGTTTTTGGCTCACTAATGGTGGCTTCCATATATTGAATCTTCCCACCTGACTTGAGACAGTATTTGAAACTGAAAGATAAGTTAAACACACCATACAGCCTTAAAGCCACAGAGCTGCACAGCTGCCATGTACAAGTTGGCTGGGTTTTTCACACATGCAAGTTTGTTGTTTCATTTCATTTGACGCCTTGCTTTTTTTCCTTCAAATAGTTTCTAGCCAGTGAATGATCCACACATTATAATCCCAATGATTCTCTGAGGAACCATGTCAGTTATGTGGTCAGTGAGATATTGCCTCCCAGACACGACTAGGTTGTTGGGTAGACACGATGTTAAGACGCCTGTAAGGAACTTTATGAGAGATGTGAAGTCACACTTTGTAGCCATATAATGAGACTCTGTCTGTAGACATGGTTTGGGGGTTGTCAGGAGGGTTGGTGGGGGTAGTGAGCGAGCGACTTGTCCCGTCGGGCAAGTTAGATGGCAGCTTCACTTATTACAAGACTTCACCTACTTGCCAGGGACAATCGGGCGATCACTAATGTTTTTCCCTGCATATTCTTAATTATTTTGTATAATTGTTCAATATCATCACCCACAATAACATATACATACCAGGGTCTTAGCCAGGATTTTCAACCTGTCAGGCCACCATTCGCCCCCATTCCGTTCCATACCCCCCCCCCCCACACTAGACATATTCTGCGAAATGCAGATAAGTGGCCAGCGCGCTGCGTTGCTGTTTGTCTTTAAGTGATCTGTTCACACTGACTAGGATTATTTCTTGTATCCGGCCATGGGAGGCGCGGATGGGTAGACAGTGTTTAGGGAAAAATTCCAGACGTCCGAATCGACGATCACCCGTCCAATGGACGGGTCGACAGTTCTCTGGCTATTACCCTGTCATACACACCTTCACACATTACATGTACACCATAACACATACCACACACACACCCAAACACATCGCACCTCAGCACCGAACCAGAGCTGCCCAGCCAGACTCTCCTGAAGAACATCATCGGGAAACTTAACACGGAAATCTCGACTAGCTCGACGCTCAGGAATAACTTCCTGAAAACATATCAGAACATTAATCCTGCTTACCCACATGACATAACAATCTCACCCATATCACAGAACCTCACCCACATCAACAAACCATCTAACCCACGTCAAGCGACCGTCTCACCCACGTCACACAATCATCTGACCTGCATTATAAGCTCCATTTGGGTGAGGACTTTATCCTGGCAGTGTCGCAACTGGTTCACAAGAGCAGTGCATCGCTCGGGGTCCTTGCGGCCATCAAAGCTGTCCAGTTCTGCAGCCACAAGGTTGAGTTCCTCATCTGCATAGAAGAACTGGGCCAGAGCCGAGGAGTCTGTCCTCTGTAACACACATACAGATAATAACTTAATGGAGAGAATGGCAATCAAACACAAGATTCACACATTACCTTGGAATAATCTTGCTGGAAATTTGGTTATTTCCGTATTGCAATTTATTGAAGGATATTTTCTAGTAACATTGCCCAACAAAACATGTGACCACACAATTTGAACTCATAACGTGTTTCAGCCCAAAAGTAATGGCAGAATAACAGTTGTTCGAAACTACTAAAAATAAGTTTGTTCTCCTGCATGTTTAAAACTGTGATTGTTTTCCAAAATGTTTACCAACAGATAATTGCTGAGTTGGCCCAGAGCCTACACCGTTTGAAATATATGGTTTATGCTAAGTGGTTGTGAGAAAGATTTTGTGCTGAGGGCGCTAGACCAAAGGATTTGATCCAAGTGGGCAAGAGATAAGGGTTTAGGCCAGGTGGGCACTTGCATGTCCAATCATCGTCATCAATCACTGTATGGTTATCACCTCATTGTTCGAATTCATTCAAAAAACAGAATTCCTTGATAATTCAAGCATTTAACACCATCATCATTATTATATTCATAGCAGTACGGAAATTACAGATAAGAGTGACTTCAAACCCTTTGATTTAAAAGTTTAGAATACACCTGCACACAGCAATTGACTATGATGAAATGATAAACATGACACCATGTGCTCTGACATGATTCAACGAAAACAACAATAGTTGAAGTAGTCTTCAGGACGGCTGGCCAGGAGATGTTACCCATCTTTAACAGATTCTACCCATCCAAACAAAAAAGATTCCCCAAAACTGTGAATTTACCATTAACATGCATGCAGAAGAAAATTAAATTTCATGCATGGTTGAGCACATGGACCTTAATATTGCCAATGTGACTAATTATGTTCTCAATACAGCATTAGCTTCACCATTTCACATATTCAACTTTTAATAATCGAAAACAGTCAGGCAGTCTTGATGACTCATTAACCGTATGATACGGTATTAGTAATGTAATCAGGCCAGGGCTACACACAAAATTAACATCGAGGGAAATCTAGCCTCAAGACCAAAATAGTTGTCACGTTAAATGCATAATGTTTCAGGATAGATAAACCAAGCCTGGGCACAAGTAATCAGCGATGTTGTGTTCTGTAGTAACAGAGTAACAGTCTTTGGGATGAAATGCTATTTGGTAAGAAATGACCACACACCCCGCTGCAATGCTAGGTGCAAAACAGAGCTGAAATTTGCTAGCTCTTAGAAGAAGAGAAGCGTGATACAGCTCGTCGTCAATAGCACAGGTTTTTAATCTGGTCTTTGAGTGATCATGTTGTTCCTATGCGACAGAAGTGAAAGAAGTTCAAAACACCCTTTCATTATTTCATCCTCCGCTTGTGTGAGAAAAGAGAAACAAAGTCAGCTTTCTTTTCCTGCAAATTGTTGCCAAAGTACAAACAGGAAGTACCGATTTTAAGAACTTTACATAGGTGCGCATGTGTGCGAAGGGGAACAGAGAGAGGGAAAAGTGACTAAAAGCAGGGTGGTAGGGGTGTTTGCTTGATTGAGGCTGGCACCGTTGAGCATTTATGCATTAACTTGGATTGATATGATATGTTGCAATTGGACTTAACAAATTCATTTACCATGATCCAAACACCCAAGTTCAATAAAGTCATCAAAGTATAAATAATGAGCACAAGTGATGTGGCTTCTAAATCAGTGTGTCAGATCAAATTACAGTTAGTTGAATGAACTGATACAGCTGCAGTTGGGAAGTCGCCAAACACGTCGACTGACTGATCTTGGAGCGGCCTTAATCAAATTAAGTAGCTGAACAGGTGTTTCAAGTCTTTTAGAGTTAAAGAGCTGGTAGAGCAGACAGACTTGTAATAATCTGTGTGCGAGTGTAAAACTACATCAACATCGGACATACAATCGCTGAATATGTGTAGATGTCCCAAGCAGTAATCTTGTTGATTTTTCGCCAGAACAGCTTTCGTTGTCAGACGTCACGCTGCGCTCTCTGAGGATGGCTATGTTCTTATCTGTCAGTGTACGATAATACTCAACTTCTCAAAGAATCGCAAGTGTCATCGGTGACAGAAAACAGTCCACACGTAGTCAACACATACAATATTGAAAACTTTAAGCAAAATTAAACTTTAAAGCCCTCACTCACCTTAGGCCTAAACATCCATTTTCTAATTGAGTACATTTTAACTTAAAACATTCCGTCCAGATCATTCACTCATTATGAAACAAACGCAGCAAAATTGAATGCTAATTTTGTTGATATTTATTTAAATCCGGGCTCTTATTTGGTTCTACAATTTTGCGCCAGCTTCGCACTGGCTGCGAGAGAGAGTCGCTTTAGGTCAACAGTCTATTGAATCGCCACAGCGTGGCGCTGTAGCTTTACACTTTATAATTTTTGTTTACGCCAATCATAACGTCGGCTTGTACAGCATCTTTAATATATAAAACATATATTAATAACTCGTTTTCAAGATAATTATATAAACTGTGACTCCCAAAAATTATGGCTACCGGTTAAAGTGGGAAATAAGAGAGGACTATTTTTGACAAGGATTTTTGGATTTTTAAAAAATATATAAACTGTTTAAGTCAGGTTAGTTAAAAGTGACAAAATAATCTGAAATGTAACAGCCAACGCAGCCAAGTGGAGGATATATGGGTAGAAGTTGAACTTGAGTGTGAAATATTCCTTTCACCTTCTGTGTTTGCTATAGGCACCCACGTGGCAATATAGGCCCAATAGTCTTACAATAAAAAAAACTTACTGAATGATAAACAAATCAATGCTAAAAAGGCTTGGTCCATAATCAACTCAATAGTAAACACTAGTAACAAATCAAATAACACTATACCATCCCTTATATATTCACAATGATATCAGATTTCCTCCGTTTTTAAGGAGCATTTCTCCCAAATTGGGTAAAAGATGGCTCACCAAATTGATAACAGTAATTCCGGCAATACAACTTACTATGACCAAAGAACTAATCAGAGCATCTTCCTCAATCCAACTAATGCAAATGAAATATACACTGAAATATCTCAAATTAAAAATTGTATATCACCTGGTAGAGATGGAATTCCAGGCAAAATCATCAATTGATGAGCTGAAATTCTTGCTTAGTCCTCTCTACTGGTATTTATCCAGATGATCAGAAGCAAGCCAAAGTCATCCCAATATTTAAAGGTGGTGACTGTAGGCAGCCGCAAAACTATAGACCCATAAGTTTATTATCATGTTTCAACAAAATATTGGAAAAAGTCATAGAGCAAAGATTGATAAATTTCTTTGAAACTAACAATATTTTACAACCCAAGCACTAATAAAAGCAACTAACAATGTATAATCAACTCAATAGTTAACACTAGTAACAAATCAAATAACACTATACCATCCCTTATATATTCACAATGATATGGAGATTACTGACCCAAATCAGATTTCCTCAGCTTTTAAGGAGTATTTCTCCCAAATTGGGAAAAAGCTGGCTCACCAAATTGATAACAGTAATTCCAGCAATAAAAATTACTATGACCAAAGAACTAATCAGAGTATTTTCCTAAATCCAACTAATGCAAATGAGATAAACACTGAAATATCTCAAATTAAAAATTGTAAATCACCTGGTAGAGATGGAATTCCAGCCATAATAATCAAATGATGAGCTGTAATTCTTGCTTAGTCCTCTCTACTGGTATTTATCCAGATGATCTGAAGCAAGCCAAAGTCATCCCAATATTTAAAGGTGGTGACTGTAGGCAGCCGCAAAACTATAGACCCATAAGTTTATTATCATGTTTTGACACAATATTGGAAAAAGTCATAGAACAAAGATTGAGAAATTTCTTTGAAA
Organism: Urechis unicinctus; assembly: GCA_034190875.2. NCBI lineage: Eukaryota > Metazoa > Annelida > Polychaeta > Xenopneusta > Urechidae > Urechis > Urechis unicinctus. The sequence goes on along the minus strand of CM067351.1, from coordinate 32,264,901 downwards.
CTTAAAATATTTTATATGAATATCAATTTAGGTTCAGAAAAGGCAATTCAACAACTCAAGCACTAATAGAAGCAACTAACAATGTATGCAAACACCTTGATAAAGGAAAATATGTTCTTGGCCTGTATCTCGATCTTAAAAAGGCATTTGACACTGTCAATCATCCAATTCTGTTGGATAAACATGAATCAAGTGGTATAAGTGGAAAGGCCATTGGCCTCATTTCCTCATATCTTTCTAACAGAACCCAGTGCATGTATGTTAATAAAACACTGTCTTAACCTATGTATATAACCCCAGGAGTCCCTCGATCGAGGCTTAAAGCTCATTTGAAAACCCTATATAGATACAAGGCAACTTGCTCAAATCCTGGTACCTACTCCTTAACTCAGCTATTACTTAATATTTGCTTTGAGTCTAAGCTGCGTAATGCATGTTTGAATATTATGTATGTATGTTTTTCCTAATCTTTGTATTTTCCACTTCATTGTATATATAAGACGTATATATGTTGATGATGAGGAATACCATAACTAAATATGTTATTATTCATTTTTGTGAGTGTGTGGGTAACACATGGAAATTGATACTTATTATGTAGTATGTAGTCTCTATTGTCAGATTGTATTATGTATCTGTGTTGCTGTATAATGCAATATCAATGTTCGTTGTCTGAAACAATTATAAACTTTTAAGGTCACCAGCTCGGTGCAAACCTCCCTTGTGTCCAGTTATGTGACTTTTTCTACTTATGTTTGTTCTAGTTCACAAACAACGAAATAAATTATCTTATCTTATCTTACTAAAGATACCCCAATAATATATGTGTGAACTTGTTGAACTTTCACTTGATCATAATGTCTAAGCAATCATATTGACAATGGTAAGCTACTGGCACAAAAGTGTGATTTATTTCTTGAAACACTCATATCAAAACGTTCTTTAGTATGTGTATAACTTGGCTGAAGGTAGTAAAAGAACCATATTTTAGACGCTAATGGTCTATTTGTTATAAACAAAAGGAAAGATAAGATGCAACGTTTAATAACATGCACCATATGAATGTAAACAACCGAAACAAACCAATCAACAACTCGGCACTGAATGATTAATAAGTGCAGTTTCACTTGGTTCATAACGCAGCCAGGCCACCCTAACACCGCTGCTAACAAGTCCCAACTGTGACATCATCTTCAATGAGGCATGGTTTGCCTCTTCTACAAAAGTGTAGGCAAGATGACCTGATGAATGCAATTGCTGTAAGAGACAGCTAGTCAAATAATGACCCAGGCCACGTCGTCTGTATTCAGGATTAACATAGGCCATCCCTAATGCCCAATAATGCTGTGTTAATACCCAGGCAGCAAGGCGACCACTGTGTCGCTGTCTGGCAGCCACACTGGGGAAATGTGCTATGAGATGCTCGACGTATTCTGTTGTCCGAGGTCCACTGAATTTCCATAAATCAGCAAGAGTTTTAGCATCCCCGGCATTCAGATGGGACATTTTGAAGTCTTCGTGAAGTTTTCTGCAAATATATATACATCCCAACGTGCTAAGAAGGCCATTTCAGATTCATTCCTGTGATGTTTGTCTTGGTTATGCAAAATGTTATGATTAGTAAAAATATCATTGTGATAGATGTTAAGTGAGTCTGGTTTAACACTTGTGAATTTTTTATAAGCATCTCAGCCTATAAATAACAAACTGTCTGCTTGGCCAGTTAAAGCATATCATGTTTTTTTAAGGATAAAAATTCAGTAAAGCATTTCAATGTTTGCAATCATCATTCATCAATTGACCAAACAATCAAATTCCCTCACCCAAGAATGGACATATATATTAAGAATTTATAACAAATTTAGCACTTCATTGAATATTCATTCAACGGATGTGAGAGGATTGAGTTAAATGGGATATACCTGGGAGGATCTGCCACGGTGGGATCATAATGCAGCAGGTGGCATGGATCATTTATCTGTAACAAACCACCTCGCTTTAGGGCATGTTTTTTCAGCACTGGAGCTAAATCCAGAGACACACCTGTAAAACAAAATTCACCCCAAACTTCAAAAAGGAAATTGCAGCCAATCATGCAGAAAAGTTTACATATATATGGCTTTGAACAGTAATTAAATGCAACCAACTTTCAAAAGATGATATAAACGCTATACTTGTGGTATAAATTGGTTGTTATTAACATATATATGTCTATGTTGGATACTGCATCAATGACGGGGGTGTTATGATATTTAAAAATATAATCTAATTTCGACCTATGAATTTGTACAGTACCTGCAAATACTGACGGTATTGTCCAGTCGAACACATTTTCTTGTTCCAAGAGTTGATCAAGTTTATTGATGTCTGTTGCATAAGACATACAGGCATTGCCCAAATAGTCTGCCTCTTGCAACTGAACATATATATATATCATACATACAAAACAATATATCAAAGTGAAACGGAATCATAATAGAATGACAAATTTATTATTCTTCATTCATCACCAAATTAAGTTAAGGCATAGGTTAAGGTGAGTAGTTACATGTTTCTTGTCAGTGGTGATCAAAACAGCGCTCGGGTTGGGCCATGAATCGACAATCACTTCACAGTCAAATTTCCCGAGCAGTTTACTTTGAATATGGCCTATTACCTGCATGCAATGGATAACAATTTACATCATATATTTACAGGAATGCGTCTGAACTTTGTTTAGTCACCATTACTACTAATTATTATTTATGATTTACCTATATATGTGTTCTAACTGATGTTGTAGCAAAGTGAGAGAACTATTTTATGAAATACCTGATTCCTGGAAGGAATTCTACTGGTTCAATATCAAAAGAATGAGAGAATGGATCAATAAGAGAAAATCTATACTTTTTGAACATATTTACATATAACTATATAATTCATGCTTTGTTGAAAGCAACAGGTTTGTCTTGATATTTCGTTGCTTACATAAGAAGAATTGATATATTGAGGTACTGGTGGTATAAAAGCTTACCTTGTTGGCGACTGGTTTATTGGTGTGAAGCCAAGAAGTGAGCTTAAACAGCTGATCCCTTGCAATAAGTCTGTGACACATCTTTTGTAAACCTGCAACTATGAACAATAAGAATATAAATTGGACCATATGAGTCTTTTCTCTCAAAAATGCACGAAACATTGAATTACAAGGTCATGAGCATGGACACAGCTAGTTGTTATAGTTTATCAAGACTATATTTATGAACTTCAAAGTATGTGACAGCATTATTGAGTTTTACACATTAATAAATGTGTAAGTAAATATCACATACTTGAACAGTGACTCTAATTGAACATATAACATTGCCTTTCCCACCACGCTGCCTATCACTGGAAGACAAAAAGCAGTTCTGGAGCGCACTGTTGACTGTCAATCGTAGAGGGTAAATTCTAGACCAACCGACCAACGTCAGGTTGTATCAGCTTGTTTGTCTAAAAATTCAACTACCAATTTTGTGGTCGATTCGGTACATGCTAACAGAATTTACCCACCACTTTTTTTAACGAAATATGCATGTTCTGATGAGTTTCAGTGCTGCAAGTTGTCATTTAGTTCGGTTTAACATAATGTTTCATATTCCTATTGTCTGCGGAAAAATATATTTTCGATAACTTTCCAGGTTTACTGGTGATATTTTTTTTCCGAAATACAAGCGTGGAAGACGGTATCCTAGAGAGCCCCAAAACAAATTCGATGTAAATAAGGCGGTGAGAACATAGGCCAAAACTATAGCTTATCATTCCTGTCTAGTCAAGGTCCCCCAGCCTGATGGCTGCGGGCGCTGTTTACATGTTACTGATATTCAATAGTCTCGCCTTCAGGTCTGGGCGAGCTTAATATCTTGAATTGGACAGGCATCCCAGATTTGGGATGCTCCAATCACAAGCCGTGTCTCTCGGTCACTCTCTGATACTTTGAAGTCGTTGTCTCTCATTGGTCAGTTCTACAAGTTCCGAAGAACTAGTCCAACCGGTGGAGTGATTTTTATGAGCCGGGCACACATCCTATAACACTCCGATTTGTTGTTTCATGCTGAGTCATACAGTCGGCGAGAGAAGCAGTAAACATACTATCGTGCAGCTAAGCATTAAAGCATTTGTTGTGGTGCCAATTTGAACTTTTGAGACGCCCCATAATTCCAGAAGACCACTACAATGTCCATGGCGTCACATAGAACCGAGGGTGCGTATCACAAGCCAGACACGCGCAATTAAGGTCAATCCGGGTCACAACCTTTGCGTTGATTGGTCACGAAGATTAACGAACGTGTCTAATGAATATTCGGACGCGCCAATTTAAGACCTTATCTTTTCGTAGACTCTAGGGCGAGAAGCGTAGCGGAACCCCTGGAGTCTGGAACGCAGATTAATTCCTGTCGCCTATTCCCTAAGTTTTCGTTGTTTTCTTCGTGATTAGGTGTGATATTTGTGCGACAGTGATTGTAAGTGGTCTTTTCAACATGTTAGACAAGGTCATTTCAGCTTTTAGCTTCATGCCACAAATAGTCCCTTCGAACCCGTCTTGCCAACTGCCTCACGTATGTTCCAATTGCTGAAAGCTTCCGCTGGTCAGTTGCCGCCTCGTCACCATGTTGGCAAGTCGGGCCCAAATATTACCGCTTGGTGTGATTTTATGCCGAGATATTCATTCACAGGAGTCATAAGTTGTTGAAACTCATCTTAAATTCAGATCAATGTTCGGTGAGTTGATTTTATTATATAAAACCTGATAAAACACGGGACCACAGATCATTACGTTGAATTCGCAAACTTAATTGCGGTTATACGCCAGAATTAAGAGGGAGTGCTGCACTTCCGTTCTTAATTCGAAAGAGCTAATAAATTCGGCTTGAGAGAAAACTACCTCGGGACACCACAACGACTGAACCATTGAACATTTCGAGATTATGAATTACCCTACGAGCATGCAGAGTCCAATGAAAATGTTACCTCAGCAAGCGATTGGTTAGGGCTGTACAGATCAATTAATTGGTAAGGTGTACTCAGGAGTCCGTGCATAAACACTTATGTTGCTTCCCAAAGCCGTAAACTTACTGCTCACTTTCGGTTTGAAATTTGCACTGTCATAACGTAATACCTGAGGCAAAACGAACGCATCCATTTTCTCCCGCAAGGGGCCGCTTCCTGCCCTTTAGTGCGAGAGAGCGCGCCACATTTCGGGCGAAAATGCGAACGCATCAATTCATGCCTTCACATTCTCGGGTTTCCGCCGCGGCTAAAGATAACAAGAACTTTGGCGATACTGATTTTCGACCGGTAGAAGGGGCATGTTTTTCAAAACGCACACGCAATACACGACGCAGAACATAGAGATTAAAGCTGTGGTGAATATTCGGTGTTTTATGTTGGTGTTAGTTAGGGGAAATTGTTTAAGGATATTTGCACTGTCATAACGTAATACCTGAGGCAAAAGAACGCATCAATTCATGCCTTCACATTCTCGGGTTTCCGCCGCGGCTAAAGATAACAAGAACTTTGGCGATACTGATTTTCGACCGGTAGAAGGGGCATGTTTTTCAAAACGCACACGCAATACACGACGCAGAACATAGAGATTAAAGCTGTGGTGAATATTCGGTGTTTTATGTTGGTGTTAGGGGGAAATTGTTTAAGGATATTGTTCAATAGACTAATTAGAATGCGCGGAAGCAGCCATGCCCAGGTTTACTTGCGCCGTAGTGGACTACAGGGCCGATGTTGGCAAGAAAATGAAAAAACACCTGTTGATGACAGTAAAGTTCCCGTCATGACGTGACAAGTATATAGACTGTGTAATTGCAATTGCCAGTCTATTGAATCGCCACAGCGTGGCGCCGTAGCTTTACACTTCATAATATTTGTTTACGCCAATCATAACGTCGGCTTGTAAATCATCTTTAATGTATAAAACGTATATTAATAACTCGTTTTCAAGGTAATTATATAAACTGTGACTCCCAAAAAATATGGCTACCGGTTAAAGTGGGGAATAAGAGAGGACTATTTTTGACAAGGATTTTTGGATTTTTTTAAACAATATAAAAAACAAGTGATACAAAACAATCTGAAATGTAACAGCCAATGCTGCCAAGTGGAGCATATATGGGTAGAAGTTAAACTTGGGTGTGAAATTTTTCCTTTCACCTTCTGTGTTTGCTATAGGCATCCACGTGGCAATATAGGCCACTTAAAAAGTGCACTGGAAATATCTTTGAATGAATTAAAAAATAATGCTCCATGTGTACTTGCTGGGGATATAAACATTGATCTCATAAAACCAAACACCAATCTGCAATACGACAATTATGAAAAAATAATATTAGCTAATGCATTTTATACCCACTATCTCTTTGCCTAAAAACTATGCTTTATTCACAGAAAATTTAAAAAATACTGACTTAAGTCAACTCTATGTATGCAATGATGTCAATCAAGCATACAGAACTTTGTCAAACAACATTCAAAACCTCCATAATCAATGCTTCCCACAAACAAGACTTTCTAGAAAGAAAATGAAAGACGTGACATGGCTGACAAAAGCTTTGAAAAGTCAATATCTCAGAAAAATAGCATTTAACAGCAATTTATTAGAAACCCAACAAAACAACTGAAAGACAAACTCAATAAACACAGGACCATACTTAAAAAAACCCTAAGAGAGGCCCAATCGTCTAACAATAAAAAACTTACTGAATGATAAACAAATCAATGCTAAAAAGGCTTGGTCCATAATCAACTCAATAGTAAACACTAGTAACAAATCAAATAACACTATACCATCCCTTATATATTCACACTGATATGGAGATTACTGACCCAAATCAGATTTCCTCAGCTTTTAAGGAGTATTTCTCCCAAATTGGGAAAAAGATGGCTCACCAAATTGATAACAGTAATTCCGGCAATAAAAATTACTACGACCAAAGAACTAATCAGAGCATCTTCTTCAATCCAACTAATGCAAATGAAATATACACTGAAATATCTCAAATTAAAAATTGTATATCACCTGGTAGAGATGGAATTCCAGCCATAATAATCAAATGATGAGCTGAAATTCTTGCTTAGTCCTCTCAACTGGTATTTATCCAGATTATCTGAAGTAAGCCAAAGTCATCCCAATATTTAAAGGTGGTGACTGTAGGCAGCCGCAAAACTATAGACCCATAAGTTTATTATCATGTTTCAACAAAATATTGAAAAAAGTCAAAGATTGAGAAATTTCTTTGAAACTAAAAATATTTTATATGAATATCAATTTAGGTTCAAAAAAGCCAATTCAACAACTCAAGCACTAATAGAAGCAACTAACAATGTATGCAAACACCTTGATGAAGAAATTATGTTCTTGACCTGTATCTCGATCTTAAAAAGGCATTTGACAATGTCAATCATCCAATTCTGTTGGATAAATTTGAATCAAGTGGTATAAGTGGAAAGGCCATTGACCTCATTTCCTCATATCTTTCTAACAGAACCCAGTGCATGTATGTTAATAAAACACTGTTTAAACCTATGTATATAACCCCAGGAGTCCCTCGATCGAGGCTTAAAGCTCATTTGAAAACCCTATAGATACAAGGCAACTTGCTCAAATCCTGGTACCTACTCCTTAACTCAGCTATTACTTAATATTTGCTTTGAGTCTAAGCTGCGTAATGTATGTTTTTCCTAAATCTTTGTTTTTTCCACTTCATTGTATATATAAGACGTATATATGTTGATGATAAGGAATACCATAACTAAATATGTTATTATTCATTTTTGTGAGTGTATGGGTAACACATGGAAATTGATACTTATTATGTAGTATGTAGTCTCTATTGTCAGATTGTATTATGTATCTGTGTTGCTGTATAATGCAATATCAATGTTCGTTGTCTGAAACAATTATAAACTTTTAAGGTCACCAGCTCGGTGCAAACCTCCCTTGTGTCCAGTTATGTGACTTTTTGTACTTATGTTTGTTCTAGTTCACAAACAACGAAATAAATTATCTTATCTTATCTTACTAAAGATACCCCAATAATATATGTGTGAACTTGTTGAACTTTCACTTGGTCATAATGTCTAAGCAATCATATTGACAATGGTAAGCTGCTGGCACAAAAGTGTGATTTATTTCTTGAAACACTTATATCAAAACGTTCTTTAGTATGTGTATAACTTGGCTGAAGGTAGTAAAAGAACCATATTTTAGACGCTAATGGTCTATTTGTTATAAAAAAAGGAAAGATAAGATGCAACGTTTAATAACATGCACCATATGAATGTAAACAACCGAAACAAACCAATCAACAACTCGGCACTGAATGATTAATAAGTGCAGTTCACTTGGTTCATAACACAGCCAGGCCACCCTAACACCGCTGCTAACAAGTCCCAACTGTGACGTCATCTTCAATGAGGCATGGTTTGCCTCTTCTACAAAAATGTAGGCAGGATGACCTGAAGAATGCAATTGCTGTAAGAGACAGCTAGTCAAATAATGACCCAGGCCACGTCGTCTGTATTCAGGATTAACATAGGCCATCCCTAATGCCCAATCATGAATCGACAATCACTTTACAGTCAAATTTCCCGAGCAGTTTACTTTGAATATGGCCTATTACCTGCAATGGATAACAATTTACATCACATATATACAGGAATGCGTCTGAACTTGATTAGTTACCATTACTACTAATCATTTTTCATGATTTACCTACATAAATTAAAGCCTTGGTTATCTATCGTTCCAAATATAAAAGTGATAATTCATAATTACCTAGGGACCCTTCAATCACATTAAGTTATATGTGTTCGAACTGATGTTGTAGCAAAGTGAGAGAACTATTCCATCAACGACATTTTCTTGTTCCAAGTTTTTAATCAGTTTATGGATGTCCTGTTGCATAAGACATACAGATATGAAATTCCTGATTCCTGGAAGGAATTCTACTGGTTCAATATCAAAAGAATGAGAGAATGGATGGATAAGAGAAAATCTTTACTTTTTGAACATATTTACATATAAGTATATAATTCATGCTTTGTTGAAAGCAACATGTTTGTCTCGATATTCCGTTGCTAACATTAGAAGAATTGATATATTGAGGTACTGGTGGTATAAAAACTTACCTTGTTGGTGACTGGTTTATTGGTGTGAAGCCAAGAAGTGAGCTTAAACAGCTGATCCCTAGTAATAAGTCTGTGACACATCTTGTGTAAACCTGCAACTATGAACAATAAGAATATAAATTGGACCATATGAGGCTTCTCTCCCTAATATGCATGAAACATTAAATTACAAGGTCATGAGCATGGACACAGCTAGTTGTTATAGTTTATTTAGACTATATTTATGAACTTCAAATTATGTGACAGCATTATTGAGTTTAACACATTAAAAAATATGTAAGTAAATACTTTGAACAGTGACTCTAATTGAACATATAACATTGCCTTTCCCACCACGCTGCCTATCACTGTTTTCTTCGTGATTAGGTGTGATATTGGTGCGACACTTCACTATGGTCATAGTAATTTTTATTGCCGGATTTACTGTTATCAATTTGGTGAGCCAGCTTTTTCCCAATTCGGGAGAAATACTCCTTAAAAGCTGAGGAAATCTGATTTGGTTCAGTATTATCCATATCATTGTGATTAAGGGATGGTATAGTGTTATTTGATTTGTTACTAGTGTAAACTATTGAGTTGATTATGGACCAATGCTTTTTAGTATTGATTTGTTTATCATCCAGTAAGTTTTTTTATTTTAGACGATTAGGCCGCTCGTAGGGTTTGTAAGTGTGGTCCTGTGTTTATTGAGTTTGTCTTTCAGTTGTTTGGTTGTGTTTCTAATATATTGCTGTAAGATGCTATTTTTCTGAGATATTGACGCTTTAAAGCTTTTGTCAACCATGTCATGTCTTTCATTTTCTTTCTAGAAGGTCTTGTTTGTGGGCAGCATTGGTTATGGAGGCTTTGAATTTTGTTTGACAAAGTTCTGCATGCTTGAATGACCTCATTGCATACATAGAGTTGACTAAAGACAGTATTTTTCAATTTTCTGCGAATCCAGCATAGTTTTTTTCACAATATAGCCTGACCAAAAGTCTGGGCTTTGTTTGGAACAAGTTTTCCCCTCTGTAATACATAAATTTGGGAGATGGTCACTAAAGTCGCTGTACAGATTACCTGATTTTATACTGTTAGCTAGCAGGTGTTCTGGTAGTCAGATAAATCAGTGATTTATTAGTGTCAGTGACTTAACTGTAATGCATGTAGGCAAAGTGTTAGTGGGTATAAAATGCAGTAGCTTATAGTAATTTTGCATAATTATCTTATTGCAAATTGGTGTCTGCTTTTGTGAGATCTATGTTTACATCCCCAGCAAGTACACATGGAGCATTATCTTTTAATTCATTTAAAGATATTTCCAGTGCACTATTAAAGTGGTCTATATTGCCACGTGGGTGCCTATAGCAAACACAGAAGGTGAAAGGAATAATTTCACACACAAGTTCAACTTCTACCCATATATCCTCCACTTGGCAGCATTGGCTGTTACATTTCAGATTGTTTTATATCACTTGTTTTTTAACCTGACTTATATAGTTTATATTTTTTTTAAAAATCCAAAAATCCTTGTCAAAAAGAGTTCTCTCTTATTTCCCACTTTAACCGGTAGCCATAATTTTTGGGAGTCACAGTTTATATAGTTACCTTGAGAACGAGTTATTAATATATGTTTTATATATTTAAGATGCTTTTCAAACCGACGTTATGATTGGCGTAAACAAAAATTATACAGTGTAAAGCTACAGCGCCACGCTGTGGCGATTCAATAGACTGGCAATTGCAATTACACAGTCTATATACTTGTAACGTCATGACGGAAACTTCACTGTCATCAACAGGTGCTTTTTTCATTTTCTTGCCAACATCGGCCCTGCAGTCCACTACGGCGCAAGTAAACCTGGGCATGGTTGCTTCCGCGCATTCTATATAGTCTATAAAAGCATTAACTAATAGTAATTTTGCATAATTGTCGTATTGCAGTTTGGTGTCTGCTTTTATGAGATTAATCTTCTGTTGCAGTTTGGCTGCTTTGTTGGTAATCCTTCTTACATCCGAACAAGCCACTGATGTGAAGCAGAATGCTTTTCATAACATCTGCTAAAAATCAAAAATCTCATTGTTAATTCTGTTCGAAATATTTAATCTCCTAACTCTTCATTGTGATCACCTCCAATAGTCAGACGTCTTCATTTTTTCACATT
>CM067351.1:32221101-32248601 GCA_034190875.2 Urechis unicinctus | reverse complement strand
CCTCCATGAATCTTGCGCCTTGAGCGTAACTGAGATCATGTGGCCCAAATTATATTGCCACACGACATACATACATACAGCTACAATAATGCTTTTCCAGGGAGATATCGGAGTTGTCGATTGCCTTGACCTTAGGTTACAATCAAGTTCAAAACAGAACCTCTGGGTTGTGCGCATCTTTGACACCTACAATATTTTAAAAACATTTAGAAAATACATTAACAATTGCGACCTGTATCGTGAGACAAAAAAAATGGTTAACAAAGATTGATTCTAAAGCTGACCGACGTTAAACGCAAGAGGCCCATGAAACCAAGGGGGAACTTGGCGAAACTTATCAAGAAGTTCGAAAAATTTCAGAATCAGCCCATATTTGACCAAGCTTTTAAAGGATTTTAAATCTTTGGCAACTACAATTCAACTAATCGTCATGACCAACGCATGTATATTGAGGATTTTATAAGCGATCGAATTTATCAAAGGAATCATGTTTTCCGGGTCCATGATAGATTGACAATGATCTGGCTGACACAATGAAAAGCATATATTATTAAATAGTACCGCAGCCTGCCATACTTGCCGCGCCTCGCAAGCCGAACGCGAAGCAGCGGCTACCCTTGTGCTGCGTGAGAGGTCGGCTGCTGTAAACAAACCAGTGAAGAGCCCGCAGAAATGACACCAACTGTACTTCAAACTTACTTCGTGAGAAAACTGTAGGTTATTTACATCAGACACGAATTAGTCATAAGTTCAGAATTCAATGGCTTCCTTCGAGAGCAAACCAATTCACAATACGACCGTACAAGACGGACAAACGACGCATTAACTTCAGATTTCAGTCCCATTTAAACTTTGATTCGTTCGTGACCAGAAATGACGTCAGTGAATTCCCTAAAAGAATTATAATTCGGTTGACGCCCACCATGATAACATTTAACCCGCGTTTTATGACCGTCGAACGTATATTGTCGATTTTATACGCAATCGAAAATTATACGAATAGTGAAATTTGCTTTTTCAACTCAACGCGCTTTGAAAACAACGAATTTATTGATAGCATATGTCAATTATCAAAGTTTGGTAATTGTATCAGCATTTAGAAAATGTTAATTTTGTTACGATTGGACGATAATTATTTAATTAAATGGGAAATTAAAAAGTTTAGATATTTTGGCTTCCAGAAATTTTCGCCATCGACATCCATGATATTCAAGGATATGCCTCTAACATGTTGCGGAGAACATGTGAACCAATTTTTATTACCATCGGACATGTATTGGCGGTTTTATAAGCGTTCAAAATATTCATGAATCATATGTTGACATTTGGACTGATACCACGATTTTTCGACCTTAGGCGTTTGAAAAAAACTGTTGGTTCAAAGTTTGCAATTACAATGAGCTACACAATGATGTAAATTATGTAACATTCCGACCATTATTAACGGAGTAATTTGAGATACTAGTTTTTCACTTATTCGATGAACTCGACCTTAGTTTTAGGTCAAGGTAAAAACAAAACCTCTCGGTTCGGCGCATTATTGACGCCTAACGATTTAAAAAAAAATAAAAAAATGCAACCTGATGTAAATTATGTAACAATCCGACCATTATTTACGGAGTTATCGAGATACTAGTTTTCACATATTCGATGACCTTGAACTTAGTTTCAGGTCAAGGTCTAAACAAAGAGTCTCGGTTTTAGGAATATTGACGCCTAACAAATGAAAAAAAATATCAAAAATGTTAAAAATTGCGACGTGTTTAGCGGATCAAAAAAAGGTTAACAAACCAACAAACATACAAACCGGACTGATCGCCATAACTTGGCGAATGCGAATTCGCCAAGTTAACAAGAGGCCCATAGGAGACATTAGGAAACTTGGCGAACTGTATCAGGAAGTTCGAAAATTTCATAATCGGCCCATAATTGACCAAGGTATTATGGCTTTTTCAAATTAGGCAACCACAATTCCACTAATTTTCATGACCATCGCATGGATATTGATGATTTTATAGGCAATCACATTTATTAAAGGAATAATGTTTTCCGGGGCCATGATATATTGACAATGAAAAGCATAATTTATTAAATAGTACCGCGGCCTGCCATACATGCCGCACCGTGCCCGGCTCGAGCAGAGGCATCCTTTGTGTAGCGCGAGAGGGTGACTGTTGTAAACAAACCAGTGCAGAGCCAGCAGAAATGACACCCTATGTACTTCAAACTTAATTTGTGAGAAACTAGGTTATTTACATCAGACATGCATTAGTCAAATGTTCAGAATTGAATGGGCTTCCTTCGATAGTAAACCAATTCACAATACGACCGTTCACGACGGACAAACGACGCGATAACTTCAGATTTCAGTACGATTTGCACGTGACAGGAAATGACGTCAGTGACTTCCCCAAAAGAATTATAATTCGGTTGACGCTCTCTATTTGACCCACGTTTTATGACCGTCGAACGCATATTGTCGATTTGATAAACAATCGAAAATTTGCTTTTTCAACTCAACGCACTTTGAAAACGACGAATATTTTGATAGCATATGTCAATTATCAAAGTTTAGTAATTGTATCATCATTTTGAAAATGTTAATTTTGTTACGATCAGACAATAATAAGGGAACAAATTGCGAAATTAAAAAGTTTAGAGATTTTGGTTACCAGAAATTTTCGACTTGCTACAATTTTTTTAACAATATATTATTTACAACTAAGTATAATTTGAAAAAGTTAACAATTACATTACATAATCAGAATATGTAAACTGTATTAAAATTTGATTCTAAAGCATGGACGTATTGATCATTGAACTTGTCATTTTTTAAAAACTTTGAAAAACAGGTCAAGGTCAAAACAAAACCTCTCGGTTCTGCGGATTATTCACGCCTAACGGTTGAAAAAGAAAAAATTCAAAAATTGCAAATAAGCCATATATATGAATTGAGTAACCGAAGCTCGTTTTTCGTAATGGGCAGACTGTGTCAATCGTAATAGTGTGTAACGGTCCTGGGGCAGGCTCACGGATATAAGTGGGGGCCTAAAAGAGACATTTGAACTTTTGGATGCATTGCACGAATTACATGTGTGAACATATTCGTTTATGTGCCTGATCATCCCTATCCATGCGAAGTGCCCAGATATCCGCCTAGAGGTGCATCGTGATGCATTTTGAGTTTCTGAGGGATGACTAACTGTGCCATTGCTTTATTGGGTTTCAGTCCCTGTGATGTTAATAAGTGATACAGGAGATCGTCAGCAATAAAATAGTTTTGCTCGCGTTTGAGCAGCACGTCTGCCTCTTGTTTATTGGTGGGAACGGTGCCATATTTGAGGAGTCGTAAAAGTATGCTGTTTTGGGGATCACGCCTCTGTTTGCGCCTATTTCGCTCTCGGCTTAAAGTGATAGAGTCCCAATGAGAGATCGCGTTGCCACTTAGATCGATTGGTGGCGGTACAGAACAATGCGGTCCCACGTTAGGCCGGAAGTTATCACCTCAATGCGCTTACTTCACGGTTGACGCGTATCTACACAAGTTTCGTTTCCATTTTGCTCCACTTCGACGAAGAATTCTCGCAGTCGGCACTACGTCACGCTGTCATGTGATATAGTTATTGGAGAATTGTTTAGGGTAAAGTTGTCACTGTCAATCTGCTGCGCGTCGCGCACTACATACTTTCAAAATGGAACCACTGAACCACTGTGAGGTCCAGATTTCCTCAGACATAATCTTCGTCTGTTATATGTAACTTTCGGCAATGTATTGTCGCCACAACTGCCTTACATGATGTATAGTCAAGATCCTACACTTAAATCTTTTCCGTAAAGTTGGTGGCAATTTGGCCAATACGTCTACAGATATGATATTAAGATCAGCTCCTGAGTCGACATTAGCTTTGTATCGCTTATTTGACAGCGTTATAGTCAACTCATTGTGGTGTAAAATGTGAGTGCCGTACTTACCATTGGTCGGTGAAGTGGGTCCATTGTTGTCATTTTGAAGGTCTGGCCCGTTACTCACAGAGTTAGCAGGCTGTCATGACTTTGATCGTCCGCACGTCTGCGGTCGTTTTCCTCCCTGTAACTCCTGCCTCGCTCATCCCATCGGTTATAAGCCGGAAAGCTGTCGCATGAAGGGCTGCACTAGTAGCTGCTGTCACTGCCGTCTGTTGTAGGGGGACGTCCTCTATCATCAAAACTTACCTGTTTGGGAGCTATGGATAGCTGCAGAAGACGCATTTGTTCTTTGAGGTCATTTATGTCTTGTTCCTGTGGAGAAGGTGGTGGGGGAGAGATGAGCCTCGCATGATGGTCTGTAAGCGTGTAAGTGTGTCCAATTCAGACATGGTTGATGATTCAAAGCGGCGAGCCACTTGTTCTGCCTCGATGAGGTTTTTGGGGTCAAATCTGTGTACCAAGGTACCAATTGCAGAGATTCTTTGTGAATAACTGCATTCGCACGGCCTCATCCGTTATTGTACGCGACAGGATATTCGTGAGGTCCTTTGCGTAGACCTCTTGCCTTGTTTGCGGTCAAAAAGATGAGAGAGGTTTTGCTGTTCCTCCTTGGCGAAATGTAGGCACATTGCGGGGGTCAGTTGGTTCAAATCTTCCGCGACGTCGATGGGTAACAAGCGGTACCAGTTGTACATCCTTGAGCCAGGTGAGGCACCGTGATTAGCCACATGTAAGTTGTGGATCTGTGGAGAAAATCCTCCACGTTTTACGATAACTTTCCCTTGTAGGTTATCCGGTCGGGCATGGTGGGGTTCTTTGCAGATGACTGGAGCTGGTGCAGCGTAGATTGATGTGCTGATACCTGGTTGTTGGCAAGGAGGCGGAAGACTCCGGCAATGACAGATATCATGTCTGTGGCGGCCATCGCATCCAGGTTTGCCCGTCTCTCCTCAGTGTGTTTTTGCTGCTCGTGGGTCTCGCAGGTAGGAACCACCTATTAATGGCTGGTAGTGAGCAATGTCAATTAACAGAGTTGCAAATGACTCCCAACCGAAACCTTTATTGGTCAACTTCTCCGACAGCTCTTGAATATTGGCATTGCTCTTGTTCAGGATATCACTAATATCTTATTTTTCGAAGAGAACCACCCCCTGCTTATCACGCAGTACCGACTCAACATACTCAGCACAGTCATCGCCAGTGTGCATCATAAGCCGCACCTGCAGGGCATACTGACACTTGATTCCATGCAGTTCCTTAAACAAATAGTTTTTAACAGCCAACTTAGTCTTCTTGAACTGTAGCGCTTCATGAAGTGCAGCTTCCAGTGAAACCAACAGTCTCACATGAGGCGCGGGAGTTGGGGGCGCTGATGCTTTGCCCAATGGTTTTGCACGTGACTTAGGCAGAGGGCTTGCCCATGCAAGGTAATTGCTTTGGGCTTTACATGCTTGCGTATGGTGAGCCACATTGAATTCCTATACAGATATTTGTATCTAACATGAAAATTTTGTTAATAACGAAAGCAACAGCAGAGCGCAAAAAGTCAAGACAGGAATGTGTTTCAGGATTGGCAGATAGATTTGCCATATAGCTTGCTTTGTAAGCCAACCACAGGCAACTCCCTCAGAAACCCTGATGGCTGCTGCAAGCTTCTTGATAGATGTAATGCCTTTCCAATAGCCCTTAGGACTATAGTTGATGGTTTTCGTGCGACCGTCCATATGCTAACGAGCACGAGCCTCCAAATGCTCTACCTACTAAGCAAGTCTGAATGCAACCAGTCTAGCCGCAGCCATACAGAGGATAATGAACGTCAACTCGCATCTCTTGTGGTGATCTGAGGGCACGTAGAAGTCTAAAAGCTGGGGCTCATGCTCCAGTGTTGCCTGAAATGAGGTAGTACTCACGCATAGCGTCGTTGACATCCCGGAAAGTATTCTAGGCATGTCCCTGGCGGTGGAGCAGCTAATTGATGAAGTCTAGCTACACAGTTTGTTTCTTGGCCCATGCTGCCTGATCAGATTGGCTGCTTCGTAACTCAGAGAATAAGAAGTTCCTCCTAGAGAACGCAAAGGCATTGACTAGGCACCTCCAACAAGTTGCCCAATTGAGGCCATTACTTAAGTATATCACCTAGTATAATCCCTAATTTAGGGTGCAAATAAAACCTGTAGAACCATACTAGTCCAAACAACCCAACGCCATTGACAACTGCGAGTCCTCCGGGCTTCCATGTTGGCCAATGAAGCCTTACCATGACCGGAGGCTTTTTTACCACTGTGATTTCCTTGTCTCAAGCGCAACTTTCGGGTGTAAGCGTGGCCTTAGCCTCACGGAGCTCTCTCAGACGCTTATTCGGATTGGCTTTTCGAGCTGCGACGCCCTTCAGCCCTGCAGCAATCCTTTTAGCGTTTTTTGTGAGTTCACTAGTCATCCTCTCTATTGGCGTTGACTCCGCCAACATCTGTTCATTCGTTGTCTGCAGTGACGTTTTCGTTACCTCCGATGGCATGTTTGCTTATCAAACTTGTTTGTCCAAGTTGACAGTGCTAAGCTGTTGTTAACGCCGGGGATAGCGGACATGCCATAGAGGTGCTTAGGACGTGGCCAATTACGGGAAGGCCTCGAGGTCTGTAATTAGTTTTGGCTGGTGTTCTAGTGGGATTAGAAGAAACATACAAGCAATACCTGAGTATAGCTGTAGCACTGCCTAACCTATAGTGCGCGTAATGCTAGCGCCTAGCCGAGCCTCGTATCTCACATACAGCTTTGTGATCTCTTCGTCAGACATTAATTCAACCTGGTCAATTGTCAGGTGCTGCCCATCCAGGTACTGACGGGCCTGACCCCCAGCTATGACGGCAGCAAGCTTATCTATCTAAGAAGCCATGTCTCCTCTTTGTTCAGCTCGCTGGGGGAGGGTCCACGGTGAACTGCTAAGACTCCGGAGGACACCCTGTAAGGAGTTGATCAAGAATAATATCATGATCTATAAATATACGTATATCCTTATATCTTTATGGGCTGAGCCCAGCATCCGGCGGACACTAGTACCTAAATAATTATCCCTAACCCAGCAACGGATGAAACAGCTTCTGTTATGGTGGTGACGACCAATATAGTTTCAATCCACGGCATATGCAGAAGGTTGATCAGTCTTCAGCAGCAGTTTGCGGGTCTGCTCACATAGATTCTTCAGCAAAGAGTTGTACTTTAGGGTGAGGACCCAGACACTTTGATGCGCATGGCGGCCCATGAAGGCCAGTTCGGATAACATATATTTCTTGTTGGTTAGGGCTTTGTTGCCAAACAGTCATCAATAATGTACAGGGTAGCCTCGCCCTTAAAACAATGGTAGAAAACCTTTAACCAGTCATGAAGCCGCTCCCCTGGATCAACCACATACAACTCGGAATCACCCTACACCCATGGCCGCGACTGATAGGCCTCGTTGAAATGGATGGTAGGGCAGAGGGTCACAATATGTTCACAGGCACCGATGGAGGGTTGAGCATTAAGACGGTTTTCCGCATTCTTTCGGGGATGCCCTCAATGACCACCTCGACCTTTGTAATCTTTGGGTTGTAAAATGACTCTGTCTTCCTAGAAAATGAGGCATTGGCTGGGTCTTCAAAGTGCAGTAGGATGCTCTTCATGCTGTGGGCCGGTACGTTCCACAGTGTGGCACTTTTATTGTATGCAAGCTCTCTCCTGTGCAGTTAACCATAGGTCGCCATAACTGTGCTGTCATCGATGGACATGACCTCATTGCCAGAAATCATAATTGTCGTTTTCTTAACCACGGCATGCCCCAAGTTTTGCACAACGCTGCTGTTGGCGTCAGTAGAGGTCAGCGTGATTGTAAAGGCCAGGCATTAACAATGACGTCTTCTGCACCCAGGTTCGGGAAGCGGACCATCTTTTGTTGGTTCTGGTCAATAGTGCTTGGGTTGTTAGTAATAACCGCAGACTTCAGCATGCCCTTTACGCCAAGGGGCTCGTATATCCTGCGATATGGATTAAGCTTGTGACCATAAGTACATGTTAAATGTTAGTTTACAAGTATATCTTTAGTACAGTCACATGGGATTTGACAACGCAGCATTTGAAGACGAGGGGGCTGTTGGAGGTGAGTGGGACATGGGAAGGGGTGATGAGGTCCTCCCAGGGTGCTTTTGGAGGAGACATTGAAATGGATAGGTCTATACCACAGGGAGAGCGACTCATTATAGGCGCCGTCAATAACTATTACGATGTTTTAGTTGAAAATGGTCACACACCAAACCTCGGCAGCGATTATACAATTTTGAGCTTGTTGAACGAGAGTTACTTTTGAAGGATTACCTTGAAGCACATATCATAAATTCTCGTAGCAGAAAACCGCTTACACTTGAATCTATGGCTCGGCGTCCCGGGGGGTCTAAGGCCGTCTGTGATGGTTTGAGGTTCACTAAGTGGACCTTACAAGTGTTATACTTAATTTTCTTGTTTATGCGCGCTCCTTCGTTCGTTGCTTCAGAGGAAATAACACGAGTCCAGGAGTAAAGTTCTTGTTGTTAATTGAAGTTAATTGGTTCAGGTAAAGCTGGCCCATTCCGCACAGGTCTTGACCCAACGGTCCACATGGGGCGTGGATTCGTAAGGTCATATGCCAATGGGAACGGCACCAGCCAGGACAACTTATCAGGGTCACACCCCCACCATATGGGCAGAGGGTTACCCGGGCTAGTGTAGACATGTCGTGCTGATAATTAAAAAGGGTGGAGGCTTTAAAAGTCAGATGAGCAAGATTAATATCATAACAACATCCCTTACCATAGTTAAGTTGAACTTCCACTGTTCAAATCAATTTGAATTTACCTTTGCATTTCGAAAATGGACTTAGTTGAACTAACTGAAGATTTAGGGGAGGGAAATTTTGAATATGTGTAAAAGAGTAAAGGGACAGTACGACATGAGCCCAATATCATGAGATTTTGCTCGCATGGCGTTGGCGCGTCGGGCTAAAGCCCTTTCTCTCTCTTGTATGGGGTAAATATACCTTGGAACAAATGAACTTACGGCAGCGATCAGTGTGCCTTGACAATGAGTTACATAAATTATATAGAAACAAAGATATATAATGAGTGCTTAGTGTGATTAATGCGTGTGAATATTGTGTGTAATATCATGACATCAAACTTAATATTGATGTGTTAAGTGAAGATACATTTAAAAATGATTAAGTGTTAATTTGCCTTATCTGGAGTGTTCGAATTTGAATCCAATCCAGTCGTTATAATGCGTAAGTAGCTTTAACTGGCAAGGAATATAGGATTGCTATCGCTAACAGTTAAATTGTTTCTGTGTCAGTTGGCTTGATTGCAATTTAAATTTTCAACGTCTGGTATAAGCGTCGAATTTGTTTGAAATAAGGGTGAAATCCAGCATAGTGGCAATGGCATGGTAGTATGGCTTGTAATTTGTTGTATGATTGGAATAATGAAAGATATATATATATATGGTGTGTGAACTAACGGTACAAAAAAGGGATGATTATACTCACAATATGAATGTAGACGTCCTCTTTTGGGGTAAATAGTACATAGGTAATGATAACATGGCATTCGTGGTAATATTTTCTGGAAAAGAATCAATTGTGCGAAGAATACTCTGAAAATGAATAAATGAGGATAGTTAAATATTAATTGGTAGGTGGTGTATAAATCGGTAAAAGGTGTCACAAATCGGTAATGTGCATCTTCCGCGCCAGAGACTTGGTGGCGCTGTTAATTTTGTCCTCAAAAATACACTCAGATTATTCGCCGACAAACATGATGTTAAATTTCACTTTATATGAAAATCGAGGAACCTTTGATCCAAGTAACTTTACTACATCATGCGTCTTTTCATCTTCACAAACGGCTAGTGGTTTTTTGGTGCGATATTTTGTCGGGAGGAAGTATTTGCACACGCTGAGGCAGTTTCGAATGACAACATTCCATTAGCCCTTGACGTTGAGTACGCCAAACTGTAACATTGTTTGATTTTGAAATGGGAGCGTAATTCCTGATATAGGGAGCTAATGAAAGCTTAAAAATTGCTTGGGTGCACCATACGCACAGGTGACTCTCTCGTAGAAACCCTTAGCAATCGATTTTGTCATTGCGACTGTAATGGTCCGTGACACACACCATGTGCTCATTACCGAAGCGCGTTTTGGGTAATGGGCCGACTGTGTCTATCGTCATAGTGTGGAACGGTCCGAGGGCAGGCTCACGGATGATAAGTGGTGGCCGAATAGAGACATTTGAACTTTTGGATGCATTGCAGGAATTATATGTGTGAACATATTCGTTTATGCAAGTTTAATGCAGCCGCAGGACTGAAATCATTCGCAAAGCGCCCTTCGCGAAGCGCCGATATGTCCGCCTAGATGTGCATCTGATGCATTTTGATGAAATGTTCCTTGAGGTTCTGAGGTATGACTAACTGTGCCTTTGCTTTATTGGGCTTCGGTCCCTGTGACGTTAATATATGATCTTCTTGACGTCTGAAGCAATTGTCAGCTTTCTTCTCTAAAAAAAGAGCGTGTTTGCGCTGGCGTTGGAAAATTGTGTACTGACAGCAGTAGAAGCTGCCAGGGTTCCCGGTTACTCTCACCACTTGTTATACTTAATTTTCTTGCTTATGCGCGCTCCTTTGTTATAGAAAACGTTGCTGCTCGTGGTTGCTGAGTGGGGACTAGCCAGAGGAATAACGCGAGTCCAGGAGTAGTGTTGTTTATTGAGTTTATCAAGTTTCAACAATGAAGCTCCCTGGATCTCGGTTTGAATCTTGTCTTTAACTAGATGAATCTCCCTGACTGACCCATGAGCGACCCTCATAAAGGGTCCCCGGTCAACTGGCTTGTTTTTCTACGACCCTCCACTGGTCCACACGATAGGGCAGGCTGAACAATCCCTGCCTGACACGACGGGTTCACTTGGAGGGTGGACTCACTTGGAGTCAAGGCCAGAAGAATTGTTACTATCAGGGTTACACCCCTCCCCACCAAGTGGTCGGATGCAATCCGGGCTGTCGTTACGATCCCTGCAGACACTTTCCCCTGATCAAAAAATAACAATGTAGTATCCAAAATAGTATTATAACATCTATAAGATCTTGAGGTACAATCCCTGTGTGGTTAGAGAGAGGTGTACAAATACACCCCACACACATGACAGAGGAGCATTAGGGTGAATTATGTAGTTACAGTTGAAGTTACTAGATCGGAAAAGGGGAGAATATTTTAAGGCCTTTAAAGATACAGATTAAAGTGTCTGCTGGGATCGAACACAGGTCTCAGTAGCTCTGTGGTAGACCTATCTGCCCTGCCAGCAGAGGGTTCTGGGCTCAAATACCAGCTAAGACATTTTCACCTGGTCACAAAATATCAATATAGTATCATAACACCAACGCTGTTGCAAAAAGCAGTTGCAGCCCTAAATGTTGTTGACAAAGCTCTTACTAAAGCTGCAGATAAGTTAAAAATGTGATAGAACAAGGTGTAAATGAAACAAGGTTCATAGAGGGCGTTCATAATGCAATAATAGAAGTGGGTACAATCAGATGGTCTGCCACTCTAAGAGCTTATGCAGACCCAGAGGGGGGAGCTGGTCAGCAGCATAGCGTGGCTTAGCGAAATAAACCCTGGCTCTATAGCCTTTTCCGCCACAAAGGCCATACTTCTAGGGTCATATTAGACGTCCTGGCCATCCACCTTAACAACGCTCCCTTAATCATACGCATAGTGTTCATGTAGCACCCCAAGGCCTTCGTTGGTAGCTGTTGCCTTCTGGTGCCAGTCCGTGGTACACCAAATTCACTACAGAGTCTCTCATATACCCTGCAATCGTGTGGATTGTTATGGGGGTCATGGGCATGATCCTGAGGTAGAAGCGTTTGTAGTTCTGCCAGTAGGTGTGGGACTGTGTAATATACGGCAAAGTGTAGAGAGTTGGAAGAGGAGATCCTCGGCCTTGAGGTGGTCGTGGGATGACACACCGCAGGAGTGTTGACTATGTTGGGTCTTGATGATGGCCTCAGTAGGCAGTGGATTTATTCTGGTGATTACGCCTATCAATTTAAGCATCTCCAACATGCTCACCTCGATCAAGTCAGTACCGCGCACAGCATGCTAAATGGTGCGCCAACTACGCTTCTTGAAGTTGTGGGCCAAGATGGTGACTCTTTTGACGATATTATAACCACGAACATTGCTAATCCTTTCTTAAAGAGTGTTACTAACGGAACTGTGCATGAGTTAGAGGTTCCGTTACGCGATTATAAAGGAAGGCTATTGGATAACCACATCTTTTCGGTTAGCGTTGTTCTTGAATTTACAAGATGTCAATATAATCGAGTTTCTATGGACCTAGACAAAAAGAAATGGCGAGCACTCAATGCAACAAAGACCTATGTACTCAAATCCTTCTTTTGGGAGACCCAAATTCACCAAAGGATTCTGTCAATAAAAAGTATGTCGATAGCTAACACAGACAGCAACACAGGGGCCTGAGATAATATGTAAAATCACGGACGAAACCCCTCATTACTATCTGGGCCGAAGCAAGTGGCCCCCTTTGCAGAGGATATGAGTGGTCGTTTGCTGATGTAGCCAGGGGTCAAACCTCACGAGACACAAGCTGTGGATATACCATGTTATCTAAAGGTAGGGTCATTCTTATGGATCTGTCTACTGGTGTTGGCGCTGATACTGATACTATAACAGTTCCTGTTATTAATGGAACAAACAAAAGCGTAGGGATTAGTAAACCTGCTGACCAACAATCGGTTGTAATATCTTTAGACCAACTTTTACAGCTGGAACAAGGCAACTTTTTTAACTTTTATACTACCACTTCAAGCAGAACGGCTTCTTGTTCTGTAGTATCATTCCTAATTGAACTTGACTTGTAGACGTATAAACTCATTATGAAACAGCAACCAACCGTTCCTACGGCACCGTTTTATCCTGAGCTGCCTGATGAGAATCCAGGGCACCCCCATCGTTTCAGCCTCAAGAAGCAAAAACTCAAGAAAGTGATTGAAAAATATTGTGTCTTGTACAAAAATTTAAGCGTGCAGTGGATGCAGTAGAGACTGCTTTAGTTGATGTTGGTATTTGTCTTGAATTGAATACCATTGCTGACATTGTATCGACAGCACTTGAAGATGGTAATATATCGGAACACGAGTTTAAACTCGTCTTAGCTGAGGTCACAAAATATTTTTAGATGAAGAAGGGAAATTAAGATCTATAAAAGCATACCAGACTTTTTCAATCAATGCAAAAAACGCACTGATCCAACGTGGGAAAAACGAAGAATTAGAAGGAATCAGAAACAAATTGGGTGAGATGCACACGAGCTTGTGAAAGGCGCACTGTAAATATATTCTATTACAAACAATAGGGGGGAAAATGTGCTAACAGAAAGTGACTTAGAAGGTGTGTGAAAAAGTCCGTCTATTCGGTGGATAGCCCCGAACGGTCCGTTGGGGGTCGGACACGCCCTGTAATTGCTTATGAGCCGTGCAGCCCTGTTAGGGTCACCTTAGAAACAAACAGCAAAAATCCAAAAACGTTGTACTATCTGTAATTGGTGGTGTAGTGTAGATGAGTGGCGGTGCCCCATAACCGCTACTCCCTATACTACTGCATTTACTGTCAAAATGTGTAATGTATTCTGTAGGTTGGTAGAAAGCTGTAATATAATGTATCTACGTCACTTTCAACACAGGGACTTAATCTTTCCAGAATAAATAGTGATGATTTTGATGCATTGACATCACCAAAGTAGCACAAACCAGTTGCTCCACTCGCTTGGACAAAACGTGGTATGTTGATCGCCAAAAAGATGACGTGTTTGCTTACTCAACTTGTTTGTCCAAATTGACAGTGCTTAGCTGTTGTTAAGGCCGCGGTTAGGTGAGCTAAGTACATGCCATAGTGGTGACATAGCGCATCTCCAACAAACGGGTTGGCCTCGAGGTCTGTAATTAGCATAGGCTGGTATTCTGGTGGATCAATAGAAACATGCAAGATACACCTGAGAACGGCTGTAGAGCCGCCTGTCCAAGTGTCTGCGTCATGCTAGCACCTAGCCATCTGGGTTCATCAGCTCACTGAGACTCAGCGATAGGGGTTTTAGCAGCTGCAGGGTCCAGGGCAGACCGCTGAGTCTCTGCAAGGAGATGATCAATATCGATATCAGGATCCATATTGTGTATATACTGTCACAGTCTATTTTATTGTGTTTTTATGAAGACTACTACCTAGATAATTATACCTAACCTGGCAACCGATGAAACAGCTGTTGTCAGTGTTGCGACGACCAATATAGTTTCAATATAGTCTGCAGCACCAGTTTTGCATGCTTGGTCTCTTCTAGTAGCTGGCATCCTGGCGCATGTTCCTCCCTTGTTGGGATCACATCATTCTCACACAGGGCATCTTCAAACGAGTCACGGTCCTTAGTATAACAGAGCACAACTCAGCAGGGTTGGAATGTGAGCTCGTATTCCAGTCTGTCACCAAGCGCAGAATGGCATGTGGTTCTCGATAGGCATTGGCTACTGCCTTCTCCTCTACCTCGGTCCCATCCTTGTCTCCTGTCCCCACTCGATTCTTAGTCACATTTTCGTCATCTAATGTGCCAATACCCTGATACTGGGTGTAGCTATCTTCTGTGCAGTTTTCCATATGTCACCATGACAATGGTGCACATCGCTGTCATCGATGGACATGACCTCGATGCCAGAACACTTGACTGTCGTTTTCTTAACCAGCATGCCCCCAGTTTGCGCAACACTGCGGCTGAAGTCGGTAGAGGTCAGCGTGATTGTAAAGGGGATAATCAATAGGAGAGAGCTGGTCAACAACCTAGCACAGCCTAGCAAAATAGACAAGTATATAGCCAACCGGGAGCATAAGCTAGAGGAGCTGCCAGACGAGGCTGAAAACTCCAAGAGCGTGAGCTTGCAGAGCTGCTAGAACAATGACAAGTAAGGCTAGAAGCTGCCTATGTAAACAGGGAACGGTTGCGGACCCAAATCAACCACATCAGAGAAACAATCAACAATATTCGTAACGAGGACACAACACTAGTCCGGGAGCAGGGCATTACAATCGCTTCCATCCCAAAGGGCCTGACTTGTAAGGCACCAGCTGCCCTAACAGGAATCATTGGCTCCATCATATCATGGCTGCTCAGGTGGCCGGTTGGATGGCAGAGCATGTCTGGGACGTATTCGCCCCGCTGGAGTGAGTGATCCTCCTGATGTTCCGTGACCTTCTCCGTAGCAAGCCAAAGCGCAACTAAGCCTATCTCAATTCCGCCCACAATAAGAGCGTTTTTTTCCATCTTCGTGTGGGTAGGTCGTTGGTGCAACAAGTTCTTCGGATGCTGCAGTGGCCGGGCTGCCCATATCATCCATCGGGTCCTGTGTTTTAAAGCTTCCTCTATTAGAAGGTTCTGCATCCACGTTGACCCATTCCAAACACACAATCAACCTTTGACGAAGCATTCAGTAGCTGGTTTTACCAGGCAGTACTTGCACCTGCAGTATCTTGCTTTATGTAATCAACATGTAGCGAGCTACACTGGAATATGAACCCGTTTGTTGGTTTGGTAAACACATGTTTTCCTGCTTCTTACTTTTTGGAGTTCATGGTACATTATCTTGTCAAAGGTTTTATCAGTGGCAGGCCATGCAGCGTCATCCGGTAGTGCTACCCTCATTTTGTGCAGAAGTCTCCGAATGGTGTAGTGAAGAGATGTGTCAGCTGATCAGCTGCTACATGGGGCGGGCCCGGTTTGTAGGTACCATTCCTATCGAATCTATTTATGTTTACTTCATAAACCACTATGTTTCAAACTCTGACAAATGTTCAAAGCGGGGATGCTGTGTCTCTGCAAAATCCTATTGACAACACTGCAAGCGATCTATGCGAAGCTCTAAGTCAATCACTATTCTGTGGGTTGGTACAATCTTGAAAAAATTGGGATCATTGTATGGCGGTCAGAAACTACTGAAAAAGGAGGAATTATCCAATAAAAACCCGGCCTCGGGAGTTTCAGCCTTCTTTAGCAGCAGATTACATCATTAGGTTTTGGTTTGGAAGTTGATGCTGCAAATGGGATTTTTACCCTTACAATTCCAGATGAGACTGCGCGTTTTGACGATGGAGTGTTGACTGTGTTGGGTCTTGATGGCAGCATCGGTAGGCGATGCATTTATTCAGGTGATTTTTACGGGTGACCGGCCTATCAACTTCAGCATCTTCAACACACTATGTTCACCTCAATCAAGTCAGTACCATACCCAACATGCTGGATGATGCACTTTTTATGGTTATATTATAACCGAACATCGCTAATGCTGACTCTAAACGTGTTACTAACATCTAGTATCTATGGACCAAGACAAAAAACGGCGAGCACTGCCACTGTTCAGGGTCCCAATCTCTCTGAAAGTGCAACAATGATTTATGTATCTATTGGTGACTTACAAAAAATGGATGAAGGTGGCATTACTATGACTGGAGACCTTGAAATGAGAGATGATAAAATATCTCGTTTGGGAGACCCAACATCAGCAAAGGATGCTACTAATAAAAAGTATGTTGGTGACAAACATAGACTGCAGCACAGGGACATTAGACAATTTGTAGACTCGCGGACGAAACCCATCAATACTATTTGGGCAGAAGCAAGTGGTCCCCTTTGCAGAGGATATGAGTGGTCGTGTTTTGATTGGTTCAGGGGTCAAACCTCATAAGACTCAAGCTGTGGATATACCATGTTATCAATTGGTCAGATCATTCGTATCTTCTGGTGTGGGCGCTGATACTGATACTATAACAGTTGTTCGGGTTATAAATGGAACAAACTAAGCGGTAGGGATAAGTAAGCCCGCTGACGAACGGGCTGTTGTAATATTTTTAGACCAACCTTAACAGCTAGAGCAAGGCACTGTTATTAACTTTTATACAACCACTCAAAACGAATCGGCGACTCGTTCTGTAGTATCACTCCCAAATGAGCTTGATTTGTAGACTTATAAACAGAAACAGCAACCAGCTGTTCAGACGGCACCGTTATATCCTGAGCTGTCCCCACCCCCACCAATGGGAATCCAGGGCACTCCTATCGGTTGAATGAGATCAGCCTCAAGACGCAATACCTCGAGAAATATTGGCATGCAGTTAACTCAGTGGATGCAGTAGAGACTGCTTTAGTTGCTGTTGGTATGTGTCTTGGCGCAGGTGGCGTAGGTGTAATGACTACAGTAGTTGCCATTCCTTTTGCCACTGTGTTGGGTGCTACTGGGACCGCTTGTCGGTGACTGACCATTAAGGTAAAAAAACATGATCAGATCCACATTCTAGCGCAGATCAAATTGAATACCATTGCTGACATCGTATCGACAGCACTTGAAGATGGCAATATCTTGGACCATGAGCTTAAAATCGTCTCAGCTGAGCTCACAAAATATACCCAAATGAAGGGGAAAATCAAGGCTAGATCTGTCAAAGCACCCCAGACTGTGAATGATTTCAACCCACCTCAATACACACGATTTCATTGCGCGCTGTAATCACCGACCTATTGAATAAACGAGAGTGTTAGATAAATGAACACCGAAGAGCGTATTGCTGAGCTTGAAGGTTGTGTAAAAGGATTATCTGAGAGATGAGAAAATAGATTTAGAGATCGTGGCTGAGAGATGTTGTCAGTGATTTCGAGACTGAGAACAATGACCTTATGAAACAAGTTAAACACCTAAAACAGCTTGTCAGCGGGTGTGAAATGCAAGCCAGGAGCTTGTGAAATTCTGGTTACATACTGCGTAGTAAAGGTCACAAGATATATGATCAGCGTGTGAACAAGGTGTCACTCGCTCTGTTTGGATAGCCGCGAACGGCGTAGACACCTTGGCCCATTGGGGGTCAGCGCGACCCGCCTTACTCTTGTGTAAAGCTCACCCAAAATGATCAGGGAACAAAAAATCGAAATTGTGTATAAAAGCCATAATTTAACGTGTATCAAAGATAAGTGGCGCTGCGCCAGAACCGCTACTTTCTATATATTTCGTGAACGCGCTGGTTTTTTTCCAACTTGGTGCTTGTTAAAGGATATGAAAATATAGATACCCAAACGCCACTTTGAGGCGGTATTGAACAACGGCCACTATTGTGGTTTTCACGGCTATTCGGACAGAAAACACTGTCACTCAACTCTGGTTTAAGCGTCGGCACAAACACAATAACAATAAACACTTTTGTGAAAATGGTTGCGAAAGCGATAGTAACTAACTGAACGGACAGATGACGCATGTACTGAATGATGTAGATGATAGAGATACATCAATTTTGGTCAATCAAATCTCTGTTTGTTTCGGGTTTCAAGTTAAAGCATGTGTTACAGACTTAAAGCAAAGCATCAACTGTTTAAGCTTATTTCTAGGCTTAACTCCAATAAACCCGTCGCCTACTAGGTATAATTGTTGTCAGCTACGGATAATGATTCCGAAAAAAAACCCCATTAAATCAAAATAAACAAGTTATTTCGAAAACGACCTTGGTTTAATTATCATGTATGTGGTTCAAATGCATACTATAAATATTTGCGACGATTTTGGATAACGATTCAAAATTACCATTTTATAATATTTGACGTATTACATAATTGACGTATTGTAACTGGATAATTAGTGAATGCTGAAAATGTGGTCGCTACAATATATTTATTGGCCAACCCAAGTATTGTTTTGATCACCACTAGTAAGAATCAGTACTTATCCTTTTGATGTAAGTTGACACCAATTGCTTTAATTTAAAGGATTTAGATTTGATTTCATTGTTCAGCTAGCCATGACTGAGCATATGTGTTAAGTTACAGGAAGGCTATTTGGGCAATTCTCGCATGGCTGCACAACAGACACAAAGAAACATGTGCGTGTCTTAGAGCAAGAAGATGGATTTGATTGGTCAATTGCATCAGTATATGCCGGTTAAACTTTACCCTACATGTCCATCCGTGCGGTACAAAGTACTTTAAATTTGCATTGAATCAACAGAAGTAATACAAGACGTTGCTTGGATACACTGATTTTCATTACTGTCAAGGAGCACCACACATGATATGTTTTGGCCTTTTATTTAATGTACCATTTCAGGAAAAATATATGTTCTATTTGATATATATTTGATCACATAATATATTAACATATAGTGACGCTTGTGTTTTCCATTAAATGCGTGTAACAGCCGGGCACTAGTGAAAGAGAATCGTGTTCAGAAACGTGGTGGTGTGATGAATGACTCGTGTCTACTGTTGCATTACGACCCTATTGGGACCGATCCATGCCGGTAAACCGATTTAACCAGCATTTGCATACATCTGGTAGCTTGAAAACTCAATAATATATTTTATTGATATTAACATGTTCATCATGGTATTTATTGATAAATAGAAGTTTGTAATGTGACATTCTAACTGTGAACATATGCTTAAACCTGTGTTCTCATCTAGAATAGAGGGCGGTGTGATTTGTATGCAACAGCGATGTTTAATGTTTGTGTGTCGATGTGTCTTTTATTATCACCCAAGTTGTGTAATATGCCATGATCATCGCAAATGATATGTTTTTTTGAAACATTTTGAGCATTGTTGATAAATCAGCAATGACTCCCTGATTCATTGTGTACAAAATGTATAAAGCAAAGTCATGCTTTAACGTCATTTGGTAATAGTCTAATCGTTTATGCTGTGCGGATACTAGATGACTATTTGCTGTTATTCGTGACGTAATAAGTCTGTGTTATGGGGAATATGTGGCACGGAGTTACGGACTACCCATTGTTTATAACTGCATGAGCATAATGCATTGCTCCAAGGCGTCCACACATGTGATTGCATAAACTTAGCAGATGTACTTTAATTGACGTAGTTATAAGCGGATAAAGCAGATGGAAGTTTTGCTCCTATCGAAAGGGTACACGAAGATAAATATAGCCAAACTTATAGCTATATCACAACTATGATTCAAATGTATGTGGCGGTATCCATGTACAGCTACGAGAATTCTGTACAATGCCAAGGGAAATCTAACACTTGTTATTGCCAATAGTGTTGTCCAATGAATGTGTGTAGAACGTACAAAATAAAATGAATCATGGAACAGCCTATGTATTATCATATGACCATAAGAGCACCCAAAAGCTAGTTCACAAAAATGTGTGATTAATGACCTGAAACGTTGATTAACGTTGACGCATACAGCAATTATCCTTGCACAATGAGTCAAAGACTGACAAATATTCCGCATGTGGAAATTGTGTCTCAGGACACCCTAGTAAGTCTTTCGTTGATTTATATAACACAAGACCGACATGAGAGCCCATGTTTGTGTTAATAACATAATGCGCCAGTGGAAGCCAAATATAGGACGAAAAAAAGACCGGTGGGTCTAGAGAGATGCGACAGAGATAAAGGGCGACAGAGAGAGAGATTAGAGAGAGAGAGATATATATAGAGAGATATAGAGAGAGAGAGAGAGAGATATATATAGAGAGATAGAGATAGATAGAGAGAGAGAGATAGAGATAGATAGAGATAGAGAGAGAGAGAGAGAGATCTCTAGAGAGAGAGAGAGAGAGAGAGAGAGAGAGAGAGATATCTCTCTCCCTCTAAAGAGAGAGAGAGAGAGAGGAGAGAGAGATAGAGAGAGAGAGAGATAGAGAGAGAAGAAAGAGAGAGATAGAAATATCCCTAGAGAGAAGATATATATAGAATATATATATCTATATCTCTCTATATATATAGATCTATATCTATATATATATATATCTATATATAGATATAGGGATATATATATATATATAGTTATATATCTCTCCCTCCCTCTCTATATATAGTCTATATAGTATATGTATGTATATATATATATAAACAAATAGAGAGATCCTATATATCTGTATAAGTCTGTATATATATCTAGATATATATATATAATCTCCCTGTATATATATAATATATATATATCTCTATATATATATACATATATCTCCCTCTCTCTCTCTCTATATATATATATATATCTATATATATATATATATATATATATATATATATATATATATATATATATATATATATATAAATATATATATATATATATATATATATATATTATCTATAACGTCTTTTTTTTTCTTAACGTCGAAACAGCCACAGTGAGGTTGGTAGTCAGTTTGAGTTAAAACATCTCTCTTTTGCATTGCTATCTACAATCATCGCTTACCTGCACGAGGGTTGGAAACTTAACTGTATCTTGAAGGCTGATTATACACTGAAGATATGTATTGAGGAAGTGCATAAATTCCACGTACACGGATGGCATATTACTTTATATAGCATATGCTACATTTATCTACATTGTTGTTGGTTTGAGTACAAATAATTTATTCTCAAAATCGTTTGAAGGACTAAAGTAACAGTCCATCTAGTAGCCATATTACATAGACTACAGGGGATGATGTAAATTTACAAAGTGCTACAAATATATTTCTTTATCAAATAAACATAATCCATAAATACTTCAATTTATCTTGTTCTTAATTAAATAAACATAATCCACAAATACTCCTAATTATCTTGTAACAATGTCACTGATTCATTAATGGTAATTCACACTGAATTCAGCTCCGATACGCTGTTTTTCATGACAACATGAGTCAACATAACGTTACTTATGTTACTTTCCTTTTCAAATCAAGTAGCAACCAGATACGTCGACTTGCATTTTGGTGAGCGCACAGCTTATCGATTGGTTTTGTGTTTTGCCCCACCATTGGTTGATATGATACAATTATCATAAACTTTCTGCGGGTGAATTGAACAGGTATTATACAGTGAAAAGCTTTCTTCGAAGTATGCATAACGTTTTGCCATCCGTGTTTTTGATGGCCGGCGATTTAAATTGAGAACCATGACTTGCTGTGAATATTCCCTTGCCTCTTTGATCTGCTTGGTGAGCAAGCGTATTATGTTATGATGGATTAGTACCAATGTGCATAATACTTTGTGTGGTTTAACCTGTAGTACACCAAAGTGGTGCAGCGTAAATGTCTATTATCATATGTCTATTAAGAGATATATTACGCTGATAAACAGCCCATTGAATGGGCGGATATGCCATATTTTTCCTGTCGACATGTTGGTTGTGCTGGGATTAGCATTAAATGCGTTTTGGTAGCTTCCTGATTTATAGAACATTATCACAGCTAGTAGTACCAGACAAACAAACTATATTGCTATCTGCCAGATTGGGAAATACGAGTGGAAACCCCAGTGTTGGTTTGACGTTCGAAGCCTCACCTGACCAAAACGTACTAAACGCTCAAAGAGATAATCACTTACACAATATGAATAACAATTCCTTAAATATCCATGCGAGAATTGAGCTAGCCAACAGATATGCCAAAGTACGACAGTCACTACTAAATATGTTTATTGGTTGGAACAGAGTGCTGTGTTTTTTCCTCACTAGTGTCATGGTTGACATTTACATGGACCAATCACAGGTTACATGATGGTGCCACTTAATCTATATAAAACATCTATCCTAGTATTAAATGGGCGTAAAATAAGTCAATAAGCACGTTAAGCAATAAAGGTGGCAGCGTGTACTGTGCGACACATCACGCAGGCTTTAACAGGTTACGATAAAGAAAATGGCACTACATTTCCTAACTAACTTCGTCATCTAGAGCGATATAAATGTCATATCTTCGTTTACAAACAACGGAACCTCCACTCACGGTATATTCTGCTAAATACACATGTATGCCTTGTTGACGCAATTGCCTGTCAAAAATACGCATCCCACATTTTAGTAAATCACCAAAAGTCTTCACAAACCTTATTGAATAATTGTGATAAGAACGAGATTAGCCTCATTTCAAAATGTTCGGATCGTATTCGTTGAAAGTAGCATTAGCTGTCTTGGTTGATTGGAACCAATGAATTACGATACACAAGGGAAACAGCAACGAACAACAATGAACCTTGACTTGAGTAAGACTGCTACATATCAATTACTGGTGACATGCAATGATTCGGTCATTTATCGTCTGCGTCTATTTTAAAGATAGTTTGGTCCGCATATTGCTAGGCCATTGTGCCTATGTTGACAGGCCTAATGGGGCTATGGTTTAAATCAAGGCTCCATGTGAAGATTAAAGTTGCACACAAGAGTGATGTGAATTCTACCTTCTAACGAAACCAATATAAAATCAAGGTTACATGCCTCGTAGAAAACAGTTGTCTCATTCGCTGATGCTGTCAAATGTAAATGTACTAGGAATGGAATATTTATCATTGAAGAGACACCAGACAATAAGCGAAGCATATATCCAATTCAGCAGTAACTGTCTCTGCCGCGCGGCTCAAAGTACAATGTGATTCGCCACACGTTGTACGTGGTCTCTCGTTAATCATACTTATGTCACTTAGCAGTATGTGATTTACAAACAGTGTAGCATATTGCTTATTAAGTTTGATGAAGCATCGACACAGATATGTTCATATTGGAAACGCTGTATATAAAGGTTATCATCCTCCTAGATATCAACACAGCAATTAAGTACATTTCATCGTCTTCTTTTAGCAAATTATGTAATGCCGCTATATGCCTTCATACCTCATAACACTGTCTGGCCGGCAGTCTTCATGTAGTCCAATTTAGATAATGCATACATTGCTTGTATGCGCACCTAAGAGTTCTGGGCACAGGTGACGCCACCGTGGTCACGTTAATGATAAGGCGCAGACGTTGTGATTGGCCAGAAAAAGCAACGTCGCTCGCCACGTCGCAGAAGCATCGCAGCCTCGAGCTGTAAACACGTTGATCTCATTACCGACCATCCAACATGAAACGTATTCACCTGCACTGACTTTCGCCTCAAGACAAGACCAATATAGGACTTATTTTAATAGAATAACAGGAATTGACACGTAATGACCTGGTCGTCAATGGTGTGTCGAATGACTTCAAACCTTCATTGACATTGCCAAGCCATTGACACAGTGGATTCAAATGCCACAGGCTATCCACCGCGCATAACATCTGAATTCAAATTATTCGAAATTACCGCAACACCTGGTGCTATGTCCGCAAACAGCAGTGAGCAACAGAGCGGGAGAGACGACGCAGTATTATTTGAAGACGTAGTTAACAACATGAACAAAATATTTCTTCCAGTCATCATATTTGGAGGAGTAATAAGCAACACAGTGAGCTTCTTCGTCTTTGTGAGTACCCACTTACGGATGCACTCCAGTACTGTGTATCTAGCATTTCTGAACATTGTGGACAGTCTGTTTTTGCTTTTCCTTACACCAACATGGCTCGGGTGGTTTGGTATTTCTGCTATTCATAAAGTTGGTTGGTGTCATGTCATTATCTATGGAACTAATATCACCAGTTTTTTATCTGTGTGGGGCGTTGTTAGCTTCACTATTGAACGGTTTATTGTGGTATACCTTCCACTACAGCGTAATCGGCTGTGTACTCGAAGCAAAGCTTTGATGACAGTCTCTTGTATGACAGTAATTGCGATAGCTTTACATTCTTATAGTATTATTGTAACTGGAGTGGTTTATCAGGAATCCTATGGAAATATCTGCATGAACCTACCTGAATACGATTCAACTGTACGTATATTGTCAACAATAGACACTTTCGTGACGCTCATTGTGCCAGCCATCGCAATAATGTTACTCAACTTTGCTACTGCTGTTAAAATATGGGATTTTTGGCCTGGAAAGAGTTTTACTCGCAGACACGATCCTCAGCCTCTGTGGTATGTTATCCGTCTCAAACATCGGCGACCCCGGGAATCTACAATGAAATTATCACTACCATCATCAAGGTTAAGTGGAAGAGAAAGTCAATTAAGCCGTGTATTACAAAACGAGGTCAGTGAACATATGAGCAGCGCTTCCATTGAAGCAAGGAGGAATATTCAGATCCGCACAACTCGCTCCTTGCTCATCGTTTCTTCTGTGTTCGTTTTACTTAACCTTCCAAGTCACTCTTTACGGGTGCATCTAGCTATGAATTATTTGCTGGACAGTAAGACGCTTCACACAGATAATCTACAACGATGGCAACAAATCTTACAACTTATTTCATACCTTAATCACTCCGCTAATTTATACCTGTACTGCGCATGCTCACAATCTTTCAGGTCTACCTTTCTCCGCAAGTTCAAGAAATGGCGAGATGTTCTGAGCGCAATAAATTTGTGTTGAAAAATAAATCCAATTTCGTTTTTCCACTGATAGTGTTTTTATAGAAATATTTGCAACTGTTGTATCATGTATAGCTCTATGTTTTAAAACGCAATCTGTATTAACAAAACTGTTCCTTGGAAGAGTGGTAGTAGCGATGCTCTGTTGTTATGGTTTGCTGATTCGTGCAATTATTCAGTACTTGTATTTGGTCCCTAATCCCATGATTGATACCAGAACTCTTATGTAACTGGAAGCTTATGACAGTTCCCAGTGATTAATATATTGTTGATCTGTTACATTGTGTAGATTATGAAGAATGGCATATATAACGGTTGTTTGAACCAATCGTGACATTGATGTTGGTATTTATCGTTCCTGCATTCGCATTATAATTCAAATGTATTGGCAGATTTATATAGCATCAAAGACAATCTTAAAGCTCAATTATAGTTTGGCTAATCAAATATGTATGTAAGTGTATGTAGCGCAAATGGTAGAATTAGTTATTGCCTAGAGCTGCAGTTTATGTGTTCCTGTTTCTATATGTCGTCTTGCGATGGTAACCAAACTATGCACATAACCACTATTGCCATAATTTCGCAATAGTCTACCAGCGTTTATCTATTAAGATATGTATTGGACCTATTGATTCAAATTTGCATACCCGACCATTGTAATACAATGAGCTGTGCATTACTCTAATTAACAAACATATAGCTATATTTAAACCAAAAACTAGCGATCGTTTGGCATCACCATTCAAAGTAAAGCCCAGTTTGGTACAACATCCTTCCTATCTTATCAAGTTTTACAAATCTATGTTACAATAAATCAGGACGTAACGAGGTACAATATCTCGATGGAAGCTTCGTTAACGTAAGGATGGGGCGAATTATCAAAATTGCCCCGCTGATTACTAATGGGATCTAACAGCCAGCCAATTTCCCCAATTATATTCGTCCAGGCCTATAAAGACGAGTTCGGAATTCCAAATGACATACAACTGGCTTGCTATAATCCACCAATTGAGTAATATCATTATTGTTACATTTGGAATCAATGACGGCTAACATGTATGTGATTACCGCAGCTATAGATAGATAAGACAAAAATGGCAAAGACCCCATGGAAAAGTTGTAGACACTACGCAACCAGTTAATGAGGGTAATTATGGTAATGTATTGGACTCACCATAGGTCATGGAATTATATGCTTCCTAACAACCACGTTTCATGCTTCTTCGATATAATGCAGAATGAATTAATTTTAAAAAAACATAAGTTTGCCTTCCTTGAGGCAAATACCGCGCTTCACTGACATGACGGACATGATTAAGAGATGATCGCGTGTACTATGTGTTAAGGTGCATCACTCATCGCCATATAAATTTCATCCAAAATGTGTATTTAATGCACTTCACACCTTGACACAGAACACGTCACGCTAAGGTGAAAAAATAAAATATTGAATAAGGCGCTCATTAGTTGGAAATTAAAACAGAGTAAGTTCTTGATAGATGTCTACAGATATTAAAACCAATTACATCTAATCTATAAAATAAAGTACTTTACTAGGTACAGCCTAATCTATTTGAAAATATGCAGGTACTTTTTGCACAAGAATTGTTATTGGCTGATTCTCTGCACACATGCACACACACATAAACATACAAACACACACAAACACACACATACACATACATACACACACATAAACATACATACAAACACATACACACACACATACACACACATACACACACATCGTTACATAATGCAATGAAGTGTGACATATCTATCATAGCTTGTACTTGAATTCTATTTATACACAGTAAGAGCAACGGTTTAGACGACTTTTTGTGAATGATTGCTGTGACAAAGACGCTAAGAATATAGTTGCCATTTGTAATCGCTGATATTGATATATTCCTTTCCGAAACAGACTACATGTTACACTGCACTAGCTATCTCATAAAATGGGTTGAAATTGATTAGGTTACCAAAATATAGAGAGGTGAACATGTCAACCAAATGTTGTGCTCACGGAAAAACCCATTTGTTAGGCAATGGTATGACTTGAAGAATTTACGCGTTATTTACCAATCTTGACTGAACTACTCTACATAGAACTATTTTCTAGGATACACCAGTGTAACGACGCAGTATTTGCAGAGTATCTGCTGCTCATGTGAATTGTGACATGTTTATT
>CM067351.1:32168601-32218601 GCA_034190875.2 Urechis unicinctus | reverse complement strand
TGGCAACAGCCATGATGATTAGGAAAATGACAGTCACTTTTGCAGCCAAATAAGTTATATTACATTGTCAAGTGTTGTACGGAAAACCAGTCAAAGTGGCCAAGGAACAGGAATGGGTCGGCGAGGAGGCGTTTTTGAACGCGTGCGAATGCGTGCGTATGCGTTCTAATACGTGCGTGTACGCGTAGTTACTTAAGTGTACATGCGTATACGTGAGTGTATGTGTGTATACGTTCGTATATGTGCTTTTACGTACAATTACGCGCGTATGTGTGCGTTTATTTTCAAATGCGTTCGTATATGTACTTGCATGTACGTTGGTATATATGCTTATATGTTCGTATAATTGCGTATATGTACTATACGTTCGAGTTTTGTTTTGCATATATGTGCTTGTAAGTGCATATACGTGCCAACATATTCGCATATTTGCATATATGTATTTATGCGTGTTTGTATGTATGCATGCGTATGCGTGTGTATACGCTCGAATTTATGTTATTTTGTGCCTTTTATTGCGTTTATACCTGTATACGCGCGTTTTTGTACGCGCGCGTATGCGTGCGTATACGTTCGTATACGTGAGTGTACGTGTGTATACTTTAAAATACGTGCGTGTGCGTGAGTGTACTTGTGAATACGTGCGTATATGTTCTGTTACGTATATATATCTGTATGCGTACGTATACTTGCGGATATATCCGAAAACATGCGTATATGTACGTTGTCGTGCGTGTACGTGCGTATATATGGTTTATGTCACAGCCCACTGAATGGGCGTATATGCTATGTATTTCTTGGTATACATAGGATAAAACTGATTGAGATGGTCGACATATTGATCGTGTTGGCGTAAGCATTAAATGCGTTTTTGTTGCTTCCAGATTTATAGCAGATTATCACGGCTGTTACTAGTAGTACCGGACAAAAACCAGTGTTTCTATCTGCCAGATTGGGAAATACGAGTGGGGTCCCCCGTGTTTGTCTTAAGTTCGAAGTCTCAACTATCAAAAACGTACTTAACGCACAATGAGATAATTACTTGCGCAATATGAATAACGATTCCTTAAATATCTATGCAGGAATTGAGCTAGCCAGCAGATATGCCAAAGTACGGTGACATGGTTGTCATTTACATAGACCAATCACTTGTTACATGATGGTGCCACTTAATCTATATACGGCACCTATCCTAGTATTAAATGGGCATATTATAAGTCAATAAGCATGTTAAGCAACGAAGGTGTCATCGCAGCGTGATCTGTGAGACACATCACGCAGGCTTTAGCAGATTAGGGCTCATTGTTTCTTCCCTGTTCGTTTTTCTCAACCTGCTTAGTCACTCTCTACGTGTGCATCTAGCTATGGATTATTTGCTGGACAGTAAGTTGCTCCACACAGATAATCTACAGCGATGGCAACAAATCTTATGTCATACATAAATTACTCCGCTGATTTATGCCTGTACTGCGCATGCTCGCAATCCTTTAGCGCAATAACTTTGTGCTTTTACACTGATAGTGTTTCTAGGCCTTTCTATTTTATTATGGCATAATATATGCAACTCTCACATCGTGCATAGCATATAGATTAAAATGTAATCTATACCAACAAAACTGTTGAGTGGTAAGAGTGATGTTCTGAGGCTGAAGTGCTGATTGATGCAATTATTCTGTACTTGTATTTGGCGTTAGGTACGAGACGCGTGGTTCATGTAATGCAAAAGTGTTAGTCTATTATCCATCAAGTGAGTAATACAGGGCATCATTACTGTTATATTTCGAGTCAATGACGGCTAACACCATTATATATGTGATTACTACAGCTATAGTTAAGGCAATAATGGAAAAGACGCTATGGAAAAAGTTGAAGCCACTATGGCTAATAGTAAATGATGGTTATAATTGTAATGTATTGGACATAGGTTATGAAATTGTATGCCTTCTAACAACCAAGTTTAATGCTTCTTCGTTATAATGCAGATTTAATTAATTAAAGATATCACTTCAAAAACATAAACACAGGTTTGCATCCTTGAGGCAACCACCGTGGTACGCTGACATGAAAGCTATAACTAAGAGATGGTCGCGCGTACTATGTGTTAAGGTGCATCATTCATCGCCACATGAATATCACCCCCAAATGGGTATTTAATGTACTTTGCACCTTGACACGTAACGCGTTACAACAGCGTTACGATTAGGTGACAAAATAAAATACTGAATTGGACGTTCATTAGTTGGAAATTAACGTTACGCATTCTTTGATCTAGTGCATCCAGAGCACATTTAGCAGCTAATTGACAGGAAGTTGCTGATAGATGTCCACAGAAATTAAAACCAATGACATAAAGTATCAAATAAAGTACGTTACTAGGTACAGCCTAATCTTTTCGAAAATAGGTAGGTTTCATTGATTTTGTTGAATGAACTACTCCACCTAGATCTGTTTTCTACCATACACTAGTGTAACGGCGCAGTATTTGCCAAGTATCTGCTGTGTATGTGAATTTTGACATATTGATCCCCTCCAAAGAATCTTCTCTTGCCCTTCTGATATAATCTTCTAGAGTTTTTTTTTACTTCCAACGCACAAAGAGTGACATAATCTGCTAGACCTGACGACGCTATATTGTTATGTCATTGCTTATTAAAACAGGCAAGGACTGTTACGTACAGGAAAAAGGAAATGCTCACTTGCGTGCACAACGGACACTTTAGAGTCATAACGTAATCCAATTAACAAGTCATAAAAACAAAGGAAGCGTAATTGTGTCTCAATGTTTATTCACCATTTTGCGTCAATTTAGTATTAAAATAGTAGTAGTAATATTTATAACGCTAACTTTAATAGCACATGTTGGCATTTTGGGCAGATGCATTCAAGTATTTAATATTTCTCAAGCTACTCTCTGTTTTATGTTTCACGGCAATTGAAGGAACCCTTGGACTTTTTAGTCGAAATTATAAAATGATATGTTGCATCACCTGGCTTGATCCACCTTTTCGGTCTCTCTCGATCAGTCCTAGGCCAATGAACACAGGACTGGAACATACCAAAGAGTTTATAGCTTCGCTTAGAGTGCTCACTCGAGGTTTCCGCCCTAAGAAAATATGTGAAGACGCCACCTGTTAGCCGAAGCGTTGTTGTCATAGCGTCTAGTCAAACCGTCTCTTAAAACCACGTGGAATTCTCTGTTTAATTTGGAGCTGTAGTCACCTCGACTAATCTGATGACTCCATATCGTGTAATTGCATAATCGTCACGCAGCTCAGCGTAGCTATAAACTCTTCGCTCGAGACTTTAACATCCCCCGAACATGCCAAAAGTGTTAATGTCGATCCCAGACCAGTTCCCTTGCCCCAGACAATTATTGACAATCTAAAACTACCGTCCACAGTGCGGACATGAAAGATCGATGATCGTAAACTGCGCAGACGCTGTAAGAGGCACACTGTCTTCGATAGGCGAACCCCAAGACCGGGTA
This sequence comes from Urechis unicinctus, assembly GCA_034190875.2. NCBI lineage: Eukaryota > Metazoa > Annelida > Polychaeta > Xenopneusta > Urechidae > Urechis > Urechis unicinctus. The sequence goes on along the minus strand of CM067351.1, from coordinate 32,215,114 downwards.
ATTTATCAAGTTGACATCTATTAGATAGTGCTATTTTCGCTATTCATACGCCTATTGTGTTTTGGCAGCAGCAAGGCTCTGTGAAACGCCATCTTTCCCGCTCTCACCAATCGCAGTGACGTCAGCTCAGTATCCCCGTGTGGTTTTGTTTGTGTCACGGTAGCGCCACTTTACGATTGCAATGTATTATAATTAGGGAAGCGATCACCGCAGAGCCACTCGAAGTGAGCCCTCTTAGCGTAGCTATAAACTCTTTGAACATACCACCGAACCCAGAATTTAATTGTTGAATGTGGTCGAGGATTGAGAGTCACTTGTCCAACACCAGCTATCCATTTCCAGGAGGGGCTCGACAATACACTGCGATACAGATGGTTTACAATGATAGAATATCCGCCAGATCTTATAGGAAGTCATAGGAAAAATATCAAGTATTCAAATGGAGAATATTTAAGGATCACCAGAGCAGGACCACAGTCATTCTCTTTTTTCCAGGGGAGGTGTGTCAAACAACAATGTTTCCAGACCTTGAATATCAGCATAAGATTATGTGAAAAAGTTAACATCCACCTTAAATGTGCATTTGATCCGCATCGATTCGTACACTAAAAACATCATATTCTAATATGTGCTCATCCGCTGCCTTTATGTCACATATATGCACCGTATCAGATATGGATAGTACTCAAGGCACAATAATGCTTGCGTTAAGTAATTGTGCCAGAAACATATTGTATCCCTTTAGGAAATCCCTCATCTTGCGGCACAAATTATATGGTAAGGTATATTATAAGGGCTTATCACAGGTAGGCATTTACTCACACGTGTGCTATAGGCAATGTTCACTTCAACGATGTTTTCATTCCATTTTTATTGATTGTGCACCTGTCAGCATAAAATTAGCATTCTGCTCTTTCGGTGGATTTGATAATATGATTACACCCTAAGGCATGCTTTTAATCTTTTTACCAACTGTCATTGAGGACGTTTAATGCATCGCAGAATATACGTGTAGTATCACAGTGAAATATGATACGGTTAGCATACAATTATATATGAAGTTATAGAATATCCACTCCTAATTATTCTTCAACATATGTTGATCTACATGCTCGGGGCCTTAAATATATTGCGCAAGCTCTGACATTAAGTGAGCTTCGATGTTGTCAGAGCTTATAGGTCAAATACAATAATTTTGTTTTATTCCATTTTGCCCAACGTTCATGTTTTAAAAGGGTATAGCAACCAAATTCAGGTGACTGCGCGCTTGCTTTCTTTTAGAAAAATGATTTTGAAATGTGCATGTCCACGTCGAATCTGTCAAGATATTGCTCAGTAAAATTCGTGAATTTCCGGACAGTGACGTCACACTTCTTCTTCAGCTCCATTGTATATAACCTGTCTATTTGCCGCACGGGTCAGGGAAGGGTTCTTTAACAGCTATTACCACACAGACTGCACTTTCCTGTTTCTTTTGCCGAGTCTGTGCCATATCCAGAATGTAAACCGGTCGGTAGGCTAGATACCTGAATAATCTTAAGCAATATGTCAATTAGTTGTCTGTGGTTTTGAAATAAGTTTGTCAACCATTCCCTTACTTGGTAATTTTATTGTAAGCTCTGCTTATGGATTTCATGTTACTGGTGCTGGTGAAATATATTGTAATATATCAATTATAAACACTGAATGTGTAAATTTATTGCGGTACTTATACTAACGATTGTTTTTTACCAGTTAACATAGTTCAATAAAGCTTGGAAAGGGTATTCTAAACTCACCATTTGTCGAGATCTTTTGTGGAGTCTTCATCCGTAGCAAACTCTTGAGTTAGACCTCCTCGTGTCATTTCGAAGTCTGACTTGGATGATTCAACTCCCGCCCGTATTGGCTCAAATAAATAGCCATGGACATAACTTGCCCAATTTTTGTGTAATGTGCCTCGTAATCTTCATCATAAGACGACATGGCTTCATGTAAATGAGGTGTAATCTTAACCCCCCCCCCCCCCCGCTTTTTCGCTTCGCTCGCTCGCTGTCAAATTCTCTTGGAGGCCGCGCAGGTGTGACGTCACGCAATCTGCTTCCTAGCGTCCAACTGAGGCAAAACATGGCTTTGTATTTTCGTCCGAGTAGAACCTTATCGGTGGATTTTTTAGCGCTTATTTATGCCGGGGCAATGAATTGCGGGGCCCTGTTTGTTAATGAGTTATTAATCTCCATTTTGAAACACATAATAAAAAAATAATGGCAATCGTTGTATTTGACCATTAAAGATCGATGGATTTACCTCATTTGTCTTTGAGTGTAGTGTGGCTACCTATATATGCACGACTGTATATGGTATTTACATTATAAATGCGGGATTCCGACATCAGTACTTTCAAATTATACGACATTTTCTATTCAGAACGATCAATCGTAAATGTCAACAACACGAACTGGTTATTCAGCTGAATAAATAAATACCAAAGGCTTCATTCAATGCCAGATAAGTATGACCACAAGGTATAATCTCTACACTTAATGTATCGCCCTACCTATAATCAGAGTTATGATGATCATTTGATGAGGTTTAGAAAACTGTATGCACCCTTTAAGGAACCGCTGTTGATGTAGAGAATAAACTGACTTTTGTGGCTAAAGTTATGGCATAGCATGTTGCTTCTGTTCCGAATGTCATATTCTATTTGAGGGGAATTAATGCACATTTGCTGGTTTGGTCGATTGATTCCACGTGATCATAAATACCGTCAACCGACATTAATTGCTTTGAAATGATACGGATCAAATAAGTTCAGCTAGATATCAGTAACGGATTATCAAATGCAATCGTAATTACGGTGGTCGGTGAACCTCATCATTGGCATCAACCCTCTTGAACTACTATTTCCAGTGAGCATGGTGAGCTATGAACTGCGGTGTTCGCGATAGCTCGTACTTTAGAGACTTCCTCTTGACTAAAGTCTGCTGCTTCCGTAAATTACATTTTATTCGATCACTGAGATGGAATGAAACTCGGCAGCAGTTTCGCCGCTTATATATTGAGCTCAGTTCATGGTTTAGACAAGAGCGAGGTTGACAGTTGACGCCCGAACAAGCCATCTTCATTGCTGAAGATGAGGTAGCCGAATACGGAGCCGGGCAACGACGTTCACTGGCTTATCTATGACGCACAGTCTATCCGCGTCGCAAGGCTTGAATGGAGTGTTTATCACTGCGAAAAGCTGTTGGTTTTATTTTTTAAGGATCAGATAACAACTACTCTGTTACACCCAGCTTACAGCATCGTCCGACTGGGTGTAATGAATTTGTAATAACAATGTTTAATCTTTTGGTGGCAATTGATACTTAAAGGCAGGTTGATACTTAAAGCACATAACGCAAACAATGCGGAAACGGGGTGATCTGGGGTTCATTGTCGCGCGCTGACCAATGATTGGCTGAAGCTTATAAATTTGATTAATCACTCATGAAACTTGGCGAACGCCAGGCTGCCGCTTGCTGCAGCCAGCCTCAAATCGGCGGCAACGTAAAATATCCCTGGTGGCGAACTATTGCACTAGCCCGATCGGGCGCGCTGATCAAGAAATCGACTGGGTTACAAGCGATTGGGCTATCTAACTTGCTGAGTCTTGCATGCCATCTATCATAATCTCTGATGGAACAATGCTATCAATGAGCTGAAAATATGTTGTACAAGCGGATGGAAGTTAAATGCCTTCATTGAAGTTTTAATGTTCATGAATATCATAGATAAATTATTGATTATTACCGTTAATGCAGAACATATAAAATCAAAATCAAGCCTGGTCGCAAAAGAAGGCAGTAATAGTCTTTGATGGCTCAAGATATTTTGGAGCGTCGCTAGATCTATTGAAATCTGCACAACAACAGTAATAGTACATTAGCAGATTTATTATAAATTATACATTCAAAACGCTTTAGTTTTTGTGCTAAATTACCAAATGAGACATCACGGTAATTTTGCTGTCCCTGTTTTGAAATAATTCAGTTGAACGCGATGATTTAATTGTAATGCGATTGCATTTATACCAACCAAGCATATTACCAAATGGCTGTTCCAGTGGCGTTTTGGCTGTTACCAATATTCTTGCTTATATAAATACCTCAATCAATGAATAAATTTATTGAACTTTTATTGCCATATTATTTATGTAATCTTATTTATACGTCCAACGATGTGAATGATGCTTTTTATCTCATCTTATGCCATCAATCTCCTTATGTTCCTTTTATTACGTTAAGCCCAGGCGTTGTTGACCACGACAAACCGACAAACCGTTGCATTATATTCACGTCGCACAACCGATGATGCCCTTCAAAAGAATGGGCTGAGGTATTGGTTACATAAGACATAATTACCTTTAAGTATAAATTGCTCAATTTATAAATACACCTTCACCTTTCAGGATATCGTATGTAGTGCTATTACTTTACCAATGCAAGACGGCGTGGCTCAGTACTTTGGCACCGCTCTCTAAATGACGCACTCCGTCTCTCGCACTCAATCACTCTGTGTCACCTTCCCTTCTCTCCCCTGATTTCTCGTTCGCCTTTCTCTCTTTGTCTCCGGGTTCTATAATATACGTCTTACAACCCACACAGGCGGGCAAACAGGTTACACAGTGAGCATCGAACGACCCACACCTGCGAACAAACAGGTTATACAATATGAAATGTGCGAGTTAGTGACTCTGTAGTAACACCCCCCCCCCCCTACCCAGATGAACTAAAATTGCTTGTTCATGGCAAACTGTATATAGCTACAGAGTTCATAGAATGATAGCCAATTCAGCATGTTCGCAATTTTCTACTGTAAAAGTACATTAAATTGCTCCTTGTTTGCGGTGAGCGATTCACACCGAAGCTGTATTATTTTTTGCAGTCTCTGATAAACAGCCACGCCCTTCTTCAGATGCGGCCATCTAGAATAGTGATCGATCATTTACGACAAACATCGACGTTCATGTTCGGGGTTCACGGCATTGGCTCTGATTGTGAGAGGAGATGTTGGGAACTTCAATGTTGGTTGTTCTATCCAATCATCCTCTGGTTTGCACAGGTAAGATGAAGTAGTATAGGTAATAGGGCTGCTGACGCAGGGGTGACATTTGTGACCCACCTAACCCCAGTCGCCCACACCCCAGATATCCAACCAGCCAGCAACCATATTTCCAACGGACTAAGTTTGGGCAGCAATGACTCGCGGGGGCAGGGGGCAGGAAGCCACGAGTCGCAAGGGAACCACCATTATCTATACTACCAACCTCCAGGGTCTATCCATAGAGGTCTTCAAGCGTAAACATTCTAGGGCCAAGTCTACCTGTGTAGGTTCCATTTTTCACGCGGTCGAGGTCCTCTATAAACTGGGTAACCTTAGTGTTGTTCTGCTCGATAAAGCCGGGATCGGGACAAGCGGTTATCAATCTCATCTTAAACATTCCAACAGTAGAACGCCCCCGTCAACCTCTCAACGGTCCTACTTGGTCTTCCCAACCAAAGACCGTGATGTTCCTGTTCCAATCCCAGGCAACTATTAAACCTCCCGTTCGCGCTATAGTCGCCGTCTTCAAGCCCCTCAATGAACGCCCACCCCCAAGCCACCGTCTCCTTATACTTCTTCCGATTCTTGTGATACACCTGGTTATGCGCCTCAGCCCTCCCCAGGTCCTCGTAGGCGCACAACCTGAAGACGCAGTCGACAAACACCCCGATGGTCGCCACCGGACTGTGGTGCAGCCCCAACAGAACCTGAGGCTTATACATGTTCGGAATCACCACCCCCGGGACTCCGAGTGTAGGGCACTTTATCTCGAGCAGCACAACCTCCTCAGGATGCCCCCAACAGACAGCATCCACCCCACCCCCGGCCTGTGCCCGCCGGATCGGGAGCACACAAAAGCCATCCGGAGAGTAGGCCATCGTACCGCCTTGAATATAGATATTGTTTCCGTAGACCTTGGTGTCGTACGTACCGCAATTGCAACCTCCTCAAAAGTCTGACCCCAAGGCAGGGCGTGCAAAGCAAACACCTCCTCAAAAGTCTTTTCAGTCAGCTTCTTACTATAGCTGCTAAAGTAGTTTTGCCCTATGATAGCGGAGTCGTCACTTCCTCCAACGCAGCCCTTCCTCGTGGTCTCCCACTGGTCCGTATTTTGCCTGACTCCGGTATGATCGTTGCAGAAAGATTTAATACCCGCATCCATTATACCCCCGGCCCCATTATTTAAATAGACAGTCGGTCGGCTGGTCTGGGGGCTCTCCACTGCTTAAATAGACCGGTAACTGGATGTCTGTCTGCTAATAAGGCCTCTAAATGCTCCAATCGCTCCATAAGATCATCATTCTTAACCTCCAGATCTCTCACCAGTTCCACAAGGCCATCATACTTATTCTCCATATCACTCAGTTTACACTCCAGGTCTATTTTTTCATCTTTCATATAATCTGTATCTAACATCAACTCTTTCACACCACCCTCAAGTTCAGTTATACGCTCTTCTGTATTCATTTCTATACATTATACCCTCGTTTATTCAATAGGCTGATTCATATGTGCACGTTATGATTGGCGGCTGTGATTCTTATGTGCACGTTATAATTCATAGCGTTCATATATACACGTTATAATTAGAGCGTTGTTGTGAGCACCCGTATTTGTTCTACACTCAAACGCTAATCATTATATAGCACCAAGTTATCATACTAAGATTGTCTCTTAGTATGACATTGCTGGGCTCGCGTTGTCAAGTGCCACTGTATTTGTGTATCGTGAAGAGGTTACCCGGGGCCTCTATACCATATACATCTACACCTACTTCCAGTACTTATTCCTAGTTATACCACCCTCTCCCCCTATAGTGGAGGGGATAGGAATGAGTAACGTGGGGTAGGAGCCGGCCAGATAACATACAGCCCAATCTTCGGTGGAGATGGGGTCACAGGGGAAATCCCGGGGCCTCTGTGGTCCTGCTGACACTGGAGAGCAGTTGTCATACTAGGAGGCTTTTGCACTTTTTTCACACAACGTCTATGTATTGAGGGTGGTACATTCACAGCCCCCTCTCGTCATCCCGGATTGAAACAGCCTGACACGCCTTTACAGATCTAGCCTTAATTTCACCCTTCATTGTGTATATTTTGTGAGCTAAAACGAGCTTAAACTCATGATCCGAGATATAACCATCTTCAAGTGCCGCCGATACAATGTCGGCAATGGTATTCAATTTGCTCTGCGCTAGTATGCAGATCTGATCATGTTTTTTCACCTTAATGGTCAGCCGCCGACTGATGAATTTTCCAGCAATTATAAGTAGTCCACAAGCGGCCCCCGTAGCACCAAAGACTGTAGCAATAGGGGCAGCAACCACCGTAGACATCAGACCCGCACCACTTGCGCCAAGACACATACCCACAGCAACTAAAGCAGTGTCTACAGCGTCCACTGAGTCTACTGCGCACCTATATTTTTTATACATAGCACCATATTTTTCAATTTCTTTCTCAAGGTGTTGCTTCTTGAGACTGATCTCATTCAGCCGATAGGAGTGGCCTGGATTCTCATCAGGCGGCGCAGTTGGTTGTTGTTTCATACTACCGTTATATAGGCACATAAGTCTATAAGTCAAGTTCAATTAGGAGTGATACTACAGACCAAGTCGCCCCTGTGTTTTGAGTGGTCGTATAAAATTAATAACGTTGCCTTGTTCTAGCTGTAAAGGCTGGTCTAAAGATATTACAACAGCCCGTTGGTCAGCAGGCTTACTTATTCCTACAGCTTGATTCGTTCCATTAATAACAGGAACGACTGTTATAACAGCAGTATCAGCACCAACACCCATACGTATGATACCATTGGATAACATGGTATATCCACAGATTGTGAGTCTCGACCCCTAGCCCCATGCCCAAACGACCACTCATATCCTCTGCGAAGGGGGCCACTTGCTTCTGCCCATATAGTAATGAGATGGTTCGTTTGGGAGCTTATGTGTTCTCTCAGGTCCCTACGTTGCTGTCTGTGTCTGTCATCAACATACTTTTTATTAGCAGCATCTTTAGGCGATATTGGGTCTCCCAACTGAACGATTTTATTATCTCCCATTTCAAGGTTTCCAGTAATAGTACCGCCACCTTTATCCATGTTTTGTGAGTCTACATAGGTCTTTGTTGCATATTCGGAGAGGTTGGCGCCGCCCTGATCTATTTTCAGTTTAGCTCCATAAATACTCGCTTTTATTGACATCTTGTAAATTGAAGAACAACACCAATAAGAAAGTCGTACTTGTTCAATATACGTCTCTTACTATCTCTTATCTGAACCTTTAACTCATTCACGGCTTCTGCACTAACACGTTTTAGCTCAGGATTAGCGATGTTTGTGGTTATGATATCACCGAAAGAGACGTCCCCACAGCCTACAACTTCAAGAAGCGTAGTGGGTGCACCATCAAGTATGTTGTGCGTGGTACTGACTTGATCGAGGTGGACATAAAGTGGGTTAAAGATGCTAAAGTTCACGGGCCGGACGCTTCTGTAAATACCTGAAGGAATCCATCCACCACCCAGACCGGCATCAAGACCTAATATTTTTTACACGCCGTCACACCGTAAAGACACAGAAGGAGGAACTTTCAGGTAAACAAACCCAGTTGCATCTTCAGCGCTCAACCTAGGACCTAAAGTATCTGGAGTTAAAGATTCAATTTCCTTCTGTATAAGCTTGAAGCTCCAAAGGCCAGGCGGGAAATAGGAAAGGTGTAACGCCTCTGATCCAGAACCATCTGGCATCCATAGAAGGGGCACATCTGATTCAATGTTATACCAGCCCACAGTATACATGATTGACCTAAGACCTACGTATAGATCACCTGCACTATTGTCAATAGGATTTTGCAGGGACACAGCGTCGCCGCTTTGAACATTTGACAGAGTGTGATACATAGCACTATGAATAAACAAGCCTTTAGTTTCAATACGAATAAAACGTACAAACCCGGGCCGGTATACGTACCCCAGATTGCCCGCGAGGATCTGACACATCTCCTCATCCAGGTAAAATTGGATAATATCACAGATGCGTTTGGTGTAGAGTTCTCCAACCTGTTCGATAAATACTTGGTGCCAAACATAAGCGACGACAACCTTGTGGTTGACTGGAGAACCAACCACATGCAATACTGGCAGAACCAGGTAAACTTTGTTGTATGGTGTGCAACCAGCGGCTGCGGAGTTTCTGCCCTGGACCACCTCAGATCTGACTCCCCAGCGCTAAGTAACCTCTACAGGTTCCACGTCTACTACACCATCCGGATAGTCAAGGTCCCCCAGCCTGATGGCTGCGGGCGCTGTTTACATGTTACTGATATTCAATAGTCTCGCCTTCAGGTCTGGGAGACCATAATGTCTTGAACTGGACAGGCATCCCAGATTTGGGATGCTCCAATCACAAGCCGTGTCTCTCGGTCTCTCTCGGTACTTTTGAGTCGTTGTCTCTCATTGGTCTATTCTACAAGTTCCGAAGAACTTGTCCAACCGGCCGAGTGATTTTTATGAGCCGGGCACACATTCTACAACACTCCGATTTGTTGTTTCACGCTGAGTGGCACCGTTTATCACACAGTCGAGTCGACGAGGAAGCAGACACACAGCAGCTGGTTCTTTTTAACTGACTATCACGTAAACATACTATCGTGCAGCTACGTGATAAAAGCGCTGGTTGTAGTTCCAATTTGAACTTTTGAGACGCCGATAGTTCCAGAAGACCTTCGATGTGTTCTCATTGGATGCAGACCACTACAATGTCCATGACGTCACATGGAACCGAAGGGTGCGTATCACAAGCCAGTTTCATGAGCCAGGCGCAATTAAGGTCAATCCGGGTCACGACCTTTGTGTTGATTGGTCACGAAGATCAACGAACGTGTCTAATGAATATTCGGACGCGCCACTTTTAGACCTTGTCTGGCCGTAGACTCTAGGGCGAGAAGCGTAGCGGAACCCCTAGAGTCTGGGACGCAGACTACCATCCGGAGACGTTTAGACGAAATGAGAATAGCACTGCCGGACGACGCCACATGGTCGGCCACCAACAACACCTTTGACAAGAGAATCTACCACCGGCTCTGCCACGAGTTTGGGGTTGACGAAAACAGCGACTGGAGGATAAAGGGCGGTAACCAGGGCCTAGGGCGGGTCTACTTTACCAACCCTGAAACACACGAGGTACGGATGATCCCTCATTTCGGAAACACCCACCTGTACGAATCCGTTAGGCAAACCTTTGAGAAATCAACCGACGGCTTTGTTTTCCAGGGCGGCAAGCTGCACATTGATTTTATAAAGGAAGACCAGGATGGAGCAAACACCGCCTGGAGTACTTACATCCTTGATAAATCAGCGGGGTTAACCGCCCCAGGTATCGCATGGATAAACGACAGCATTAGGACCTATGTCTGGGCCATTCTTGGTGCTCAGGCGCCGACCCGCTCAGAGATACTAGGCGTTGGCACGTCCTTTGATGCTAAAAAGCAATTTCAGGCCAACGTTGAGGATGCCATCAACTCTCCAGTGGTCATTCCGTCATCCATCCGACGGTATCAGAATGCTTCCTCAAAGGTTGATTATGTGTTTGGAACAGGCCTTTACATGGCTCCGTCGGATATGAGCCTCGCCATTGGACACGTTGCTGGGTACAACAATCTGATTATCATTGCAACTGAGGAACAGCAAAGCGGCAGCAATACTGATGTCAACGCGGTTGCTGTACCTCCAGACAGAGGAAGCTTTGACCCTCAGCCCGCCGCGCCCGCTAGAGAAGACCCTCCGCCCGCCACCGAAGACCCTCCACCCGCTGCCTCACCATCTGCGCACGAGGATGAGAAAACCGCTCTTATTGAAGGCGGAATCGTTATAGGCTTAGCTGTGCTTTGGTTTGCTACGTAGTAGGTTGCGGAGTATCAGGAGGATAACTCCTCCCACCGACACAGCTGCGGCCCACACATGTTCTGCCATCCAACCAGCTACCTTTGCAGCTGACGTAAGCAGCCATGATAGGATGGAGCCAATGATTCCTGGAAGGGCGGCTGCTGCCTTACTGGCTAGGCTCTTCAGGGCGTTTGCCGAGGAGTTCAGCTGCTTTTTAATCCACTCCTTTGAGCTGGGCGGCGGCGGCGTTGGTGCCGAGGTTGGACTAGTGCTCCCTCCGTCCGTCAAAGCAACTACCAAGGTCGAGATTGCCAATCCAACCGCAGTGAGGATGGAGTCTATTGTTATGCTCACCTATCGTCTTGACCTCGTTAAGAATTCTATCGACCGTTTCCCTGATGCGGTTAATCTGGGTTCGCAGATGTTCGCGGTTTACAGATGCAGCCTCAACACGGACACGGTGCAGTTCCTGCAGATCTACGAGCTTAGTTGCTTGGAATCTCCATGAGACACTATCACCCCTTCCCCTCTCATCCAACCATACCATTTTGGCCTTCCGAGCTGCCATATCCCTTTCTGTCTCAGTTATCTGAGCTAGTTTGTTGACCAGCTCACCCCTCTGGGTCTGCATAGCCTTGTCAAGCCCCATAAGCTCTCTGAGTGGTAGTTCGTTGTCTGTTTTTGCACCTAGGTCTTGGGTGGTATTATGAACGTCCTCTATAAAGCTTGTTTCTTCCGCGCCACCCCCCGCCCCGGAATTGGCTTCAGGGCCCCTCTTTCTAAACTCTCTGCAGCTTTAGCAGCTGCTTTGTCAACGCCTTGGAGGGCTGTTGTTTCCTTTCGTGGCACTACTTTTCGGGACCACCCAGTGAACCCAAACCATCACGGATGACCTTATGCCCCCACCCTGTCTGCTAGCTAGTGTTTGAAGTGAAAGCGGGGCCTTAGTACGAGGGTGTGTGGCCTTTTTCAGCCAAATGCATCGTAATAATCATCGACAGCGCCTTCCTGCTGTATAGACCGATCCATCCCAATGTCCCTTTCTATAACAGGTTGGAGAGCGGCTGGTGGGCGAGTCTCATCCTCTCCTCCCACGGGCCAATCCTCATCCTCTCTTCCAGGGTCTTCCTCCACTGCGTCGTCAAATGTTGGGTTATCAAACTCCATGTTTGTGTATAAGATATAACTGTAATTAAGAATTCAGCATGAGTACTTACGGACGCAAACTAAACCCACATCGCCGGATTCGTGAACCCCTAGGGGTAAAGGGCGTGCGACAGTCTGTAGTTATTACAAACAATCCAAGCACTATTGATCAGAATCAACAACTGCTGGTTCGCTTCCCCAATCTAGGTGCAGACGACGTCATTGTCCCAGGGACAGCACGGCTGGCCTTAAATATCACGCTGACATCGACTTATGTTAACCGCAGCGTTGTGCAAAACCTGGGTCGCGCGGTGGTTAAGAAATTGACAATCAAGATTTCTGGCAATGAGGTCATGTCTATTGATGACAGCGATGTGTACCACTGTTACCACGACTTGTGGCGGACTGCACAGGAGAGACAGGGCCTCCAGTACCAGGGCATTGACACATCAGATGACAGAAACACAACTAAGATACGAGTGGGGGCAGGAGACAAAGATGAGACCGAGGAAGAAGACAAGGCTGTAGCCGATGTGTATAGTAACAGGTTCTACGTTCCGCTTGACTTTGAACTCCTCGAGAGCCACATGCCGTTCTACCAGAGCGCGCTTGATGACAGACTGGAATACGAGCTCACGTTCAACGACTACAACCGCGTAATTCACGCAACAGGCGACACCGACGCAAGCTACAAAATTGATGGCATCTCGCTGGAGTATGACATGGTTACCCAAACAGAGTTGGCCCACATGATACGCACCCAATACACAAGTCGGCTCTCGATTCTGTACGACCTTGTACTTCGTCACAGAAAGCTTGTATACAATAAAAGAGATACACTGTGAAACATCAACCTAAACGTGCCTGCTCGCTGCATGAAGGGCATCCTACTGCTCTTTGAAGACCCCCAGGGCGCCTCATTCGCCAGGAAAACAGAGTCGTTCTACAACCCAAAGATTATGAAGGTCGAGGTGACCATTGAGGGCATCCCCAATCAGCTCTATGCCCGGAGCATGCGTGGCTACCAGCAGTGGGATGAGGTGAAGAAGGCCTTTGCAGCAACGAGTAAACGAGACCCCAGTGTAGCAATAGCAGTAAAAGACTTGGCATTGTCGGACGTTTCCCTAGGAGAGTACCTAACCAGTAAGTATGCTCTGTGGCTCGACTTAAGGACGAGTGATGACGACCAGCTGCATGGTAGTGGCAGGGCTGTGGATAATGCGTCTGATGGTGTCACCATTCAGATCACAAAAAAGGCAGAGGCGGCCGGTGCATTGAATGTCTATGTATATTGTTATGGATGCACAGCTTAACATTAAAGATGACAGGTTCGTCAGCGCAGTCTACTAACAAGGATTTGATGAAACCGAAAACTGAGTTTACATTTCCAGATGGTCCCTGTTCGGCAATTGTTTGTGGGCAGACAGGGTGTGGGAAAACCGCAATCATCCTCGACCTCCTCCAAGGGCCCTTCTTCGGTGCCTTCGAGCATATTGTAATTCTCTGCCCTACCATACGTTTCAACGAGGCCTATCAGACGTCCGCCGGCTGCCCCGGTCATAGATGGTGGTGCCGCTCCCACACCCAAACCCCTCAGGCAAGGAAGATCACTCCTTTAACCTCTCCCCGTGCCATCCCCCTTATCATAGCCGGCATATGTGAGAAGGTGGATGAACTCCTGATCGCGGAGGGGGCAGAGGGTGAGGGAGGGGTCGTGTGTGATGTGGGGTGGGGTGTGGAAGAGGTGTCCAGCAGTGATGCGGAAAGTTCACCATCAGGAATCAGTGGTCGGTCGGAGGTGGAAGGTGTGGATACACCCACGGTTGAATACGGTACACCACGTCTGCCGGCGGTCTACGATGGGTGGTAGGCCTGGGTGCGGCTATGCCCGTAGACCAGGGTGTGTATACCACCCGGAGCTATCAATCGCTTTGTACCTTATTAACGTGCAGCCCATATATCTTGTGGCTGTCGCTCCGAAGCATGTTCATTCCATAGTGGAACCGCTTCTGGTCGAACAGCGATTCAAGGTATTGGGCGTGGTGCAGGTGTTTCTTGACCACTACCTTTTTTACGCCCTTTGCTTTCTTGATTTCCTCCCGGGTCGACATCAAGATGGAGTACATCTTTGGGCGTAGGCCTACATACTCCCTGATGGGTACACCACCGCACTCGTCCTTCATCTTTCCTAGAACCTTCTTGTTCTCGTTGCTGTAGAGCGAGTGGGCTGCGTCGTAGTTGCTGGTGTCGAATAGGGCACTATCCTTTTTCATGTCGGCGTAGATGTCCGGTGTGCGGATCTCTAGGAGGAGGGAGTCGGTGTCGGTGTAGAGTAGGGTGAGGTTGCTGCCGTGCCGGGGCTTAATGGTGTTGTAGTAGAAGTCTTACATGAGGTGCTTGAATAGGTCGAGTATGCACATCCCCACGTAGACTGGGCGGTTGAGGACCAGGTGGGCCTTGTGGATGTGAATGGCGGCCAGGTCGTTGTCAAATATTTTCTGCCGGGCGAAGGAGAGGCTGGCGATGAACTTTCTTATTTTGTTGCCATCTGCGCTCGGACCAGCTTCACGTCAACTCGCTTGCGGAGGTTTTCCATGGTCTTGCTGAAGACGGAGTTGTTCATTAGTTTGTAGAGGTCCTTCTCAAAGTCGCTGGATGCAGCCTTTCGGAGATCTGTGTTCTTCCGGATGTAGGGTTCCATCCAGGGACTTTGGGTGAAGGAAAGGGCGCGGTGGAACTTGGTCAGCCTCATCCCCAGGGCCAGATACAGCTTTAGGTTCCTGTAGTGGAGTACGTACTTCTCCTTATTCCTCAGGTTTGGGACCAGCTTCTCGACCCCGTGGCCGCCGTATTCGTCAAGAAGGTTTTGCTAGTAGTCTGAGAGCCACTCGTTCTGGACTAGGAGTCGCTCTGGGGCAAGGGGGTAGTCGTTGTGGTCGTCGTGAAGCTCAGCTGGATACTCTAGGTCGACCTCAAGGATGTACCCGGTCTCGGCGTCATCGGAGTGGGTGTGGACTATTCTGGAGAGCGACTCTGGCCGGTCCACCCACTCAATGTTCGAGGTGGGTAGGGCCTGGCTCATTGCCCTATCCATAGAGGTTGTTGGCGTCGAGGTACTGGATATAGCTCGTGGGCTTGTCCTGGTCGAAGTCTCCTACGTAGGGATTGTTTGCTTTGGCGTGGCGCCGTGAGACCATACTTATTCCTCCACGCAGACCCTTCTCGATGATGAGGTGTTTGTCATAGTCAGTGAGAAGTTCGAGTTTTACCCCGGTGCTCTGAGTAGAGCGTCCCACGAGAGGCCTGGGCTGGTGTAGTAGTGGGCCGGGTCCAGACCGTACTGCTTTAGGCTGGTCTTCCGGAATGTTTCAACCACAAGGAGGACGTCTGTCCGGAGGTAGAGGTCGTGGTAGTCGCCCATGTTCGTGCAACCAAACGTGCTCCAGACCTTTTGCGCGTGGGCGTAGTCTGTGGTGGATATGCCTTGCTCCGAGAGCTTGCTGTAGAAGTCTTGGATGGGCGGGAGGAGAGAAAACTTATCCCAGCTCTCCATGTACTCGTAGGGAAAGACTCCCTTGCATAGGAGTAGCCCTCGCTTTACCTGTTCTGGTTCATGCTGTGCTGTCACGGAGAAGGCGTCTGGGTTGTTGGCAGAGACCAGCTTGTCGAGGGAGGCCAGGAGGAACTGTGCACTATCGAGGAAGCGGAGCTGGCCGAGGGATAGGGTTATGTACTTCTCCATGTTGTTGGGGATGCAGTTGAGGTCTCCCTCCACCTTCCTTATGCCCTGCATCAGGAGATGGGAGTCATAGCCCCTCAGGTTGTGGTAGACCACGGGGATGGGGGTTGTCTTGGGACTCAGCCTAAGCTTTAGGTTGCAGGCGTTGTGGGCTGGCCCTCTGTACTTGTCGGTTATGTGGCAGTGGTCGCGGACCCGGTCGGTTTCGAGTTGTTTGCTGCAGACGTGACATTGGGTTGCGGTCTTGTGGACTTTTTGGTCCTCCCGGGTCATCCGCATGGGGACTGGCTTGGAGAGAAAGGCCATGATCTTTTTCTCCTCCCTCTGTAGGGCCTTGAGGAACTTCTCTATGGTGTCTCTTCCTCTGTAGACTGCGGGGGGCGAGGTCTTTCCATCGCATCGGACAACTATGTAGCCGTAGCCGCAGCCCTGGTGTTCCTGAGTCTTCTGGGTGTTGCTCTTTACTGGATTGAGGGCCGGTTCTGGAAGCTTCACTGTGAGGGCCTCGAAGTCAGCGTTAGGGTAGGGGGCTGGAAGTTGCTTCTGCCAGTTCTTGAATGAGAGGATGTTCTTTCCTCTTTGGGCATGTCTACCCGCACGGCAGTCTGGCCTATGCCTGCACACTCAGGCTTGTGCACCAGGAGCAGCTTTTCGGTTGTGTACCCGTGGAGGCAGCGCTCGCAGAAGAACTTGCGGCCCTTGTACTTTGTCTGGTTGTAGAGGAGACGGTTCAGGTTCTTGATCCAGGTGTAGTGATACAGGCCGTCCTACTCGATGAGCATGAGGTTTATGCAGTTGCCGGGGACTTTGCTGATTCGGTAGACCATGACAGCTTTCCCGTCCCAGCCAAATACGTTCAGGCCTCTGTCTAGAGCGGTTTCGATTTTTCCGACGTGGGTGACCGGGGTTGGGTAGGACACGCCTGAGCCCTCTAGCTTATCCTGAATGCTGTACTTTGATGTCCGCTGCGGATCCTTGCTGGCTTGGTTGAGGGCTGAGATGAGGGACCATAGGATGCAGAAGTCGTCTCGGTTCTTCACGTTTATGATGGCCTTTTTGTTTGCCAGTGCTGGCGGTAGGGGGAGATAGGAGCCGCCTTTTGAGTGGTTGATACTTTGCAATGTCGATCCAGATGGTTTCTACCGCCTCGAAAATCCACCCAGAACCTAGGTTAACCCACTTCTCCAGCATCTCCTGGATTTGGGGGCCGGTCGGGGACCGGTCTGGGTCTAGTGGTTGTTGACCTTTGGCGGGGGATTGGAACTGGTCTGGTGGTTGTCCTTGGACGTGGAATAGGTTTTATGGAGGCTGACATTGGACGTGGAGCTGGCGCTTTCACTACCTCAGACCAGAGACGTGGCCGTGGGGTCGGCACTGGGGGAGGTGGTTGGACTGGTTCATCATCTATCTTGGTCCTCATTCTTGCGTAGATCTCCTTGTACGTCCTGGCGAATGCGTTTTTCTTTTCGAGTGCTGCAAGGGCGACCTTCGAGTGTGGGTAGGGCGGTGGGGCTGTGCCGTGGATTTCAGCATAGTCAGCCTGGGCCTTTCGGGCGCATGTGCTGTGAGACGTCATCATTACCTATACTGCGCCGTTAGTTTAAAAGGGGTGTAAAAATGACAAAAATCAAATCGCGACGAAATCCCCACCTGCGCCTCTTGGTCTGCTAGGTCTCTTAGCTGATAGCTGTGGCTCCCTGCCCCTGCCTCCTGTGACTCGTGGCCCCCTGCCCCCCGCCACTCATTGCTGCCCGAACTTAGTCCGTTGGAAGTATGGTTGCTGGCTGGTTGGATATCTGGGGTGTGAGCGACCGGGGTTGGGTGGGTCACAAATGTCACCCCTGGGTCAGCAGCCCTATTACCTATACTACTAATGGTCCGTTGAACCATCGTTCTTGCTGTGGATTTTGAATTCAAACTGTAGATCACTATTCATAGCATTTACCATCCAAACAGGGTATTTCAATCGCTTCTCTCGTTACAACATAAAATTATGTTGCGGCGTTTATAGTTATATGAAAATTATTTACATCAACTGAGTTTATAAACCGTGTCTGGAATGGGGTTTCATTATCACTGTAATGCAGTGCAGAGTAATAAACGACACGATTACATGACGTTATGATAACGCCCAAAAAAATAGGTTGGAGTGGTATTACAAATGGCATATTATGGTTAGTATGTTTGATATCGTCACTACATGATGAATATTGTTATCACTGCATATGGGCAGTCATGTAAAGTTACGTGATGTATCATAACCCACTTCATTTATGCAGCTTGTTCAAAAGGTTCAACGGACAAAACGTTGCATCATAGAGTCTGCATAAGAAAAAATGCATTTGATGAACATCTTCATCTGCAATGTCGACGTTTTTAGCATTTACTGATCTAAGCTCGAATGAAAAGCAGATGATAACTGAATGTCTATTTTCCGCTAATGCAGATTGTTTGTGTGCTTTTAAGAGGGCCAAGAAACAGTGTGGATATGTTCAACTACTACACGCAGCCTAGATATTGCAACGAATGTGTCTTACCTTGGGCTACATCCACCACGCGTTGGCTGTACGACCAATCAATAGCGCGTATTGCAGTGTGCTTCGTCTTGTTGTGAGTACTTATAAGACAGCAAAGGACAGCACACATCGACGAATTCATGCTTCAACATAACTAATGTTTATGATATATTTTAATGTCTATAATGCCATGCCATAATCGAGAAACCGGCTTTTTGCTTCATGTGTAAATAATTACTGCTCAGTTGATGTAATTCAGCACTTTTTTATGCATAATTGCCTCAAATATGCAAAAAAACATCCTTAGACATCCTGGCCGCAACGAAAATCATTTAGTCTCTGAAGGGGATTTAACAGGCTCGTTGTTTACATTTGATGCTTTCAATGGAGAATTGCATACTGGTTTCAAGTAATTGCCTCTGCCGGGTTGTTCTCAATAAGTGTCATTGGACATTGGATTCATCTAGTAGCTGCAAAAAGAGGCGTTCTTCGCAGAGTTTGTGATATGAAATTCCAGTTTGCTTTTTTACATATTTCTTGGCAAACCAATGCATTCAGCGTAAATGTAATGTCGAGCATGGGTACAACACCCTCTTACATAAGCTTTCTGCATGATTTGTGTGAGAATGATGGTGTTGAGAAACGTTATGGTAAGCAGGAACATATCTGTGAGTTGCGGAACATTATTAAAGTATTGCAATCCGAAATTAGGTAAAAATATGCCCTTCAATGACTGCGAGTGGGGATCTTTTTTACCGCGCAACAAAATGAAAACTGCATTATTACCACTTCGTGAGCTGGAGATAGCAGAGAATGATATGTTACAATACATACTGCTCACTGTTTATACATGTGCGTCGGCCTGACTAACAAGCCATTAAGGAATATTCACAAACCATTTTTAGTATGACGGTCTGTCAATGAACATTATAGTTTGATACATATTTAACATAGCCTCTGAATGAAAGATCATAGTTAGCTTATGGGGAACTAGATGTGAGGAATCGGCTATTAAGGCCATCAACAACATAATCAATGTTAAATTGCACTGACCCTTATCCATACATTTCCGAAAGACCGCAAAATGCGCACATATTGGTCACTAAAGTCAAGCGTAAACCCTGGAGACCAACCTTTATGACAGTTCTATTCTCTGATCATTTGAAGAATGGTGATTATGAAACTGACCCAGAGCTGCTCAAAAGTCTAGGATTTCGCAAGTATGGCAGTTACACCCTGATGGATCTAAAGACTTGTTCAGGTATAACAATTACTAGTGTATGATGGATTCCTTAATGTCTATTGTACTATCAATTGCCTGTTATTTTTTTTCGGGGGGTCGAGCCGCTATGTCATCGACATCTGAAAGCATTTATTTGTTGTGTCGCACTCTAAATTACTTGAAAGATTAATTGCATTCAATTCATGGATTCTTGTGACATTCCACAAGTCTCCCCATTGCTAAATAATCATTTTTGGTGTGTCTAGTTCTAGGAAGTGTATTCTGTGGACAATCAAGTCACGACATGTTTTGTAGTCGGCACACATGACTAATAACAATTCCGCCACGAAACATTGATAGTGGTAGTAATTCGATATATTGTAATATTTTGCATCAGATATATTGCAAACTTTGCCAGGGACAATGCGTTGTGAGCATGATTTACAATGCAGTTTGAACAATTCAAATATTGCACCGTTCTCATGAAAAAGAAATATTATTGTGTCAGCTCGCAGTTTAATTTGTTTAGTATACGTTGATAGAACTTGGTTTTGGCCCTATTGCCGTGTAATTAATCATTTGATGTACAGTTCTTTTGAGAGAGCGCTTAGAATTTCGTGTCGTTTAACCTTGTATTCGTGTAAACGACGCCATACAAAATAATCTTCAAGGTGTGCAAAGCGTTTTGTAGGAAAATGGTATTCTACTGATGCGCAGTACGCAACAGCGATGATATACCTAACTTACTGTTGACTGCATCTAGTTAAATTTAAATCTATGTAACACATAAATCATGTAACAATTTATGTCAACAAGGACATTAAAGACCATTGGTATATTTCTATTTTAGTGTCTGCTTGTCTGTTGTCTTTCGAGATATTGGACAATATTCTTAAGCGTCAATCAAATTAATAAATGCCGCAGTTAAATAAATTCACAGGCACTTTTGAAAGAGAAGGTGAATATTACCCGTGCCGTTGTAAGCGACCATATAACTATGCTAACTATGTAAATAAGATAAAGGTAATATGAGGGGTATTGACATGGCAGCGTTTCCTCCTTAGCTATTCTGGAAGCAAATAATATTTATCACTCGGTCTGAGAGCAGCCGCTAGCTGTATTAATCTTTTCAAATATATATGATACATTGGTAGATAATTGTGTAGCAAATATAAGTGGTACTGTCAATCGCCTAAGTAACAAGACATGTAATGTCTAATATAGTCTCTAATTCGATTTGTTTGCTGATTTTGTTGACTTGCGCCATATAGAACCTACCTGCATGAACAACGTCGCGCAAAAGTGATATGATAACTTTGCACATGGATGGCCATGTTATGATGGCCAACAATCAGGGATTGCGGGATTGAAAGGTACCAGCTCTAACTCAATAGGTATCACAAATCATGTATTAATTTCGAGGAAATCTATTGAAGCGTTGACCACTAGGTTTGCCAATGAAGTACATCAGAAGACGTAAGACAATCAGTTGTATGCCTTCTGTTATTCCACGACAAATGTTGTGGCCAAATGAAGCCCTATACGCATATAAATGACATCCACTGATTGTCAGCCTATGCCCAAGACTATTGACAAAATATAAGAATATAACAGTTTGTATAGCAAGTGTTAATATAAACGTGCTGTGATGTAATTTAGGTGGCTTCCGGGAATCCTGGGTTTAATGCATAGTCTGTGTTACTTGGTGATGATAGACACATATTGGGCATATACGCGGGATGAAAAATCTCAAATAGCTCAAAGGCGCAGTAATATTGTCAGTTTTACATGCTGGTACATTTAAAAACATAGTTTTGACCAAGTTGATAGTAGTATTTTTACCGGGAACGTATTATTCAACGTTTAACCTCATTGCTTCTGTCTGAACCGTTTAGTAATTTGTGAGTGCATTATCTGTTTTATATCAATGCGATGAGGAGCAGAACATTTCATGATCGCCAAACACTATCCGTAGATAATAAATGTCATTGTATCATCCGTTGTTAAAAAGGAGGTGCATTAAGATTATTCACAAATAAGGCCCATTATTAAAGAACGACGTATCTGCGGTTACGGAATTGTATCAGGATGATAACGCGATGGAGAGGTCTAGCTTTGCAATCGGTTCTTTTGTAAACTAAACATAATTTTTGGTTATACCATGCATGTATTTTTGCTGCGTGTGATTGGTTTTGAACTTGACCTTCCTATTGTTACCATCGTGCATACATTAACTACGGTATACCAGAAATATATTTCCAGTTTATCGTTTTCAGCTCGCATTCAATATAAGGGAAATAAGTCTCGTTGACACGGTCTAAATTGGTCAACACATTCATTATAATGAGAAATTTAGGTCGCATTGTTTCGCATCTATTGCAGTCTTAAAGCAATGTGCTTATAAAAGTTGGGTCAATGTATTTGACGGCATAGACTTTAATACACAAAAACAAAGCTACTCTGCCCCGAAATCTTACATAAAATAAGCAATTATGACCTAATCCGTGCATTAGTACCACGTGGTAGTCTGTGATACTCAGACAAGTGTGCAACAAGATCTTTCATTCGTTCTTTGATGGCCGTTTATATTTATCCAAAAGCTACAATATGTATAGACAGTTATCCTATATTTACCCTGATATATCATGGTGAGCCAATTTTTACTGTTTAACTGGACGTGCGAACTATAGAGTTATCTGTAGAGCTTAATATGTGTCCTGCTTGAAACTGTTAGGCGGGCAATATATCAAGTAAAAGGTGTATACTAGTTCATTTATGCGTTTTATATGACACATTATGGAGTCGGATCCTATTCGTTAACGAATACATCCTTTCGAACAAGCGGGTGTGGTGGCAATCAAATTAGTTTATTGCTCCCTTTATATTGCAATGACGACAAGGTACCACGATAGCATTGATGCTATACATGCCATCTCTGTTACTTGGACAACGAAAAACCAATTGTTTCATCGCAGACATCATCTAATGCAGGTTTTTTTCACAAGCAAAAAAAATGTCTTTGTTATTGTTGACACGTATCAACATAAACCTTTAAATAGGTAGGCGGATTCGACGTCGGTTATAATTGTTCAAAAGCAATATACTCATAAAATCATAATAAACAAAACCTAGGGTTCGTATTGAAATGTTGGTGCATCTGTGTTTTAATCATCTTTGGCAGCATAACATGATTGTCTATGAAACGACATTGCATCTCATGTAGGACTTTAACTACCCTTACACGCTTAATACCATATGACATCGAATTCGTACCGATTAAAGAACCAAAGCCAAATGTGTTAGAAAATATATAGAGAGAGACACTGCACACTTGTTGTTGTCAATAAATGGTCCTGTAAGGTTTGATTCACGATACTCAACACATGTCACAAATTGTTTCCAGTTAAATTGCTGCATGCCGATGTTATATTGATTGCATGATTAGAACGACGACCATACATGTTTCTTCCTTTGTCAAATATTTAGGTGACTAAATAAAAAATTAGGTCGACTTTCATGCATTTTTTACAGACAATTCGGTTGGTGTATGCTGTACAAACATCTGCTGCATGTAAACAGCAATAAACAAATAACCGTGCACAAGGGTTGAACTGTTATTTACGAATATCAAAATCAAATATGTGGAAGAATGTGATGGGGAAAATAAGGTATTGTATATTCTTCCTATATTGGATTTAGTCACTATATATTGGGAAACCCTGTTGTTTCAGACAAATAACCAGTTTTTTATCATTTGCCAAGGCTATAGAAGAAGACCACAAATCCCCAATTTGTGATAGCAATTTTGCTAACGTTACCTGCTGCAATGAATCCACTGTTCGCTATATGTGGTATAAGCCTGCAATCATAACTCGGATACAGGCAGCAATAATGCATGACAAATGCGCCGTTATCATATGTTTATAGGCCGGCATTAACAAGATATCGAAGCATGGACCATACACTACATGTAAAAACAGTCATATACATGCATGTAAATATCATGAACAAATCTAAATGCGCTTGACCACTGATACCATATGGTTGAGTTATGATATAAATAAGACATTATCGGGTTGGAGGACATGTTATTTTACGCATATTATGTTTCCATGTTTTTTCATGATCCTTGTACGGTATACGAAATAGACAAAACTTAATTAATGCGTCACAGTCGCACTTTATACATTTTACATCGAGAACAACAATACTGTATTATATGCATTATTGTGTACCTATAACTGATTATACAATTCTTTGTTTGAATTTACGTCGGCTGAAGCGATCCAATGACATCAGTGTGATATTAATCGGTTTTATATTACCCAATGACAATCCTTATAACCAATACATATGCTTTGATGTCAAACTCATCTATCACAAGGGCATTATATGGCGTCGCCGAGGAAAATGGATCAGAATACTTACAGTGCCAAATATAACTAAGGTAAGAACGACTTGTGATATGCCACAGACGGAGAGACACGGCTGTAACTCGGTGAGTTTCAATCGCACCATGGTACTTTGTCATAATTATATTTCATATTTTTATATTGTATTATCTAGTATTAATATTCGGCACTTCAATGTTAGATATCAGCCATTCCATAAACAACGATACACAGAAACTGTAACATAGATCTCAGAAGAGATGATGCGTCGTGTCATTATAACGTATATTTATTACTTAGTTTTCCGTCACATGTTTCCATGTTATATGCTCGTCGCAGGGCGTCGCTGCAGTAAAGCATGACACGACACACAAACAATGTAATAGAATGCAAATGGGAAGGGCGCATATGGGATTCAATCAAAAAAAAGTGTACGCCGCAAATTATCGTGACAATAAAATATCACAATCATTAAAAACCACGCCGCATATAAATTGCACAGATAAATGAAGCGCTTTACGCTTTTGCCTTTGAAAACGCCATGTTATACGATTGATTGAATTTTACAAGGCTCCTCACGTCCCTATTAATTGGGTCTTTGTTATTCCAGCAGTGGCGCAGAATTCTTGCATTCTTGCAAGTTTCACGTACCTGTATTTAACCTGATAATTTCGACGTAAAATGCAATATTGACATCAAAAGGAAGAGGTGAAATAATTTTTTCGATCGAAGGCCCAACAACCTACAATATTTTTAATTCATCCAGATATAATATGTTAACGGTCACGTTTTGGGGTTTTGATATTTTTCTTCGAGCTAGCAATGGTAAACGTAGAAATTTTGTGAGGTACTCTTTGCTTTGATAATGGCCTGGACAAATATAAGGAGACAGGAAACTAGATTCCTTGTCAAACATGAAAGTGACCAGTATATTATACAAAGTATCCTATAAGTAGAATCTGACAGCACAAAATATAAGAATATAACAGTTTGTATAGCAAGTGTTAATATAAACGTGCTGTGATGTAATTTAGGTGGCTTCCGGGAATCCTGGGTTTAATGCATAGTCTGTGTTACTTGGTGATGATAGACACATATTGGGCATATACGCGGGATGAAAAAAATCTCAAATAGCTCAAAGGGCGCAGTAATATTGTCAGTTTTACATGCTGGTACATTTAAAAACATAGTTTTGACCAAGTTGATAGTAGTATTTTTACCGGGAACGTATTATTCAACGTTTAACCTCATTGCTTCTGTCTGAACCGTTTAGTAATTTGTGAGTGCATTATCTGTTTTTATATCAATGCGATGAGGAGCAGAACATTTCATGATCGCCAAACACTATCCGTAGATAATAAATGTCATTGTATCATCCGTTGTTAAAAAGGAGGTGCATTAAGATTTATTCACAAATAAGGCCCATTATTAAAGAACGACGTATCTGCGGTTACGGAATTGTATCAGGATGATAACGCGATGGAGAGGTCTAGCTTTGCAATCGGTTCTTTTGTAAACTAAACATAATTTTTGGTTATACCATGCATGTATTTTTGCTGCGTGTGATTGGTTTTGAACTTGACCTTCCTATTGTTACCATCGTGCATACATTAACTACGGTATACCAGAAATATATTTCCAGTTTATCGTTTTCAGCTCGCATTCAATATAAGGGAAATAAGTCTCGTTGACACGGTCTAAATTGGTCAACACATTCATTATAATGAGAAATTTAGGTCGCATTGTTTCGCATCTATTGCAGTCTTAAAGCAATGTGCTTATAAAAGTTGGGTCAATGTATTTGACGGCATAGACTTTAATACACAAAAACAAAGCTACTCTGCCCCGAAATCTTACATAAAATAAGCAATTATGACCTAATCCGTGCATTAGTACCACGTGGTAGTCTGTGATACTCAGACAAGTGTGCAACAAGATCTTTCATTCGTTCATTGATGGCCGTTTATATTTATCCAAAAGCTACAATATGTATAGACAGTTATCCTATATTTACCCTGATATATCATGGTGAGCCAATTTTTTACTGTTTAACTGGACGTGCGAACTATAGAGTTATCTGTAGAGCTTAATATGTGTCCTGCTTGAAACTGTTAGGCGGGCAATATATCAAGTAAAAGGTGTATACTAGTTCATTTATGCGTTTTATATGACACATTATGGAGTCGGATCCTATTCGTTAACGAATACATCCTTTCGAACAAGCGGGTGTGGTGGCAATCAAATTAGTTTATTGCTCCCTTTATATTGCAATGACGACAAGGTACCACGATAGCATTGATGCTATACATGCCATCTCTGTTACTTGGACAACGAAAAACCAATTGTTTCATCGCAGACATCATCTAATGCAGGTTTTTTTCACAAGCAAAAAAATGTCTTTGTTATTGTTGACACGTATCAACATAAACCTTTAAATAGGTAGGCGGATTCGACGTCGGTTATAATTGTTCAAAAGCAATATACTCATAAAATCATAATAAACAAAACCTAGGGTTCGTATTGAAATGTTGGTGCATCTGTGTTTTAATCATCTTTGGCAGCATAACATGATTGTCTATGAAACGACATTGCATCTCATGTAGGACTTTAACTACCCTTACACGCTTAATACCATATGACATCGAATTCGTACCGATTAAAGAACCAAAGCCAAATGTGTTAGAAAATATATAGAGAGAGACACTGCACACTTGTTGTTGTCAATAAATGGTCCTGTAAGGTTTGATTCACGATACTCAACACATGTCACAAATTGTTTCCAGTTAAATTGCTGCATGCCGATGTTATATTGATTGCATGATTAGAACGACGACCATACATGTTTCTTCCTTTGTCAAATATTTAGGTGACTAAATAAAAAATTAGGTCGACTTTCATGCATTTTTTACAGACAATTCGGTTGGTGTATGCTGTACAAATATCTGCTGCATGTAAACAGCAATAAACAAATAACCGTGCACAAGGGTTGAACTGTTATTTACGAATATCAAAATCAAATATGTGGAAGAATGTGATGGGGAAAATAAGGTATTGTATATTCTTCCTATATTGGATTTAGTCACTATATATTGGGAAACCCTGTTGTTTCAGACAAATAACCAGTTTTTATCATTTGCCAAGGCTATAGAAGAAGACCACAAATCCCCAATTTGTGATAGCAATTTTGCTAACGTTACCTGCTGCAATGAATCCACTGTTCGCTATATGTGGTATAAGCCTGCAATCATAACTCGGATACAGGCAGCAATAATGCATGACAAATGCGCCGTTATCATATGTTTATATAGGCCGGCATTAACAAGATATCGAAGCATGGACCATACACTACATGTAAAAACAGTCATATACATGCATGTAAATATCATGAACAAATCTAAATGCGCTTGACCACTGATACCATATGGTTGAGTTATGATATAAATAAGACATTATCGGGTTGGAGGACATGTTATTTTACGCATATTATGTTTCCATGTTTTTTCATGATCCTTGTACGGTATACGAAATAGACAAAACTTAATTAATGCGTCACAGTCGCACTTTATACATTTTACATCGAGAACAACAATACTGTATTATATGCATTATTGTGTACCTATAACTGATTATACAATTCTTTGTTTGAATTTACGTCGGCTGAAGCGATCCAATGACATCAGTGTGATATTAATCGGTTTTATATTACCCAATGACAATCCTTATAACCAATACATATGCTTTGATGTCAAACTCATCTATCACAAGGGCATTATATGGCGTCGCCGAGGAAAATGGATCAGAATACTTACAGTGCCAAATATAACTAAGGTAAGAACGACTTGTGATATGCCACAGACGGAGAGACACGGCTGTAACTCGGTGAGTTTCAATCGCACCATGGTACTTTGTCATAATTATATTTCATATTTTTATATTGTATTATCTAGTATTAATATTCGGCACTTCAATGTTAGATATCAGCCATTCCATAAACAACGATACACAGAAACTGTAACATAGATCTCAGAAGAGATGATGCGTCGTGTCATTATAACGTATATTTATTACTTAGTTTTCCGTCACATGTTTCCATGTTATATGCTCGTCGCAGGGCGTCGCTGCAGTAAAGCATGACACGACACACAAACAATGTAATAGAATGCAAATGGGAAGGGCGCATATGGGATTCAATCAAAAAAAAGTGTACGCCGCAAATTATCGTGACAATAAAATATCACAATCATTAAAAACCACGCCGCATATAAATTGCACAGATAAATGAAGCGCTTTACGCTTTTGCCTTTGAAAACGCCATGTTATACGATTGATTGAATTTTACAAGGCTCCTCACGTCCCTATTAATTGGGTCTTTGTTATTCCAGCAGTGGCGCAGAATTCTTGCATTCTTGCAAGTTTCACGTACCTGTATTTAACCTGATAATTTCGACGTAAAATGCAATATTGACATCAAAAGGAAGAGGTGAAATAATTTTTCGATCGAAGGCCCAACAACCTACAATATTTTTAATTCATCCAGATATAATATGTTAACGGTCACGTTTTGATATTTTTTTCGAGCTAGCAATGGTAAACGTAGAAATTTTGTGAGGTACTCTTTGCTTTGATAATGGCCTGGACAAATATAAGGAGACAGGAACTAGATTCCTTGTCAAACATGAAAGTGACCAGTATATTATACAAAGTATCCTATAAGTAGAATCTGACAGCACAAAATATAAGAATATAACAGTTTGTATAGCAAGTGTTAATATAAACGTGCTGTGATGTAATTTAGGTGGCTTCCGGGAATCCTGGGTTTAATGCATAGTCTGTGTTACTTGGTGATGATAGACACATATTGGGCATATACGCGGGATGAAAAATCTCAAATAGCTCAAAGGGCGCAGTAATATTGTCAGTTTTACATGCTGGTACATTTAAAAACATAGTTTTGACCAAGTTGATAGTAGTATTTTTACCGGGAACGTATTATTCAACGTTTAACCTCATTGCTTCTGTCTGAACCGTTTAGTAATTTGTGAGTGCATTATCTGTTTTATATCAATGCGATGAGGAGCAGAACATTTCATGATCGCCAAACACTATCCGTAGATAATAAATGTCATTGTATCATCCGTTGTTAAAAAGGAGGTGCATTAAGATTTATTCACAAATAAGGCCCATTATTAAAGAACGACGTATCTGCGGTTACGGAATTGTATCAGGATGATAACGCGATGGAGAGGTCTAGCTTTGCAATCGGTTCTTTTGTAAACTAAACATAATTTTTGGTTATACCATGCATGTATTTTTTTGCTGCGTGTGATTGGTTTTGAACTTGACCTTCCTATTGTTACCATCGTGCATACATTAACTACGGTATACCAGAAATATATTTCCAGTTTATCGTTTTCAGCTCGCATTCAATATAAGGGAAATAAGTCTCGTTGACACGGTCTAAATTGGTCAACACATTCATTATAATGAGAAATTTAGGTCGCATTGTTTCGCATCTATTGCAGTCTTAAAGCAATGTGCTTATAAAAGTTGGGTCAATGTATTTGACGGCATAGACTTTAATACACAAAAAAAAAAGCTACTCTGCCCCGAAATCTTACATAAAATAAGCAATTATGACCTAATCCGTGCATTAGTACCACGTGGTAGTCTGTGATACTCAGACAAGTGTGCAACAAGATCTTTCATTCGTTCATTGATGGCCGTTTATATTTATCCAAAAGCTACAATATGTATAGACAGTTATCCTATATTTACCCTGATATATCATGGTGAGCCAATTTTTACTGTTTAAAACTGGACGTGCGAACTATAGAGTTATCTGTAGAGCTTATTATGTGTCCTGCTTGAAACTGTTAGGCGGGCAATATATCAAGTAAAAGGTGTATACTAGTTCATTTATGCGTTTTATATGACACATTATGGAGTCGGATCCTATTCGTTAACGAATACATCCTTTCGAACAAGCGGGTGTGGTGGCAATCAAATTAGTTTATTGCTCCCTTTATATTGCAATGACGACAAGGTACCACGATAGCATTGATGCTATACATGCCATCTCTGTTACTTGGACAACGAAAAACCAATTGTTTCATCGCAGACATCATCTAATGCAGGTTTTTTTCACAAGCAAAAAAATGTCTTTGTTATTGTTGACACGTATCAACATAAACCTTTAAATAGGTAGGCGGATTCGACGTCGGTTATAATTGTTCAAAAGCAATATACTCATAAAATCATAATAAACAAAACCTAGGGTTCGTATTGAAATGTTGGTGCATCTGTGTTTTAATCATCTTTGGCAGCATAACATGATTGTCTATGAAACGACATTGCATCTCATGTAGGACTTTAACTACCCTTACACGCTTAATACCATATGACATCGAATTCGTACCGATTAAAGAACCAAAGCCAAATGTGTTAGAAAATATATAGAGAGAGACACTGCACACTTGTTGTTGTCAATAAATGGTCCTGTAAGGTTTGATTCACGATACTCAACACATGTCACAAATTGTTTCCAGTTAAATTGCTGCATGCCGATGTTATATTGATTGCATGATTAGAACGACGACCATACATGTTTCTTCCTTTGTCAAATATTTAGGTGACTAAATAAAAAATTAGGTCGACTTTCATGCATTTTTTACAGACAATTCGGTTGGTGTATGCTGTACAAATATCTGCTGCATGTAAACAGCAATAAACAAATAACCGTGCACAAGGGTTGAACTGTTATTTACGAATATCAAAATCAAATATGTGGAAGAATGTGATGGGGAAAATAAGGTATTGTATATTCTTCCTATATTGGATTTAGTCACTATATATTGGGAAACCCTGTTGTTTCAGACAAATAACCAGTTTTTATCATTTGCCAAGGCTATAGAAGAAGACCACAAATCCCCAATTTGTGATAGCAATTTTGCTAACGTTACCTGCTGCAATGAATCCACTGTTCGCTATATGTGGTATAAGCCTGCAATCATAACTCGGATACAGGCAGCAATAATGCATGACAAATGCGCCGTTATCATATGTTTATAGGCCGGCATTAACAAGATATCGAAGCATGGACCATACACTACATGTAAAAACAGTCATATACATGCATGTAAATATCATGAACAAATCTAAATGCGCTTGACCACTGATACCATATGGTTGAGTTATGATATAAATAAGACATTATCGGGTTGGAGGACATGTTATTTTACGCATATTATGTTTCCATGTTTTTTCATGATCCTTGTACGGTATACGAAATAGACAAAACTTAATTAATGCGCGTCACAGTCGCACTTTATACATTTTACATCGAGAACAACAATACTGTATTATATGCATTATTGTGTACCTATAACTGATTATACAATTCTTTGTTTGAATTTACGTCGGCTGAAGCGATCCAATGACATCAGTGTGATATTAATCGGTTTTATATTACCCAATGACAATCCTTATAACCAATACATATGCTTTGATGTCAAACTCATCTATCACAAGGGCATTATATGGCGTCGCCGGGGAAAATGGATCAGAATACTTACAGTGCCAAATATAACTAAGGTAAGAACGACTTGTGATATGCCACAGACGGAGAGACACGGCTGTAACTCGGTGAGTTTCAATCGCACCATGGTACTTTGTCATAATTATATTTCATATTTTTATATTGTATTATCTAGTATTAATATTCGGCACTTCAATGTTAGATATCAGCCATTCCATAAACAACGATACACAGAAACTGTAACATAGATCTCAGAAGAGATGATGCGTCGTGTCATTTAAAACGTATATTTATTACTTAGTTTTCCGTCACATGTTTCCATGTTATATGCTCGTCGCAGGGCGTCGCTGCAGTAAAGCATGACACGACACACAAACAATGTAATAGAATGCAAATGGGAAGGGCGCATATGGGATTCAATCAAAAAAGTGTACGCCGCAAATTATCGTGACAATAAAATATCACAATCATTAAAAACCACGCCGCATATAAATTGCACAGATAAATGAAGCGCTTTACGCTTTTGCCTTTGAAAAAACGCCATGTTATACGATTGATTGAATTTTACAAGGCTCCTCACGTCCCTATTAATTGGGTCTTTGTTATTCCAGCAGTGGCGCAGAATTCTTGCATTCTTGCAAGTTTCACGTACCTGTATTTAACCTGATAATTTCGACGTAAAATGCAATATTGACATCAAAAGGAAGAGGTGAAATAATTTTTCGATCGAAGGCCCAACAACCTACAATATTTTTAATTCATCCAGATATAATATGTTAACGGTCACGTTTTGATATTTTTCTTCGAGCTAGCAATGGTAAACGTAGAAATTTTGTGAGGTACTCTTTGCTTTGATAATGGCCTGGACAAATATAAGGAGACAGGAACTAGATTCCTTGTCAAACATGAAAGTGACCAGTATATTATACAAAGTATCCTATAAGTAGAATCTGACAGCACAAAATATAAGAATATAACAGTTTGTATAGCAAGTGTTAATATAAACGTGCTGTGATGTAATTTAGGTGGCTTCCGGGAATCCTGGGTTTAATGCATAGTCTGTGTTACTTGGTGATGATAGACACATATTGGGCATATACGCGGGATGAAAAATCTCAAATAGCTCAAAGGGCGCAGTAATATTGTCAGTTTTACATGCTGGTACATTTAAAAACATAGTTTTGACCAAGTTGATAGTAGTATTTTTACCGGGAACGTATTATTCAACGTTTAACCTCATTGCTTCTGTCTGAACCGTTTAGTAATTTGTGAGTGCATTATCTGTTTTTATATCAATGCGATGAGGAGCAGAACATTTCATGATCGCCAAACACTATCCGTAGATAATAAATGTCATTGTATCATCCGTTGTTAAAAAGGAGGTGCATTAAGATTTATTCACAAATAAGGCCCATTATTAAAGAACGACGTATCTGCGGTTACGGAATTGTATCAGGATGATAACGCGATGGAGAGGTCTAGCTTTGCAATCGGTTCTTTTGTAAACTAAACATAATTTTTGGTTATACCATGCATGTATTTTTGCTGCGTGTGATTGGTTTTGAACTTGACCTTCCTATTGTTACCATCGTGCATACATTAACTACGGTATACCAGAAATATATTTCCAGTTTATCGTTTTCAGCTCGCATTCAATATAAGGGAAATAAGTCTCGTTGACACGGTCTAAATTGGTCAACACATTCATTATAATGAGAAATTTAGGTCGCATTGTTTCGCATCTATTGCAGTCTTAAAGCAATGTGCTTATAAAAGTTGGGTCAATGTATTTGACGGCATAGACTTTAATACACAAAAACAAAGCTACTCTGCCCCGAAATCTTACATAAAATAAGCAATTATGACCTAATCCGTGCATTAGTACCACGTGGTAGTCTGTGATACTCAGACAAGTGTGCAACAAGATCTTTCATTCGTTCATTGATGGCCGTTTATATTTATCCAAAAGCTACAATATGTATAGACAGTTATCCTATATTTACCCTGATATATCATGGTGAGCCAATTTTTACTGTTTAACTGGACGTGCGAACTATAGAGTTATCTGTAGAGCTTATTATGTGTCCTGCTTGAAACTGTTAGGCGGGCAATATATCAAGTAAAAGGTGTATACTAGTTCATTTATGCGTTTTATATGACACATTATGGAGTCGGATCCTATTCGTTAACGAATACATCCTTTCGAACAAGCGGGTGTGGTGGCAATCAAATTAGTTTATTGCTCCCTTTATATTGCAATGACGACAAGGTACCACGATAGCATTGATGCTATACATGCCATCTCTGTTACTTGGACAACGAAAAACCAATTGTTTCATCGCAGACATCATCTAATGCAGGTTTTTTTTTTTTCACAAGCAAAAAAATGTCTTTGTTATTGTTGACACGTATCAACATAAACCTTTAAATAGGTAGGCGGATTCGACGTCGGTTATAATTGTTCAAAAGCAATATACTCATAAAATCATAATAAACAAAACCTAGGGTTCGTATTGAAATGTTGGTGCATCTGTGTTTTAATCATCTTTGGCAGCATAACATGATTGTCTATGAAACGACATTGCATCTCATGTAGGACTTTAACTACCCTTACACGCTTAATACCATATGACATCGAATTCGTACCGATTAAAGAACCAAAGCCAAATGTGTTAGAAAATATATAGAGAGAGACACTGCACACTTGTTGTTGTCAATAAATGGTCCTGTAAGGTTTGATTCACGATACTCAACACATGTCACAAATTGTTTCCAGTTAAATTGCTGCATGCCGATGTTATATTGATTGCATGATTAGAACGACGACCATACATGTTTCTTCCTTTGTCAAATATTTAGGTGACTAAATAAAAAATTAGGTCGACTTTCATGCATTTTTTACAGACAATTCGGTTGGTGTATGCTGTACAAATATCTGCTGCATGTAAACAGCAATAAACAAATAACCGTGCACAAGGGTTGAACTGTTATTTACGAATATCAAAATCAAATATGTGGAAGAATGTGATGGGGAAAATAAGGTATTGTATATTCTTCCTATATTGGATTTAGTCACTATATATTGGGAAACCCTGTTGTTTCAGACAAATAACCAGTTTTTATCATTTGCCAAGGCTATAGAAGAAGACCACAAATCCCCAATTTGTGATAGCAATTTTGCTAACGTTACCTGCTGCAATGAATCCACTGTTCGCTATATGTGGTATAAGCCTGCAATCATAACTCGGATACAGGCAGCAATAATGCATGACAAATGCGCCGTTATCATATGTTTATAGGCCGGCATTAACAAGATATCGAAGCATGGACCATACACTACATGTAAAAACAGTCATATACATGCATGTAAATATCATGAACAAATCTAAATGCGCTTGACCACTGATACCATATGGTTGAGTTATGATATAAATAAGACATTATCGGGTTGGAGGACATGTTATTTTACGCATATTATGTTTCCATGTTTTTTCATGATCCTTGTACGGTATACGAAATAGACAAAACTTAATTAATGCGTCACAGTCGCACTTTATACATTTTACATCGAGAACAACAATACTGTATTATATGCATTATTGTGTACCTATAACTGATTATACAATTCTTTGTTTGAATTTACGTCGGCTGAAGCGATCCAATGACATCAGTGTGATATTAATCGGTTTTATATTACCCAATGACAATCCTTATAACCAATACATATGCTTTGATGTCAAACTCATCTATCACAAGGGCATTATATGGCGTCGCCGAGGAAAATGGATCAGAATACTTACAGTGCCAAATATAACTAAGGTAAGAACGACTTGTGATATGCCACAGACGGAGAGACACGGCTGTAACTCGGTGAGTTTCAATCGCACCATGGTACTTTGTCATAATTATATTTCATATTTTTATATTGTATTATCTAGTATTAATATTCGGCACTTCAATGTTAGATATCAGCCATTCCATAAACAACGATACACAGAAACTGTAACATAGATCTCAGAAGAGATGATGCGTCGTGTCATTATAACGTATATTTATTACTTAGTTTTCCGTCACATGTTTCCATGTTATATGCTCGTCGCAGGGCGTCGCTGCAGTAAAGCATGACACGACACACAAACAATGTAATAGAATGCAAATGGGAAGGGCGCATATGGGATTCAATCAAAAAAAGTGTACGCCGCAAATTATCGTGACAATAAAATATCACAATCATTAAAAACCACGCCGCATATAAATTGCACAGATAAATGAAGCGCTTTACGCTTTTGCCTTTGAAAACGCCATGTTATACGATTGATTGAA
The DNA here is from genome assembly GCA_034190875.2 of Urechis unicinctus. Classification (NCBI taxonomy): domain Eukaryota; kingdom Metazoa; phylum Annelida; class Polychaeta; order Xenopneusta; family Urechidae; genus Urechis; species Urechis unicinctus. The sequence goes on along the minus strand of CM067351.1, from coordinate 32,179,297 downwards.
TTTTACAAGGCTCCTCACGTCCCTATTAATTGGGTCTTTGTTATTCCAGCAGTGGCGCAGAATTCTTGCATTCTTGCAAGTTTCACGTACATGTATTTAACCTGATAATTTCGACGTAAAATGCAATATTGACATCAAAAGGAAGAGGTGAAATAATTTTTCGATCGAAGGCCCAACAACCTACAATATTTTTAATTCATCCAGATATAATATGTTAACGGTCACGTTTTGATATTTTTCTTCGAGCTAGCAATGGTAAACGTAGAAATTTTGTGAGGTACTCTTTGCTTTGATAATGGCCTGGACAAATATAAGGAGACAGGAACTAGATTCCTTGTCAAACATGAAAGTGACCAGTATATTATACAAAGTATCCTATAAGTAGAATCTGACAGCACAAAATATAAGAATATAACAGTTTGTATAGCAAGTGTTAATATAAACGTGCTGTGATGTAATTTAGGTGGCTTCGGGAATCCTGGGTTTAATGCATAGTCTGTGTTACTTGGTGATGATAGACACATATTGGGCATATACGCGGGATGAAAAATCTCAAATAGCTCAAAGGGCGCAGTAATATTGTCAGTTTTACATGCTGGTACATTTAAAAACATAGTTTTGACCAAGTTGATAGTAGTATTTTTACCGGGAACGTATTATTCAACGTTTAACCTCATTGCTTCTGTCTGAACCGTTTAGTAATTTGTGAGTGCATTATCTGTTTTATATCAATGCGATGAGGAGCAGAACATTTCATGATCGCCAAACACTATCCGTAGATAATAAATGTCATTGTATCATCCGTTGTTAAAAAGGAGGTGCATTAAGATTTATTCACAAATAAGGCCCATTATTAAAGAACGACGTATCTGCGGTTACGGAATTGTATCAGGATGATAACGCGATGGAGAGGTCTAGCTTTGCAATCGGTTCTTTTGTAAACTAAACATAATTTTTGGTTATACCATGCATGTATTTTTGCTGCGTGTGATTGGTTTTGAACTTGACCTTCCTATTGTTACCATCGTGCATACATTAACTACGGTATACCAGAAATATATTTCCAGTTTATCGTTTTCAGCTCGCATTCAATATAAGGGAAATAAGTCTCGTTGACACGGTCTAAATTGGTCAACACATTCATTATAATGAGAAATTTAGGTCGCATTGTTTCGCATCTATTGCAGTCTTAAAGCAATGTGCTTATAAAAGTTGGGTCAATGTATTTGACGGCATAGACTTTAATACACAAAAAAACAAAGCTACTCTGCCCCGAAATCTTACATAAAATAAGCAATTATGACCTAATCCGTGCATTAGTACCACGTGGTAGTCTGTGATACTCAGACAAGTGTGCAACAAGATCTTTCATTCGTTCATTGATGGCCGTTTATATTTATCCAAAAGCTACAATATGTATAGACAGTTATCCTATATTTACCCTGATATATCATGGTGAGCCAATTTTTACTGTTTAACTGGACGTGCGAACTATAGAGTTATCTGTAGAGCTTATTATGTGTCCTGCTTGAAACTGTTAGGCGGGCAATATATCAAGTAAAAGGTGTATATACTAGTTCATTTATGCGTTTTATATGACACATTATGGAGTCGGATCCTATTCGTTAACGAATACATCCTTTCGAACAAGCGGGTGTGGTGGCAATCAAATTAGTTTATTGCTCCCTTTATATTGCAATGACGACAAGGTACCACGATAGCATTGATGCTATACATGCCATCTCTGTTACTTGGACAACGAAAAACCAATTGTTTCATCGCAGACATCATCTAATGCAGGTTTTTTTCACAAGCAAAAAAATGTCTTTGTTATTGTTGACACGTATCAACATAAACCTTTAAATAGGTAGGCGGATTCGACGTCGGTTATAATTGTTCAAAAGCAATATACTCATAAAATCATAATAAACAAAACCTAGGGTTCGTATTGAAATGTTGGTGCATCTGTGTTTTTATCATCTTTGGCAGCATAACATGATTGTCTATGAAACGACATTGCATCTCATGTAGGACTTTAACTACCCTTACACGCTTAATACCATATGACATCGAATTCGTACCGATTAAAGAACCAAAGCCAAATGTGTTAGAAAATATATAGAGAGAGACACTGCACACTTGTTGTTGTCAATAAATGGTCCTGTAAGGTTTGATTCACGATACTCAACACATGTCACAAATTGTTTCCAGTTAAATTGCTGCATGCCGATGTTATATTGATTGCATGATTAGAACGACGACCATACATGTTTCTTCCTTTGTCAAATATTTAGGTGACTAAATAAAAAATTAGGTCGACTTTCATGCATTTTTTACAGACAATTCGGTTGGTGTATGCTGTACAAATATCTGCTGCATGTAAACAGCAATAAACAAATAACCGTGCACAAGGGTTGAACTGTTATTTACGAATATCAAAATCAAATATGTGGAAGAATGTGATGGGGAAAATAAGGTATTGTATATTCTTCCTATATTGGATTTAGTCACTATATATTGGGAAACCCTGTTGTTTCAGACAAATAACCAGTTTTTATCATTTGCCAAGGCTATAGAAGAAGACCACAAATCCCCAATTTGTGATAGCAATTTTGCTAACGTTACCTGCTGCAATGAATCCACTGTTCGCTATATGTGGTATAAGCCTGCAATCATAACTCGGATACAGGCAGCAATAATGCATGACAAATGCGCCGTTATCATATGTTTATAGGCCGGCATTAACAAGATATCGAAGCATGGACCATACACTACATGTAAAAACAGTCATATACATGCATGTAAATATCATGAACAAATCTAAATGCGCTTGACCACTGATACCATATGGTTGAGTTATGATATAAATAAGACATTATCGGGTTGGAGGACATGTTATTTTACGCATATTATGTTTCCATGTTTTTTCATGATCCTTGTACGGTATACGAAATAGACAAAACTTAATTAATGCGTCACAGTCGCACTTTATACATTTTACATCGAGAACAACAATACTGTATTATATGCATTATTGTGTACCTATAACTGATTATACAATTCTTTGTTTGAATTTACGTCGGCTGAAGCGATCCAATGACATCAGTGTGATATTAATCGGTTTTATATTACCCAATGACAATCCTTATAACCAATACATATGCTTTGATGTCAAACTCATCTATCACAAGGGCATTATATGGCGTCGCCGGGGAAAATGGATCAGAATACTTACAGTGCCAAATATAACTAAGGTAAGAACGACTTGTGATATGCCACAGACGGAGAGACACGGCTGTAACTCGGTGAGTTTCAATCGCACCATGGTACTTTGTCATAATTATATTTCATATTTTTATATTGTATTATCTAGTATTAATATTCGGCACTTCAATGTTAGATATCAGCCATTCCATAAACAACGATACACAGAAACTGTAACATAGATCTCAGAAGAGATGATGCGTCGTGTCATATAACGTATATTTATTACTTAGTTTTCCGTCACATGTTTCCATGTTATATGCTCGTCGCAGGGCGTCGCTGCAGTAAAGCATGACACGACACACAAAACATGTAATAGAATGCAAATGGGAAGGGCGCATATGGGATTCAATCAAAAAAAAAGTGTACGCCGCAAATTATCGTGACAATAAAATATCACAATCATTAAAAACCACGCCGCATATAAATTGCACAGATAAATGAAGCGCTTTACGCTTTTGCCTTTGAAAACGCCATGTTATACGATTGATTGAATTTTACAAGGCTCCTCACGTCCCTATTAATTGGGTCTTTGTTATTCCAGCAGTGGCGCAGAATTCTTGCATTCTTGCAAGTTTCACGTACATGTATTTAACCTGATAATTTCGACGTAAAATGCAATATTGACATCAAAAGGAAGAGGTGAAATAATTTTTCGATCGAAGGCCCAACAACCTACAATATTTTTAATTCATCCAGATATAATATGTTAACGGTCACGTTTTGATATTTTTCTTCGAGCTAGCAATGGTAAACGTAGAAATTTTGTGAGGGTACTCTTTGCTTTGATAATGGCCTGGACAAATATAAGGAGACAGAAACTAGATTCCTTGTCAAACATGAAAGTGACCAGTATATTATACAAAGTATCCTATAAGTAGAATCTGACAGCACAAAATATAAGAATATAACAGTTTGTATAGCAAGTGTTAATATAAACGTGCTGTGATGTAATTTAGGTGGCTTCCGGGAATCCTGGGTTTAATGCATAGTCTGTGTTACTTGGTGATGATAGACACATATTGGGCATATACGCGGGATGAAAAATCTCAAATAGCTCAAAGGGCGCAGTAATATTGTCAGTTTTACATGCTGGTACATTTAAAAACATAGTTTTGACCAAGTTGATAGTAGTATTTTTACCGGGAACGTATTATTCAACGTTTAACCTCATTGCTTCTGTCTGAACCGTTTAGTAATTTGTGAGTGCAGTGCATTATCTGTTTTATATATCAATGCGATGAGGAGCAGAACATTTCATGATCGCCAAACACTATCCGTAGATAATAAATGTCATTGTATCATCCGTTGTTAAAAAGGAGGTGCATTAAGATTTATTCACAAATAAGGCCCATTATTAAAGAACGACGTATCTGCGGTTACGGAATTGTATCAGGATGATAACGCGATGGAGAGGTCTAGCTTTGCAATCGGTTCTTTTGTAAACTAAACATAATTTTTGGTTATACCATGCATGTATTTTTGCTGCGTGTGATTGGTTTTGAACTTGACCTTCCTATTGTTACCATCGTGCATACATTAACTACGGTATATACCAGAAATATATTTCCAGTTTATCGTTTTCAGCTCGCATTCAATATAAGGGAAATAAGTCTCGTTGACACGGTCTAAATTGGTCAACACATTCATTATAATGAGAAATTTAGGTCGCATTGTTTCGCATCTATTGCAGTCTTAAAGCAATGTGCTTATAAAAAAGTGGGTCAATGTATTTGACGGCATAGACTTTAATACACAAAAACAAAGCTACTCTGCCCCGAAATCTTACATAAAATAAGCAATTATGACCTAATCCGTGCATTAGTACCACGTGGTAGTCTGTGATACTCAGACAAGTGTGCAACAAGATCTTTCATTCGTTCATTGATGGCCGTTTATATTTATCCAAAAGCTACAATATGTATAGACAGTTATCCTATATTTACCCTGATATATCATGGTGAGCCAATTTTTACTGTTTAACTGGACGTGCGAACTATAGAGTTATCTGTAGAGCTTATTATGTGTCCTGCTTGAAACTGTTAGGCGGGCAATATATCAAGTAAAAGGTGTATACTAGTTCATTTATGCGTTTTATATGACACATTATGGAGTCGGATCCTATTCGTTAACGAATACATCCTTTCGAACAAGCGGGTGTGGTGGCAATCAAATTAGTTTATTGCTCCCTTTATATTGCAATGACGACAAGGTACCACGATAGCATTGATGCTATACATGCCATCTCTGTTACTTGGACAACGAAAAACCAATTGTTTCATCGCAGACATCATCTAATGCAGGTTTTTTCTTGCACAAGCAAAAAAAATGTCTTTGTTATTGTTGACACGTATCAACATAAACCTTTAAATAGGTAGGCGGATTCGACGTCGGTTATAATTGTTCAAAAGCAATATACTCATAAAATCATAATAAACAAAACCTAGGGTTCGTATTGAAATGTTGGTGCATCTGTGTTTTAATCATCTTTGGCAGCATAACATGATTGTCTATGAAACGACATTGCATCTCATGTAGGACTTTAACTACCCTTACACGCTTAATACCATATGACATCGAATTCGTACCGATTAAAGAACCAAAGCCAAATGTGTTAGAAAATATATAGAGAGAGACACTGCACACTTGTTGTTGTCAATAAATGGTCCTGTAAGGTTTGATTCACGATACTCAACACATGTCACAAATTGTTTCCAGTTAAATTGCTGCATGCCGATGTTATATTGATTGCATGATTAGAACGACGACCATACATGTTTCTTCCTTTGTCAAATATTTAGGTGACTAAATAAAAAATTAGGTCGACTTTCATGCATTTTTTACAGACAATTCGGTTGGTGTATGCTGTACAAACATCTGCTGCATGTAAACAGCAATAAACAAATAACCGTGCACAAGGGTTGAACTGTTATTTACGAATATCAAAAATCAAATATGTGGAAGAATGTGATGGGGAAAATAAGGTATTGTATATTCTTCCTATATTGGATTTAGTCACTATATATTGGGAAACCCTGTTGTTTCAGACAAATAACCAGTTTTTATCATTTGCCAAGGCTATAGAAGAAGACCACAAATCCCCCAATTTGTGATAGCAATTTTGCTAACGTTACCTGCTGCAATGAATCCACTGTTCGCTATATGTGGTATAAGCCTGCAATCATAACTCGGATACAGGCAGCAATAATGCATGACAAATGCGCCGTTATCATATGTTTATAGGCCGGCATTAACAAGATATCGAAGCATGGACCATACACTACATGTAAAAACAGTCATATACATGCATGTAAATATCATGAACAAATCTAAATGCGCTTGACCACTGATACCATATGGTTGAGTTATGATATAAATAAGACATTATCGGGTTGGAGGACATGTTATTTTACGCATATTATGTTTCCATGTTTTTTCATGATCCTTGTACGGTATACGAAATAGACAAAACTTAATTATGAGCGTCACAGTCGCACTTTATACATTTTACATCGAGAACAACAATACTGTATTATATGCATTATTGTGTACCTATAACTGATTATACAATTCTTTGTTTGAATTTACGTCGGCTGAAGCGATCCAATGACATCAGTGTGATATTAATCGGTTTTATATTACCCAATGACAATCCTTATAACCAATACATATGCTTTGATGTCAAACTCATCTATCACAAGGGCATTATATGGCGTCGCCGGGGAAAATGGATCAGAATACTTACAGTGCCAAATATAACTAAGGTAAGAAACGACTTGTGATATGCCACAGACGGAGAGACAAACGGCTGTAACTCGGTGAGTTTTTCAATCGCACCATGGTACTTTGTCATAATTATATTTTCATATTTTTATATTGTATTATCTAGTATTAATATTCGGCACTTCAATGTTAGATATCAGCCATTCCATAAACAACGATACACAGAAACTGTAACATAGATCTCAGAAGAGATGATGCGTCGTGTCATTATAACGTATATTTATTACTTAGTTTTCCGTCACATGTTTCCATGTTATATGCTCGTCGCAGGGCGTCGCTGCAGTAAAGCATGACACGACACACAAACAATGTAATAGAATGCAAATGGGAAGGGCGCATATGGGATTCAATCAAAAAAGTGTACGCCGCAAATTATCGTGACAATAAAATATCACAATCATTAAAAACCACGCCGCATATAAATTGCACAGATAAATGAAGCGCTTTACGCTTTTGCCTTTGAAAACGCCATGTTATACGATTGATTGAATTTTACAAGGCTCCTCACGTCCCTATTAATTGGGTCTTTGTTATTCCAGCAGTGGCGCAGAATTCTTGCATTCTTGCAAGTTTCACGTACCTGTATTTAACCTGATAATTTCGACGTAAAATGCAATATTGACATCAAAAGGAAGAGGTGAAATAATTTTTCGATCGAAGGCCCAACAACCTACAATATTTTTAATTCATCCAGATATAATATGTTAACGGTCACGTTTTGATATTTTTCTTCGAGCTAGCAATGGTAAAAACGTAGAAAATTTGTTTGTGAGGTACTCTTTGCTTTGATAATGGCCTGGACAAATATAAGGAGACAGGAACTAGATTCCTTGTCAAACATGAAAGTGACCAGTATATTATACAAAGTATCCTATAAGTAGAATCTGACAGCACAAAATATAAGAATATAACAGTTTGTATAGCAAGTGTTAATATAAACGTGCTGTGATGTAATTTAGGTGGCTTCCGGGAATCCTGGGTTTAATGCATAGTCTGTGTTACTTGGTGATGATAGACACATATTGGGCATATACGCGGGATGAAAAATCTCAAATAGCTCAAAGGGCGCAGTAATATTGTCAGTTTTACATGCTGGTACATTTAAAAAACATAGTTTTGACCAAGTTGATAGTAGTATTTTTACCGGGAACGTATTATTCAACGTTTAACCTCATTGCTTCTGTCTGAACCGTTTAGTAATTTGTGAGTGCATTATCTGTTTTATATCAATGCGATGAGGAGCAGCAGAACATTTCATGATCGCCAAAACACTATCCGTAGATAATAAATGTCATTGTATCATCCGTTGTTAAAAAGGAGGTGCATTAAGATTTATTCACAAATAAGGCCCATTATTAAAGAACGACGTATCTGCGGTTACGGAATTGTATCAGGATGATAACGCGATGGAGAGGTCTAGCTTTGCAATCGGTTTCTTTTGTAAACTAAACATAATTTTTGGTTATACCATGCATGTATTTTTGCTGCGTGTGATTGGTTTTGAACTTGACCTTCCTATTGTTACCATCGTGCATACATTAACTACGGTATACCCAGAAATATATTTCCAGTTTATCGTTTTCAGCTCGCATTCAATATAAGGGAAATAAGTCTCGTTGACACGGTCTAAATTGGTCAACACATTCATTATAATGAGAAATTTAGGTCGCATTGTTTCGCATCTATTGCAGTCTTAAAGCAATGTGCTTATAAAAGTTGGGTCAATGTATTTGACGGCATAGACTTTAATACACAAAAACAAAGCTACTCTGCCCCGAAATCTTACATAAAATAAGCAATTATGACCTAATCCGTGCATTAGTACCACGTGGTAGTCTGTGATACTCAGACAAGTGTGCAACAAGATCTTTCATTCGTTCATTGATGGCCGTTTATATTTATCCAAAAGCTACAATATGTATAGACAGTTATCCTATATTTACCCTGATATATCATGGTGAGCCAATTTTTACTGTTTAAACTGGACGTGCGAACTATAGAGTTATCTGTAGAGCTTAATATGTGTCCTGCTTGAAACTGTTAGGCGGGCAATATATCAAGTAAAAGGTGTTGTATACTAGTTCATTTATGCGTTTTATATGACACATTATGGAGTCGGATCCTATTCGTTAACGAATACATCCTTTCGAACAAGCGGGTGTGGTGGCAATCAAATTAGTTTATTGCTCCCTTTATATTGCAATGACGACAAGGTACCACGATAGCATTGATGCTATACATGCCATCTCTGTTACTTGGACAACGAAAAACCAATTGTTTCATCGCAGACATCATCTAATGCAGGTTTTTTACACGACCATCACAAGCAAAAAAATGTCTTTGTTATTGTTGACACGTATCAACATAAACCTTTAAATAGTAGGCGGATTCGACGTCGGTTATAATTGTTCAAAAGCAATATACTCATAAAATCATAATAAACAAACCTAGGGTTCGTATTGAAATGTTGGTGCATCTGTGTTTTAATCATCTTTGGCAGCATAACATGATTGTCTATGAAACGACATTGCATCTCATGTAGGACTTTAACTACCCTTACACGCTTAATACCATATGACATCGAATTCGTACCGATTAAAGAACCAAAGCCAAATGTGTTAGAAAATATATAGAGAGAGACACTGCACACCTGTTGTTGTCAATAAATGGTCCTGTAAGGTTGATTCACGATACTCAACACATGTCACAAATTGTTTCCAGTTAAATTGCTGCATGCCGATGTTATATTGATTGCATGATTAGAACGACGACCATACATGTTTCTTCCTTGTCAAATATTTAGGTGACTAAATAAAAAAATTAGGTCGACTTTCATGCATTTTTTACAGACAATTCGGTTGGTGTATGCTGTACAAAACATCTGCTGCATGTAAACAGCAATAAACAAATAACCGTGCACAAGGGTTGAACTGTTATTTACGAATATCAAAATCAAATATGTGGAAGAATGTGATGGGGAAAATAAGGTATTGTATATTCTTCCTATATTGGATTTAGTCACTATATATTGGGAAACCCTGTTGTTTCAGACAAATAACCAGTTTTTATCATTTGCCAAGGCTATAGAAGAAGACCACAAATCCCCAATTTGTGATAGCAATTTTGCTAACGTTACCTGCTGCAATGAATCCACCTGTTCGCTATATGTGGTATAAGCCTGCAATCATAACTCGGATACAGGCAGCAATAATGGCATGACAAATGCGCCGTTATCATATGTTTATAGGCCGGCGTTAACAAGGCGTCGAAGCAGTAAAGCATGACACGACATGTAAACACATGTAATAGAATGCAAATGGGAAGGGCGCATATGGGATTCAATCAAAAAAGTGTACGCCGCAAATTATCGTGACAATAAAATATCACAATCATTAAAAACCACGCCGCATATAAATTGCACAGATAAATGAAGCGCTTTACGCTTTTGCCTTTGAAAACGCCATGTTATACGATTGATTGAATTTTACAAGGCTCCTCACGTCCCCTATTAATTGGGGTCTTTGTTATTCCAGCAGTGGCGCAGAATTCTTGCATTCTTGCAAGTTTCACGTACCTGTATTTAAACCTGATAATTTCGACGTAAAATGCAATATTGACATCAAAAGGAAGAGGTGAAATAATTTTTCGA
>CM067351.1:32016459-32168501 GCA_034190875.2 Urechis unicinctus | reverse complement strand
GATGACACATAGCTAGCCATCAGGTTCCAAATAAGTGTGTTGTTGAGAAAGTCTTGATGACACAAATCTAGCCACCAGGCAACAATTGAGTGTGTGCTGAGTAGGTCTTGGTGACACATAGCCACCCTCCAGGCTACAACCAAGTGTGTTATTGAGAATGTTGCGATGACATAAATCCAGCAACCAGGCTACAACTAGGTGTGTTGTTGAGAAGGTTGCGATGGCACAAAGCTAGCCATCAGGTTCCAACTAAGTGTGTTGTTGACGGGTTCTTGGTGACACAAAGCTAGCCCCCAGGCAACAACTGAGTGTGTCTCTTAGTAGGTCTTGATGACACAAAGCTAGCCACCAGGCTACATCTAAGTGTGTTGTTGAGAAGGTCTTGATGACACAAAGCTAGCCACCAGGCAATAACTAAGTGTGTTGTTGAGAAGGTCTTGATGACACAAAGCTAGCCACCAGGCAACAACTATGTGTGTTACCGGAAAGGTTGCGATGACACATAGCTAGCCATCAGGTTCCAAATAAGTGTGTTGTTGAGAAGGTCTTGATGACGCAAAGCTAGCTACCAGGCTTCAACTGAGTGTGATGCTAATTTGGTCTTGGTGACACATAGCTAGCCGCCAGGCTACAAGTAAGTGTGGTTGCGAGGATTTTGATGACATAAAGCTAGCCACCAGGCTACAACTACGTGTGTTGTTGAGAAGGTTGCAGTGACACATAGCCAGCACCCAGGCTACAACTACGTGTGTTGTTGAGAAGGATGCGATGATACATAGCTAACCACCAGGCAACAACTGAGTGTGTCGCATAGTAGGTCTAGATGACACAAGGCTAGTCACCAGGCTACATCAAAGTGTGTTGTTGAGAAGGTCTTGATGACACAAAGCTGGCCACCAGGCTACAACTAAGTGTGTTGTTGAGAAGGTTTTGATGACACATAGCTAGCCATCAGGCTGCAACTAAGTGTGTTGCTGAGAAGGTCTTGATGACACAAAGCTAGCCACCAGGCATCAACTGAGTGTGTCGCTGAGTAGGTCTTGATGACAAAAAGCTAGCCGCCAGACATCAACTGAGAGTGTCGCTGAGAAGGTTTTGATGACACATAGCCAGCCACCAGGCTACAACCAAGTGTGTTACCGGGAAGGTTGCGATGACACTAAGCTAGCCACCAGGCTACAACTAAGTGTGTTGTTGAGAAGGTTGCGATGACACATAGCTTGCCACCAGGCAACAACTAAGTGCGTTATTGACAAGTTCTTGATGACACAAAGCTAACCACCAGGCAACAACTGAGTGTGTCGCATAGTAGGTCTTGATGACACAAGGCTAGTCACCAGGCTACATCTAAGTGTGTTGTTGAGAAGGTCTTGATGACACAAAGCTAGCCACCAGGCAACAACTAAGTGTGTTGTTGAAAAGGTCTTGATGACAAAAAGCTAGCCGCCAGACATCAACTGAGTGTGTCGCTGAGAAGGTATTGATGACACAAAGCTAGCCACCAGGCTACAACAAAATGTGTTGTTAGGAAGGTTTTGATGACACATAGCTAGCCATCAGGTTCCAACTAAGTGTGTTGTTGAGAAAGTCTTGATGACACAAATCTAGCCACCAGGCAACAACTTAGTGTGTTGCTGAGTAGGTCTTGGTGACACATAGCCACCCTCCAGGATACAAGTAAGTGTTTTGTTGCGAAGGTCTTGATGACACAAAGCTATCCACCAGGCAACAACCGAGTGTGTCGCTGAGAAGGTCTTGATGACACAAAGCTAGCCACCAGGCTACAACCAAGTGTGTTATTGAGAAGGTTGCGATGACATAAATCCAGCCACCAGGCTACAACTAAATGTGTTGTTGAGAAGGTTGCGATGGCACAAAGCTAGCCATCAGGTTCCAACTAAGTGTGTTGTTGACGGGTTCTTGATGACAAAAAGCTAGCCCCCAGGCAACAACTGAGTGTGTCGCATAGTAGGTCTTGATGACATAAAGCTAGCCACCATGCTACATCTAAGTGTGATGTTGAGAAGGTCTTGATGACACAAAGCTAGCCACCAGGCAATAACTAAGAGTGTTGTTGAGAAGGTCTTGATGACACAAAGCTAGCCACCAGGCAACAACTATGAGTGTTACCGAGAAGGTTGCGATGACACATAGTTAGCCATCAGGTTTCAAATAAGTGTGTTGTTGAGAAGGTCTTGATGACGCAAAGCTAGCTACCAGGCTACAACTGAGTGTGTTGCTGATTTGGTCTTGGTGACACATAGCTAGCCTCCAGGCTACAACTAAGTGTGGTTGCGAGGATTTTGATGTCATAAAGCTAGCCACCAGGCTAAAACAACGTGTGTTGTTGAGAAGGTTGCAATGACACATAGCCAGCCGCCAGGCTACAACTACGTGTGTTGTTGAGAAGGATACGATGATACATAGCTAGCCACCTGGCAACAACTGAGTGTGTCGCTGAGTAGGTTTTGATGACACATAGCCAGCCACCAGTTTACAACCAAGTGTGTTACTAAGTAGGTTGCGATGACACAAGGCTAGCCACCAGGCAACAACTAAGTGTGTTGTTGACAAGTTCTTGATGACACAAAGCTAACCACCAGGCAACAACTGAGTGTGTCGCATAGTAGATCTTGATGACACAAGGCTAGTCACCAGGCTACATCTAAGTGTGTTGTTGAGAAGGTCTTGATGACACAAAGCTAGCCACCAGGCAACAACTAAGTGTGTTGTTGAAAAGGTCTTGATGACAAAAAGCTAGCCGCCAGGCATCAACTGAGTGTGTCGCTGAGTAGGTTTTGATGACACAAAGCTAGCCACCAGGCTACAACTAAATGTGTTGTTGGGAAGGTTTTGATGACACATAGCTAGCCATCAGGTTCCAACTAAGTGTGTTGTTGAGAAAGTCTTGATGACACAAATCTAGCCACCAGGCAACAACTGAGTGTGTTGCTGAGTAGTTCTTGGTGACACATAGCCACCCTCCAGGCTACAACTAAGTGTTTTGTTGCGAAGGTCTTGATGACACAAAGCTATCCACCAGGCAACAACCGAGTGTGTCGCTGAGAATGTCTTGATGACACAAAGCTAGCCACCAGGATACAACCATGTGTGTTACCGGGAAGGTTGCGATGACACTAAGCTAGCCACCAGGCTACAACTAAGTGTGTTGTTGAGAAAGTTTCGATGACACAAAGCTAGCCACCAGGCAACAACTAAGTGTGTTGTTGACAAGTTCTTGATGAAACAAAGCTAACCACCAGGCAACAACTGAGTGTGTCGCATAGTAGGTCTTGATGACACAAGGCTAGTCACCAGGCTACATCTAAGTGTGTTGTTGCGAAGGTATTGATGACACAAAGCTATCCACCAGGCAACAACCGAGTGTGTCGCTGAGAATGTCTCGATGACACAAAGCTAGCCACCAGGCTACAACCAAGTGTGTTATTGAGAAGGTTGCGATGACATAAATCCAGCCACCAGGCTACAACTAAGTGTGTTGTTGAGAAGGTTGCGATGGCACAAAGCTAGCCATCAGGATCCGACTTAGTGTGTTGTTGACGGGTTCTTAATGACAAAAAGCTAGCCCCCTGGCAACAACTGAGTGTGTCGCTTAGTAGTTCTTGATGACACAAAGCTAGCCACCAGGCTACATCTAAGTGTGTTGTTGGGAAGGTTTGCATGACACATAGCTAGCCATCAGGTTCCAACTAAGTGTGTTGTTGAGAAAGTCTTGATGACACAAATCTAGCCACCAGGCAATAACTAAGTGTGTTGCTGAGTAGGTCTTGGTGACACATAGCCACCCTCCAGACTGCAACCAAGTGTGTTATTGAGAAGGTTGCGATGACATAAATCCAGCAACCAGGCTACAGCTAAGTTTGTTGTTGAGAAGGTTGCGATGGCACAAAGCTAGCCATCAGGTTCCAACTAAGTGTGTTGTTGACGGGTTCTTGATGACAAAAAGCTAGCCCCCAGGCAACAACTGAGTGTGTCGCTTAGTAGGTCTTGATGACACAAAGCTAGCCACCATGCTACATCTAAGTGTGTTGTTGAGAAGGTCTTGATGACACAAAGAAAGCCACCAGGCAATAACTAAGTGTGTTGTTGAAAAGGTCTCGATGACACAAAGCTAGCCACCAGGCAACAACTATGTTTGTTACCGAGAAGGTTGCGATGACACATAGCTAGCCATCAGGTTCCAAATAAGTGTGTTGTTGAAGGTCTTGATGACGCAAAGCTAGCTACCAGGTTTCAACTGAGTGTGTTGCTAATTTGGTCTTGGTGACACATAGCTAGCCGCCAGGCTACAACTGAGTGTGTCGCTGAGTAGGTTTTGATGACACATAGCCAGCCACCAGTTTACAACCAAGTGTGTTACTAAGTAGGTTGCGATGACACAAGGCTAGCCACCAGGCAACAACTAAGTGTGTTGTTGACAAGTTCTTGATGACACAAAGCTAACCACCAGGCAACAACTGAGTGTGTCGCATAGTAGATCTTGATGACACAAGGCTAGTCACCAGGCTACATCTAAGTGTGTTGTTGAGAAGGTCTTGATGGCAAAAAGCTGGCCACCAGGCTACAACTAAGTGTGGTTGCGAGGATTTTGATGACATAAAGCTAGCCACCAGGCTACAACTAAGTGTGTTGTTGAGAAGGTTGCAATGACACATAGCCAGCACCCAGGCTACAACTACGTGTGTGGTTGAGAAGGATGCGATGATACATAGCTAACCACCAGGCAACAACTGAGTGTGTCGCTTAGTAGGTCTAGATGACACAAGGCTAGTCACCAGGCTACATCTAAGTGTGTTGTTGAGAAGGTCTTGATGGCACAAAGCTGGCCACCAGGCAACAACCGAGTGTGTCGCTGAGAATGTCTTGATGACACATAGCCACCCTCCAGGATACAAGTAAGTGTTTTGTTGCGAAGGTCTTGATGACACAAAGCTATCCACCAGGCAACAACCGAGTGTGTCGCTGAGAATGTCTTGATGACACAAAGCTAGCCACCAGGCTACAACCAAGTGTGTTATTGAGAAGGTTGCGATGACATAAATCCAGCCACCAGGCTACAACTAAGTGTGTTGTTGAGAAGGTTGCGATGGCACAAAACTAGCCATCAGGATCCAACTTAATGTGTTGTTGACGGGTTCTTGATGACAAAAAGCTAGCCCCCTGGCAACAACTGAGTGTGTCGCTTAGTAGGTCTTGATGACACAAAGCTAGCCACCAGGCTACATCTAAGTGTGTTGCTGAGAAGGTCTTGATGACACAAAGCTAGCCACCAGGCAATAACTAAGTGTGTTGTTGAGAGGGTCTTGATGACACAAAGCTAGCCACCAGGCAACAACTGAGTGTGTCGCATAGTAGGTCTTGATGACACAAGGCTAGTCACCAGGCTACATCTAAGTGTGTTGTTGAGAAGGTCTTGATGACACAAAGCTAGCCACCAGGCAACAACTAAGTGTGTTGTTGAAAAGGTCTTGATGACAAAAAGCTAGCCGCCAGGCATCAACTGAGTGTGTCGCTGAGTAGGTTTTGATGACACAAAGCTAGCCGCCAGGCTACAACTAAATGTGTTGTAGGGAAGGTTTTGATGACACATAGCTAGCCATCAGGTTCCAACTAAGTGTGTTGTTGAGAAAGTCTTGATGACACAAATCTAGCCACCAGGCAACAACTATGTGTGTTACCGAGAAGGTTGCGATGACACCAAGCTGGCCACCAGGCTACAACTAAGTGTGTTGTTGAGAAGGTTGCGATGAAACGAATCTAGCCACCAGGCAACAACTAAGTGTGTTGTTGACAAGTTCTTGATGACAAAAAGCTAGCCCCCAGGCAACAACTGAGTGTGTCGCTTAGTAGGTCTTGATGACACAAAGCTAGCCACCAAGCTATATCTAAGTGTGTTGTTGAGAAGGTCTTGATGACACTAAGCTAGCCACCAGGCATAAACTAAGTGTGTTGTTGAGAAGGTCTCGGTGACACAAAGCTAGCCACCAGGCAACAACTATATGTGTTACCGAGAAGGTTGAGATGACACATAGCTAGCCATCAGGTTCCAACTAAGTGTGTTGTTGAGAAGGTCTTGATGACACAAAGCTAGCTACCAGTCTACAACTAAGTGTGTTGTTGAGAAGGTTTTGATGACACGTAGCTAGCCATCAGGCTACTACTAAGTGTGTTGCTGAGAAGGTCTTGATAACACAAAGCTAGCCACCAGGCATCCACTGAGCGTGTCGCTGAGTAGGTTTTGATGTTACGTAGCTAGCCACCAGGCTACAACCATGTGTGTTACCGGGAAGGTTGCGATGACACCAAGCTGGCCACCAGGCTACAACTAAGTGTGTTGTTGGAAAGGTTGTGATGACACAAAGCTAGCCACCAAGCAACAACTAAGTGTGTTGTTGACAAGTTCTTGATGACACAAAGCTAACCACCAGGCAACAACTGAGTGTGTCGCTTAGTAGGTTTTGGTGACACTGAAGCACCAGGCTACATCTAAGTGTGTCGCCATGACACAAGCTAGCCACCAGGCTAAGTGTGTTGTTGAGAAGGTCTTGATGACACAAAGCTAGCCACCAGGCAACAACTGTGTGTGTTTGCGATGACACATAGTTAGCCATCAGGTTCCAACCAAGTGTGTTGTTGAGAAGGTCTTGATGACACAAAGCTAGCTACCAGGCTACGACTGTGTGTGTTGCTGATTTGGTCTTGGTGACACATAGCTAGCCTACAGGCTACAACTAAGTGTGGTTGCGAGGATTTTGATGGCATAAAGCTAGCCACCAGGCTACAACTAAGTGTGTTGTTGAGAAGGTTGCAATGACACATAGCCAGCCATCAGGCTACAACTACGTGTGTTGTTGAGAAGGATGCGATGATACATAGCTAGCCACCAGGCAACAACTGAGTGTGTCGCTGAGTAGATTTTGATGACACATAGCCAGCCACCAGGCTACAACCAAGTGTGTTACAGAGTATGGTTGCGATGACACATAGCTAGCCACCAGGCAACAACTAAGTGTGTTGTTGACAAGTTCTTGATGACACAAAGCTAACCACCAGGCAACAACTGAGTGTGTCGCATAGTAGGTCTTGATGACACAAGGCTAGTCACCAGGCTACATCTAAGTGTGTTGTTGAGAAGGTCTTGATGACACAAAGCTAGCCACCAGGCAACAACTAAGTGTGTTGTTGAAAAGGTCTTGATGACAAAAAGCAAGCCGCCAGGCATCAACTGAGTGTGTCGCTGAGAAGGTTTTGATGACACGAAGCTAGCCACCAGGCTACAACTAAATGTGTTGTTGGGAAGGTTTTGATGACACATAGCTAGCCATCAGGTTCCAACTAAGTGTGTTGTTGAGAAAGTCTTGATGACACAAATCTAGCCACCAGGCAACAACTGAGTATGTTGCTGAGTAGGTCTTGGTGACACATAGCCACCCTCCAGGCAACAACTAAGTGTTTTGTTGCGAAGGTCTTGATGACACAAAGCTATCAACCAGGCAACAACCGAGTGTGTCGCTGAGAATGTTTTGATGACACAAAGCTAGCCACCAGGCTACAACCAAGTGTGTTATTGAGAAGGTTGCGATGACATAAAGCCAGCCACCAGGCTACAACTAAGTGTGTTGTTGAGAAGGTTGCGATGGCACAAAGCTAGCCACCAGGTTCCAACTAAGTGTGTTGTTGACGGGTTCTTGATGACAAAAAGCTAGCCCCAAGGCAACAACTGAGTGTGTCGCTTAGTAGGTCTTGATGACACAAAGCTAGCCACCAGGCAATAACTAAGTGTGTTGTTGAGAAGGTCTTGATGACACAAAGCTAGCCACCAGGCAACCACTATGTGTGTTACCTAGAAGGTTGCGATGACACATAGTTAGCCATCAGGTTCCGAATAAGTGTGTTGTTGAGAAGGTCTTGATGACGCAAATCTAGCCACCAGGCAACAACTTAGTGTGTTGCTGATTTGGTCTTGGTGACACATAGCTAGCCTCCAGGCTACAACTAAGTGTGGTTGGGAGGATTTTGATGACATAAGGCTAGCCACCAGGCTACAACTACGTGTGTCGCTGAGAAGGTTGCAATGACACATAGCCAGCCACCAGGCTACAACTACGTGTGTTGTTGAGAAGGACGTGATGATACATAGCTAGCCACCAGGCAACAACTGAGTGTGTCGCTGAGTAGATTTTGATGACACATAGCCAGCCACTAGGCTACAACCAAGTGTGTTACAGAGTAGGTTGCGATGACACATAGCTAGCCATCAGGTTCCAACTAAGTGTGTTGTTGAGAAGTTTTTGATGACACAAAGCTAGCCACCATGCTACATCTAAGTGTGTTGTTGAGAAGGTCTTGATGACACAAAGCTAGCCACCAGGCACCAACTGAGTGTGTCGCTGAGTAGGTCTTTGTGACACTTAGCTAGCCACCAGGCTACACCTAAGTGTGTTGTTGAGAAGGTCTTAATGACACAAAGCTAACCACCAGGCCACAACTAAGTGAGTTGTTGAGAAGGTCTTGATGACACAAACCTAGCCACCAGGCAGCAATTGAGTGTGTCGCTGAGAAGGTCTTGATGACACAAAGCTAGCCACCAGGCTACAACCAAGTATGTTACCGAGAAGGTTCCGATGACACAAAGCTAGCCACCAAACAACACCTATGTGTGTTGTTGAGAAGGTCTTGATGACACAAAGCTAGCCACCAGGCAACAACTAAGTGTGTTGTTGAGAAGGTCTTGATGACACAAATGTAGCCACCATGCTACAACTGAGTGTTTCGCTGAGAAGGTCTTGATGACACATAACTAGCCGCAAGGCTACAACCAAGTGTGTTACCGTGAAGGTTCCGATGACACAAAGCTAGCCACCAGGCAACAACTATGTGTGTTGTTGAGAAGGTCTTGATGACACATAGGTAGCCACCAGGCTACAATTAAGTGTGTTGTTGACAAGGTCTTGATGACACAAAGCTAGCCACCAGGCTACAATTAAGTGTGTTGTTGAGGTTTTCATTATATGAAGCTAGCCACCAATGTGCACAATATTTGACAATGCATGGTTTACCAACTGGACTTGGGCTTCACTAGCTGACAAGTCTTGTGATGTAGTAGTGGCTGGCACTGGTACTGCTGTACGACGCAGCACAGGTGTGTTTGGCTGAGGAAAGGCCATTTGTTGAGGGACAGGTAGTAGCGGCCATCCACATTCATTTGACTGTTTATCTGGAAGGGTGTCTGAGCTGATGCTGGTACCGTTGGAAACGACATGAAGGCCAAGTCGTCCGTAGTATCCAACACTGTTTGTTGCGCTGTAGCAGCAGGTGGCATTCTGCGGAAAATGAAGAAATGGGGCCAGCAAAAGGGGAGACATTTTTATACAATAAATACCAACTGATTCCCCTCAAATTATGGGAACATAACAAACGGGAACATGAACACCTCCAGGTAGGTGAGTGTTAACCGCAAGGCTGCATTTTATATTTTGTGTATCTACTGCATTAACATCCAAAACAGAACTCAACAATTAGAGAGACACACTTCTTGTGTACCTATAGCAATAAACATACATGACTGAACTACAAAGCATTTCCACTCAACAATTAGAGTGACACGTTTTTGGGGTACCCCTAGTACTTGACACACACAACCAAAATGTGAAAAAAAATAGTTCTCAACACTGCAGAGGCGCAGTTTATGGGTATTCACATAAAAGACGCACACAACAGAACTGTCAAAAATTTGCACCCAACAGTTATTGACATAGGTTTTTGGGTACCCACACACAACAGACGTGTGAAACAATTGCACTGAACAGTTAGAGTGACACATGTTTATTGGGTACCAACACAAATGACACACACACGAAACACCTGTGGACAATTGCAGTAAACAGTTAGAGTAATACAGGTTTTTGGGTACCCTTCAGAAATAGACACACACAACAGACCTGTCAATCAATTACACTCAACAATTAAAGTGATACAGGTTTATGGGTACCAACAGAAATAGACACACAAAAGACCTGTCAAACAATTACACTCAACAGTTAGAGTGATACAGGTTTATGGGTACCAACAGAAATAGACATACAACAGACCTGTGAAACAATTACTCTCAACAGTTCGAGTGATACAGGTTTATGGGTACCAACAGAAATAGACACACAACAGACCTGTGAAACAATTGCACTCAACAGTTAGAGTGAGCAGTTAGAGTGAGACAGGTTGGTTTTTTTTTGTTTTTTTTTTGGGGGGGGGTACCCACACAAAGACACACACAAAGACAATACAAGTTTAGGACACCCCAGGAATCGAAGCGATTTATATTGGGAGGAAGCGAATAAGCTTGTTGGTCTCTAAGACAACCAATAAGGCCGATCACCTGGCTGACATAGAAAGTTACAAGGCGATGTATTTTGCGATGGACACTATGTCGTGAACTAACATTTTTTTAGGAATAGTTGACAAAACATAGATTGTTACTACCAATTTGCATGTAGTAACTTTTAATGGTTATGATGAACGGCATTCTTTGATAAAAGGAATGAGTGATTTTTCCACTCTAACTTTGACACCACCCAGACTGTGGGAAATGACTTGTCGTGGGCAAGTCTGATATAATGAGTATGATCCATAAGCTTTCACACAATTAGACAGTCGTCGAACAAATGAGTGACCGATTATCAGATTATAGCTACGGGCGGTCAGACATCGCGTAAAACAAACTCTCACAATTTAAGAAATCTGGAAGGTAAATACCTGGAAAGACGGGGTTCTGATCAACATCACTGACGATAGCAGAGTTGAAGATTCACGAGAAAAACAACTTTTCAACGATAATTCGAAGTATTATAGAGACAAACAGCAAACAAACAAACACGTTCGAAAACTTTCGATGTGACCGCGATAGAGTCAACGTGAAAGAGGGGTTCAGCGAGCGGGAAGATGCTACAGCTTATCGTATGTTATTGGTCCAGGCGGGTCACGTGGGGGTTAGCACCTTGTATATATGTGATACATGTATATAGGAGGGAGATAAGGGAGGGCACCCGACCTTCATATAAATCGTGTTACATTCACAAGTGTTGTAACGTGTGAAAAAGCGTTATTTTGCAGCTGATATTATCTGAAAATCCCCACCCTCATGCCTGAATACTGTTAAGATGTAACTGTTTAAAATAATGGGCTGACAATAAAAGAACTGCCACGAAATGTCCATAAGCAAACAAATTGTGGTATATTGCCTTGTGCAAAGAGTGGTGCACAATATGTGCTCCATAATAGGTAGTAGTGGTAAATTTGGCATGCCAATGTGAAATGATGTCAAGTTGTATTTGAAAATGATACCTGCTTTTTGATTACATCTATATCCGTGATAAGTATCTTGGGAATGTGACGTTGACCCCGTTATCGAGAAGAGACAGTGTGGACAATGAACATGCATACTGTGTAGCCCCTTCTCTCTGCACTGTTATGGCGGCTATATCATCAATTCTAATGACTAGTGACCATATGGTGGCTCCATAAGCAATCTTTCCCAATGATAAATTGACGTGCCGCCAGCGTATACAACAAGCCAAGATACTTTCTTGATGACCCGCTCATTATATGGTTAAAGTTGCATCAGCTCCTGCAGTTGATCTCAAACTACGTCATATGCCGATAATGCCAGCGGGAGCAGCATTATTTTATTTTTCTCACTTTGTTTACTTGGGTTTTTTTCAACGTGCCGTAAATCAATAAAAAACTGGCATTGTAATTAACTTTACTAAGCATAATATATCCAAAAGCAAATTTGTACTATCGAATATGATATCGCGAGGTCCATTTCATAGGACACCTAAATCGATTTAAAGTCCTTGCAAGTGAATCACCACACCATACTCCCCTGTGTAAGTAAAATACTCATGATTAATGTCAACTGTCATTAAACACTCAATGATCATCATATTGTAGGTACAATTTTGAGACACTTGCCGTCATGCATGTTGCCCGGCAGTTGGATATTATTGCAAGCCGATTATCGTTTCCGTTAGAGCCAGTGTATTGGAACGTGGCACAATTTACGGTGGAACGATTATAATACCATTGCATTACGTTACCATCACAGTTGCCCGATACGGCTGGCAGTTGACAGTACGCTACTCCGACAAAGAAACAGAGGCAGCATGATAAATATATATACACATGCATATATATATAAATATATATATATATATATATATATATATATATATATATATATATATATATATATATATATATATATATATTTATATATTTATATATATATATATATATATATATATATATATATATATATATATTTATATATATATATATATATATATATATATATATATATATATATATATATATATATATATATATATATATATATCTTTTATCAAAGCACAGCGGGCTAAAATCATGGATTGTAAACCCGGGATTGTGTGTATTTTCCAAGGCGCGCAGCTAAGTCGGCAGTCTGCTTCTGTGGGAAAGCGGTTCGTCCCCTCCAAGTCTTCCTCGTCACTCATTGCGTCGTCGTTTGACCTATTGCCTTTAGTCTGCAACCCTGAGATGATTCCAGATTCGGCTTGGCATTGGTCTCCAACATACCTTTGGCAACGTCAAGAGATAGCGTCGTAATACCAGGCCTCTTGCTCATTTGAGGGAAGACATGTTCCCGGGTCAACCGATGCACGACATCGTTCTACACAGAAAAACAAATAAACGAATCTATAAACATTATGGATATTTTTCCCATGGCATTAACCTTTGTCTATTTGTGATTAGAATGATGATGCAAATATTTATTAGCGCGACCACAATGGGTAAAGCAATTTGTCAGCTGCAGTTCGTACCCGGAGTTAACCACGGGTAACAATGGAATTTGCATTCACGTAGACTGGCATAGACGTTGCTATTTCCACCACAGCTGTAGCGAAATTTCTTACACAACCCGTCTTTATGGTAAAAAAAAAACCGGTGTACGGATCCCTGGCAGTTCCCATTTTCCTTCGGCAGCGTACACGACTTTATATCTGATCAAACAGCACAAGTATTTACATATTTGTCTGTTGGTGTGTCGTCAATGCACATCGCCATGGAGCGCTTAAGAAATGTCTCCGGAAGTTTAGTCTAGGTAATGATTCAATCTGTATACCAAGCCACACTGGAGTTGACTTCCGAGATGATATGAGGTTTCAAAGAGAAAAAAAGTGGTAATTTAGTGGGCGACCCCAGCAAGATAGAAGCGATGGAATTCCCCGCGTAGTTGCGGCAGCATAGTAGTTCTCAGCATGTAGCATTTCATTGATTTGGAGAAAACTCTTGATTAAGGAAGCGTTGGTTAAGGATTAAATCAGCACAGGGACTTGGAATGAGACATAACTGCTTTAATGGATAGGTCACGAGTGTGGGGTCACCGCGAGGTCCAGAAGAGAGTCATAGTGAAATTAAGAATGAGTTACTGCATTGAAAAAATGGGAAGTGCCATGGGTGAGGGGGTTGGGGGTGGGGTTTGGTAGTAACCGTGCTGTAAACACAATCATTTAAAGCAATAGTAGGTCATATATACCTTCCGTACATCTGTTGCAAACACGCAGGTCAGTCTTCGTTTCTAATACATATGTATATTTTTATGCACATCCATGTGGTTAAAATGTCAAAGGATAATGTTATGGCAGGGGTTGTGAACGGGTCATGAGAAGGATAAGACTAGGGTAAACCCAGATATTAGAGTTTATGGCAGGAATAAGGACAGAGTCACGGCGGGGATCGCGGTAGTTTATCAAGGCGGGGGTTGGGGCAATTTCATGGTGGGGATTGAGATGAAGCACGACGGGGCTATGGTCATGGCAGGGATTTGGATGGGGTCACGGCGGAGGCTGAAGGGGGTGGGGCAAAATGGGGTAGCAGGTTGCATAAAGGAGCCTGTCATCACCTGCAGTGCTGTGCGTAGTAACCGTGCCTAATATTCCTTCACTAACAACAATTATTTGTCATCTATGGCTGCTTTTGCGCCAACGTTACCTCAAGGGGAGTTGGTGGAGGAATTATATTAGGTAAAAATAAGGCTAAGTAATCTTATTTAGGAACCATCGTTGCCAGCTATCAATGAAGCCTAATCAACTTCATCTGACCAATAGTGAATTGCAGATCTTTTGAATTGATATATACCTGCCTTCTATGGATGCCGGTATAACAACATGGAAAAGGGTGAAAGTTGGTCATAGGCCTTGTGATAAATCAGTTTGTGAGGATGACGCATGACCACTTAAGTTGATGCTTGCTTAAACAGGAGTATAACTGTAGCTCCAATTACCACTATCAAATATACTCTATTAGCACCAAACTCGTTTTAATTACAGGGACTTGAAGTAAGATGAAGTTCAGAAAAAGCTCTCTTCTCGGTTATTTCATCATTACCAGGTACCAAGTTAACACAGTCCAACAAGTCCCACCTGGTGAGATAGTTACGGCACAATGCCACAAACATTGCGCGCGAGTCTTGAAATTGTTCATGTTTCCATCACAACCGGTGTAGTTAAATCGACGACAGGTGTGTCGCTTATGATCAAAGAACCACCTGGGCAGGTTGTCTGAGCAGTTTCCAGGAGCAGATCTAATGCTGCATCTGTCACCTACAAAGGAGAAATATGTAGTTGTTGTTTATCTCTGCACATAACGTGGCGTCATTGAATCCGATAGTAATTTCAATGAAGAAATATGTCACCCACGTTTGCAAGCTGCTTTGCCATTTTTAACAAGGCATCGCTTATCACTGGGGCATTTGTGAAGTTTGCATGTTAAACCCGATTCATCACAGGTGCAACGCTCACTGCAGTCGGGGCGTAAGAAGCTTTGCTCTTTCTGAATAATGAAAATAACATAGCTTATTTAGAGCGGAGCATTATTTAGCAGAACTTTCACACAGAAACACATGTAATAATAACATTATCAGACACTGTGTAGAAAGTATCCATGAGTAGCCATTATATATACTTTGATTGCAAAAATGCAGATATTTCTCCAAATGCTGACCGTATTATTCTCATCATTGACAAACACTATTTTAATTTTAATTTCAGTCTCTCAATACTTCTCAAAACTACACATGAAAAATGGATATCCAGTCATATGCAGTTTGAAAACAAAGCCTGATAATCGATAAACGGCCTCTGACTTGTATGTAAGAATCTGTCTTTTCATCGCGGCAACCACAGACGTCCTTTGAAATGCATTTGCCGTTTTGAGGGACTGTTTCCAAGTCGCACACACATCCTTCTTGCCATAAGTCGGTGCTATAACAAGCCTTTGAATGTTCTTGACAAGAAGCAGCACAGCCCATGCCAAACGCTTGGTAAGTTGACCCATTCGAACACGACGAGTAAGCTGGAGCTCACATTAATCAATATATGGTATACACGAGGCTTTCGGATTCAACAATCTTTCTCAAAGCAAAGCATTTAAACTATTTGGGCTTAAAATTATGCCAACTTTTCTAATAGTTAAAGGCAAATGTCTCACGACAAAAGTGTTGTTTTCTCCAGTCGAGGCGTAGATCAAACTGATTTGCACACTGTGTAACCATGGCGTGAGCATGGGAACACACTGCCTGTTGCTTATAAACATTCTTCAGGCATATATCAGCCATGCATCGCTCTACAAAGTGCTTAGAGTAACTTCCAAGTAATTTAACGCATTTCTGTACATGAGTATGAGCCAGTTATCTAATATACATCATTGGCGAATTATGTTCAACAAATACTCATTTATATATCAGTAATGTCACATGCGTAGCCTAATAAATACATTATATCTACCTTTAGCGGGGTATTAGTGGCATTTAATGCTTTGCAGATGCTCGCAGCAGCTTTTCTTTGATCTACGTGACAATTTTTGTCACTGATCTGACGTGAGCTACAATGTTCGTTGCAGGTTTTATCCATATCTTCTTCGGTGTGAACCCAAGATTTGACAAATGCTACCTCATCTTCTGTCTGAAGTTTGAACGCCTCAGATTTGATTTAACGATAATTGTTTATTGACAAGCACAGGTAATATATTCCCCATATGTTATCTACTTGTTGTATCGTGATAATATAGTACAGCACCAGAAGTTACGCGGAAGAACAATTACACGGGAATTATACCAACATATTTGCTCGCTGCGGCAGAGTCGTTGAGAGAGTGCGCAGATTCCCCAATTGCATGCTCTTCCCCGCTGCCGAAATCGTACCCACATACACCTATCATATGAACAGCCAGGTGACTTGGCATGGCTACCTCTACGTCACTCTTGCCATCCCATTTCAGCCGAAGGTGGGAGTCAACGTCAACAAACTATACAACATTGCAAAATGCGTGTTATGGGTGCGAATGTAAAAATGTTTCCACCTGCAAGATAACACAAAATACTGTTACATCATATGGTTTTGTCTATATACTGGACGTTAGTGAGTTCAACACATAGCACACATAGCCAGAATAAATTGCTTCCTCATAACTGCCCGACTGAATCGACGATTGATGAATTTATTCATATAAAAACACCCATCGTTGTGTATGGACGACGATAACTCCCCACACCGATTTACATGATGAACCATTTCACGAGGCTCTGTACATGTATCACATAAAAGCCACAACAGCATACGTTGCCTGATTGCATTCGTCTATTTAGTGGACGGAGCTGTTCATGGGCGTTGCCACCAGCATGGGGCCTCTGGACGTCATCGCTCGGCAACATTCAGAGGGCATTAAATAAACCAAACACAGGTGCTGTATAAAGGCTGCAGTCGCAATCAATCTACTGTCTTGACTCTTCATACATATTGGACTATACGTTGGTGATATATAAAAAGAAAGCTCACGAGTCTTACTAACCACATGGTCAAGAGATCTGGTGATGGTAAAATCAGTACAAGGCAGAAACGGGCTCCCAGATATATCCATACCATCAACTTGCACTCGTAACCCTGGAAGCAAGTCGATTTTCTACCAAACAACGTCAGTAAGTTGAGACTACATGCATTACAGCAAGTCGATTCAGATATCAATCATTTACGAAGGTATATATCTGGTTCTTATCGCAAATAAGCTGTTTTGCTTCCATACCAAATTGTGGTATTCCATCAGTGTCAGCGTTATTGCCCTCATCCGCTCAGACTTTTCGCTCTCCATTCTTATTCCGTTATTACTTCTTTACCCATAAACACGGTCATATGGATGATCCTGTTTGGCGAAGAGCCTGGCCGATCTGCGCTTGTGCGACGTATCGTGTTCTTTCACGGGATGACTGGTCACTTGGAAACGCGGGATACCACAGGAGACGCCACGAGTTGCCTGGTCACGTGCCAGAATGTAGCTGCAGGGGCTAAATGTATTAATCCATCGTTCTGAGAACGCCCTCAGAAATAGACACACACAATAGACCTTTCAAACAATTACACCCCACAATTTAAGTGATACAGGTTTATGGGTACCAACAGAAATAGACACACAACAGACCTGTGAAACAATTACACTCGAAATGAATCCCGTATTTGTTGAAAAGGCTTGGGTCAGGGTGCGCCATACCCCTATAGAATCATAATTGGGAGGAAGCGAATAAGCTTGTTGGTCTCTAAGACTCTGTCGTTGTATACTGGATCCGCCGATAAACGGCAGCCAATAAGGCCGATCACCTGGTTGACATAGAAAGTTACAAGGCGATGTATTTTGCGATGGACACTATGTCGTGAACTAACATTTTTTTAGGAATAGTTGACAAAACATAGATTGTTACTACCAATTTGCACGTAGTAACTTTTAATGGTTATGATGAACGGCATTCTTTGATAAAAGGAATGAGTGATTTTTCCACTCTAACTTTGACACCACCCAGACTGTGGGAAATGACTTGTCTTGGGCAAGTCTGATATAATGAGTTACTGATCCATAAGCTTTCACACAATTAGACAGTCGTCGAACAAATGAGTGACCGGTTTTCAGATTATAGCTACGGGCGGTCAGACATCGCGTAAAACAAACTCTCACAATTTAAGAAATCTGGAAGGTAAATACCTGGAAAGACGGGGTTCTGATCAACATCACTGACGATAGCAGAGTTGAAGATTCACGAGGAAAACAACTTTTCAACGACAATTCGAAGTATTATAGAGAAAAACAGCAAACAAACAAACAAGTTCGAAAACTTTCAATGTGACCGCGATAGAGTCAACGTGAAAGAGGGGTTCAGCGAGCGGGAAGATGCTACAGCTTATCGTATGTTATTGGTCCAGGCGGGTCACGTGGGGGTTAGCACCTTGTATCTATGTGATACATGTATATAGGAGGGAGATAAGGGAGGGCACCCGACCTTCATATAAATCGTGTTACATTCACAAGTGTTGTAACGTGTGAAAAAGCGTTATTTTGCAGCTGATATTATCTAAAAAATACCCACCCTCATGCCTGAATACTGTTAAGATGTAACTGTTTAAAATAATGGGCTGACAATAAAAGAACTGCCACGAAATGTCCATAAGCAAACAAATTGTGGTACATTGCCTTGTGCAAAGAGTGGTGCACAATATGTGCTCCATAATAGGTGGTAGTGGTAAATTTGGCATGCCAATGTGAAATGATGTCAACTTGTATTTGAAAATGATACCTGCTCTTTGATTACATCTATATCAGTGATAAGTATCTTGGGAATGTGACGTTGGCCCCCGTTATCGAGAAGAGACTGTGGACAATGAACATGCATACTGTATAGCCCCTTCTCTCTGCACTGTTATGGCGGCTATATCATCATTTCTAATGACTAGTGACCATATGGTGGCTCCATAAGCAATCTTTCCCAACGACAAATTGACGTGCCGCCAGCGTATACAACAACAAGCCAAGATACTTTCTTGATGACCCGCTCATTATGTGGTTAAAGTTACGCTAGGACGGTGCTCTATATTGTTCGATGCATCAGCTCCTGCAATTGATCTCAAACTACGTCATATGCCGATGATGCCAGCAGGAGCAGCATTATTTTATTTTTCTCACTTTGTTTACTTGGGTTTTTTTCAACGTGCCGTAAATCAATAAAAAACTGGCATTGTAATTAACTTTACTAAGCATAATATATCCAAAAGCAAATTTGTACTATCGAATATGATATCGCGAGGTCCATTTCATAGAACACCTAAATCGATTTGAAGTCCTTGCAAGTGAATCACCACACCACACTCCCCTGTGTAAGTCAAATACTCATGATTAATGTCAACTGTCATTAAACACTCAATGATCATCATATTGTAGGTACAATTTTGAGACACTTGCCGTCATGCATGTTGCCCGGCAGTCGGATATTCTTGCAAACCGATTATCGTTTCCGTTACAGCCAGTGTATTGGAACATGGCACAATTTACGGTGGAATGATTGTAATACCATTGCATTACGTTACCATCACAGTTGCCCGATACGGCTGGCAGTTGACAGTACGCTACTCCGACAAAGAAACAGAGGCAGCATGATAAATATATATACACATGTATATATATATAAATATATATATATATATATATATATAGATATATATATATATATATTTATTGATATATATAATAATATATATATATATATATTATATATATATATATATATATATATATATATATATATATATATATATATATATATATGTATATATATATATATTAATATATTGATATGTTTATATATATATATATATTTGTATATATATATGTATCTTTTATCAGGCACAGCGGGCTAAAATCATGTATTGTATACCCGGGATTGTGTGTATTTTCCAAGGTGCGCAGCTAAGTCGGCAGTCTGCTTCTGTGGGAAAGCGGTTCGTCCCCTCCACGTCTTCCTCGTCACTCATTGCGTCGTCGTTTGACCTATTGCCTTTAGTCTGCGACCCTGAGATGATTCCAGATTCGGCTTGGCATTGGTCTCCAACATACCTTTGGCAACGTCGAGAGATAGCGTCATAATACCAGGCCTCTTGCTCATTTGAGGGAAGACATGTTCCCGGGTCAACCGATGCGCGACATCGTTCTACACAGAAAAACAAATCAACGAATCTATAAGCATTATGAATATTTTCCCCATGGCATTAACCTTTTTCTATTTGTGATGAGAATGATGATGCAAATATTTATTAGCGCGACCACAGTCGGTAAAGCAATTTGTCAGCTGCAGTTCGTACCCGGAGTTAACCACGGGTAACAATGGAATTTGCATTCACGTAGACTGGCATAGACGTTGCTATTTCCACCACAGCTGTAGCGAAATTTCTTACACAACCCGTCTTTATGGTCAAAAAAAAAACGGTGTACGGATCCCTGGCAGTTCCCATTTTCCTTCGGCAGCATACACGACTTTATATCTGATCAAACAGCACAAGTGTTAAGATGGATAATCGTACAATATATATGTACATATTTGTCTGTTGGTGTGTCGTCAATGCACATCGCCATGGAGCGCTTAAGAAATGTCTCCGGAAGTTTAGTCTAGGTAATGATTCAATCTGTATACCAAGCCACACTGGAGTTGACTTCCGAGATGATATGAGGTTTCAAAGAGAAAAAAGTGGTAATTTAGTGGGCGACCCCAGCAAGATAGAAGCGATGGAACTCCCCGCGTAGTTGCGGCAGCATAGTAGTTCTCAGCATGTAGCATTACATTGATTTGAAGAAAACTCTTGATTAAGGAAGCGTTGGAAATAATGGTTGGGTCATGGCGGGTATAAGGATTAAATCAGCACAGGGACTTGGAATGAGACATAACTGCTTTAATGGATAGGTCACGAGTGTGGGGTCACCGCAAGGTCCAGAAGAGAGTCACAGTGAGAATAAGAATGAGTTACTGCATTGAAAAAATGGGAAGTGCCATGGGTGAGGGGGTGGGGGTTGGTAGTAACCGTGCTGTAAACACAATCATTTAAAGCAATAGTAGGTCATATATACCTTCCGTACATCTGTTGCAAACACGCAGGTCAGTCTTCGTTTCTAATACATACTTATATTTTTATGCACACCCATGTGGTAAAAATGTCAAAGGATAAGGTTAAAGTTATGGCAGGGGTTGTAAACGGGTCATGAGAAGGATAAGACTAGGGTAAACCCAGATATTAGAGTTTATGGCAGGAATAAGGACAGAGTCACGGCGGGGATCGCGGTAGTTTATCACGGCGGGGGTTGGGGCAATTTCATGGTGGGGATTGAGATGAAGCACGACGGGGCTATGGTCATGGCAGGGATTTGGATGGAGTCACGGCGGAGGTTGAAGGGGGTGGGGCAAAATGGGATAGCAGGTTGCATAAAGGAGCCTGTCATCACCTGCAGTGCTGTGCGTAGTAACCGTGCCTAATATTCCTTCACTAACAACAATTATTTGTCATCTATGGCTGCTTTTGCGCCAACGTTACCTCAAGGGGAGTTGGTTGAGGAATTATATCTGGTAAAAATAAGGCTAAGTAATCTTATTTAGGAACCATCGTTGCCAGCTATCAATGGAGCCTAATCAACTTCATCTGACCAATAGTGAATTGCAGATCTTTTGAATTGATATATACCTGCCTTCTATGGATGCCGGTATGACAACATGGAAAAGGGTGAAAGTTGGTCATAGGCCTTGTGATAAATCAGTTTGTTGGGATGACGCATGACCACTTAAGTTGATGCTTGCTTACACAGGAGTATAACTGTAGCTCCAATTTCCACTATCAAATATACTCTATTAGCACTAAACTCGTTTTAATTACAGGGACTTGAAGTAAGATGAAGTTCAGAAAAAGCTCTCTTCTCGGTTATTTCATCATTACCAGGTACCAAGTTAACACAGTCCAATAAGTCCCACCTGGTGAGATAGTTACGGCACAATGCCACAAACATTGCGCGCGAGTCTTGAAATTGTTCATGTTTCCATCACAACCGGTGTAGTTAAATCGACGACAGTTGTGTCGCTTATGATCAAAGAACCACCTGGGCAGGTTGTCTGAGCAGTTTCCAGGAGCAGATCTAATGCTGCATCTGTCACCTACAAAGGAGAAATATGTAGTTGTTGTTTATCTCTGCACATAACGTGGCGTCATTGAATCCGATAGTAATTTCAATGAAGAAATTTGTCACCCACGTTTGCAAGCTGCTTTGCCATTTTTACAACAAGGCATCGCTTATCACTGGGGCATTTGTGAAGTTTGCATGTTAAACCCGATTCATCACAGGTGCAACGCTCACTGCAGTCGGGGCGTAAGAAGCTTTGCTCTTTCTGAATAATGAAAATAACATAGCTTATTTAGAGCGGAGCATTATTTAGCAGAACTTTCACACAGAAACACATGTAATAATAACATTATCAGACACTGTGTAGAAAGTATCCATGAGTAGCCATTATATATACTTTGATTGCAAAAATGCAGATATTTCTCCAAATGCTGACCGTATTATTCTCATCATTGACAAACAATATTTTAATTTTAATTTCAATCTCTCAATACTTCTCAAAACTACACATGAAAAATTGATATCCAGTCATATGCAATTTGAAAACAAAGCCTGATAATCGATAAACGGCCTCTTACTTGTATGTAAGAATCTGTCTTTTCATCGCGGCAACCACAGACGTCCTTTGAAATGCATTTGCCGTTGTGAGGGACTGTTTCCAAGTCGCACACACATCCTTCTTGCCATAAGTCGGTGCTATAACAAGCCTTTGAATGTTCTTGACAAGAAGCAGCACAGCCCATGCCAAACGCTTGGTAAGTTGACCCATTCGAACACGACGAGTAAGCTGGAGCTCACATTAATCAATATATGGTATACACGAGGCTTTCGGATTCAACAATCTTTCTCAAAGCAAAGCATTTAAACTATTTGGGCTTAAAATTATGCCAACTTTTCTAATAGTTAAAGGCAAATGTCTCACGACAAAAGTGCTGTTTTCTCCAGTCAAGGCGTAGATCAAACTGATTTGCACACTGTGTAACCATGGCGTGAGCATGGGAACACACTGCCTGTTGCTTATCAACATTCTTCAGGCATATATCAGCCATGCATCGCTCTACAAAGTGCTTCGAGTAACTTCCAAGTAATTTAACGCATTTCTGTACATGAGTATGAGCCAGTTATCTAATATACATCATGGACGAATTATGTTCAACAAATACTCATTTATATATCAATAATGTCACATGCGTAGCCTAATAAATACATTATATCTACCTTTAGCGGGGTATTAGTGGCATTTAATGCTTTGCAGATGCTCGCAGCAGCTTTTCTTTGATCTACGTGACAATTTTTGTCACTGATCTGACGTGAGCTACAATGTTCGTTGCAGGCTTTATCCATATCTTCTTCGGTGTGAACCCAAGAATTGACAAATGCTACCTCATCTTCTGTCTGAAGTTTGAACGCCTCAGATTTGATTTAACGATGATTGTTTATTGACAAGCACAGGTAATATATTCCCCATATGTTATCTACTTGTTGTATCGTGATAATATAGTACAGCACCAGAAGTTACGCGGAAGAACAATTACACGGGAATTATACCAACATATTTGCTCGCTGCGGCAGAGTCGTTGAGACAATGCGCAGATTCCCCAATTGCAAGCTCTTCCCCGCCGCCGAAATCGTACCCACATACACCTGTCATATGAACAGCCAGGTGACTTGGCATGGCTACCTCTACGTCACTCTTGCCATCCCATTTCAGCCGAAGGTGGGAGTCAACGTCAACAAACTATACAACATTGCAAAATGCGTGTTATGGGTGCGAATGTAAAAATGTTTCCACCTGCAAGATAACACAAAATGCTGTTACATCATATGGCTTTGTCTATATACTGGACGTTAGTGAGTTCAACACATAGCATACATAGCCAGAATAAATTGCTTCCTCATAACTGCCCGACTGAATCGACGATTGATGAATTTATTCATATAAAAACACCCATCGTTGTGTATGGACGACGATAACTCCCCACACCGATTTACATGATGAACCATTTCACGAGGCTCTGTATATGTATCACATAAAAGCCACAACAGCATACGTTGCCTGATTGCATTCGTCTATTTAGTGGACGGAGCTGTATATGGGCGTTGCCACCAGCATGGGGCCTCTGGACGTCATCGCTCGGCAACATTCAGAGGGCATTAAATAAACCAAACACAGGTGCTGTATAAAGGCTGCAGTCGCAATCAATCTACTGTCTTGACTCTTCATACATATTGGTCTATACGTTGGTGATATATAAAAAGAAAGCTCACGAGTCTTACTAACCACATGGTCAAGAGATCTGGTGATGGTAATATCAGTACGAGGCAGAAACGGGCTCCCAGATATATCCACACCATCAACTTGCACTCGTAACCCCGGAAGCAAGTCGATTTTCTACCAAACAACGTCAGTAAGTTGAGACTACATGCATTACAGCAAGTCGATTCAGATATCAATCATTTACGAAGGTATATATCTGGTTCTTATCGCAAATAAGCTGTTTTGCTTCCATACCAAATTGTGGTATTCCATCAGTGTCAGCGTTATTGCCCTCATCCGCTCAGACTTTTCGCTCTCCATTCTTATTCCGTTATTACTTCTTTTCCCATAAACACGGTCATATGGATGATCCCGTTTAGCGAAGAGCCTGGCCGATCTGCGCTTGTGCGACGTATCGTGTTCTATCACGGGATGACTGGTCACTTGGAAACGCGGGATACCACAGGAGACGCCACGAGTTGCCTGGTCACGCGCCAGAATGTAGCTGCAGGGGCTAAATGTATTAATCCATCGTCCTGAAAACTGTTTGATATTTGTGTTTCCGTAGCTTTGACATCTACTCGTACCTTGTGGCAAGGAAAGCAAATACTTTATTGGCATAACATTTTCTCGATGCACCTTTGAGGGAGGAGTTTCAAATAACTTATTGTATTTGTGATTTCCAAGGTATATCTAAATTGCGGTGGGTGCATGATATGAGATGCTGAAGTTAAATATATTATAAATCACAGCAAGTTACTTACAAGTCAATGCTTTAACCTCACATATATGCATGAATTCAGAAACATCAGATGTCCTTTCTACTGTCAGATATCGCCCGCGTACCGGTTCCATGCAACATACGTGTCTAACAAGTCCAACGTGACCTTTTATGAATTTACACAAACTGTTGCTTTTGAAATCTGCCGGGTCATCTCCGACGCGTATCTCAAGGTTAGCGTCGCGCTCATGATCTACAATGATAAGCAACGGACACATATGCAGCGACCAGACAGAATAGAATAAGTAGCGGATACATTATGAGATCATTTCGAAAACAATGCAATTGAGCCAAAATGTTGATGCAGCGTAAATGTTCTCACTAGAGTGATTCCGCGTCCATATTTTCACAGCATCTATGGTATAAGACTCCTGAAGATCAATCCTTATCCATGGCCGGACTTCCAGAGCTGTGTGGCTACAGTGTCCTTCCACTAGTCCATCGTGGCCAGGGAACTTTGGTAAGGCACTTCCATCGACGACAAGCGATGCGATCCCACCGCGATGAGTCGAACTAATTGCGACGGGTTTATTTAGTGCCACATTTCTGCACAATGCGGCCGGTGGGCAAGCTACATAACACAACATGAAATGCATAAAAATCGCATATTTATTGCTGAGAACAGCTCGTCTTACATTAATTGAGCACATTGTTAGTGGGTTTCTAAATTGTATATGTCACACTTTAAAAGTGCCTTTATGTATTTAGCCGAAATTCATTGTTAAAGCCTAATGACCGTCGCATCTGATAAGCTAAGGACAAAATGTGATAAAACATCCGTTTCAAATAATTCGCTAGACGAACACATCGTCAGTCTTGTAATATTTATGTTAAAACGCAGCGTCTTTCAAGCCAGATCAAGGCGCCTGACGTCAAATGAGGAAGCGCGCTGTCCGTGAACGTCGCGATGGCAAAGAAACATCGCCTTCCACCTGATTGGGGGTGTTATTAATTCACCAACATTCACGTTAGAATCGTAGGCTGTTGTGCAAATCATGCCCATGGCTGGTGCGACGTCACACGGCAAGCAATGAGTTATTCACGAGAATGTCGCTTCGATGCGCTCACGATCACTTACTACTTCTACGCATACATAAATGCGAGCATGCAAACATATTTACATTGAACCATGTATTGATGCATAATTATATATACACATGTATTCTTTCATGCATGCATAATAAATGTATATGTATATTTATATGTATATATATATACATACATACATACAATCATACATACATACATACATACATACATACATACATACATACATACATACATACATACATACACATACATACATACATACATACATACATACATACATACATACATACATACATACATACATACATACACAGACATACATACATACAGACATACACACACACACACACACACACACACACACACACACACACACACACACACACACACACACACACACACACACACACACATACATACATACATACATACATACATACATACATACATACATACATACATACATACATACATACATACATACATACATACATACATACATACATAATACACACACACATACATACATACATACATACATACATACATACATACATACATACATACATACATACATACATATACATACATACATACATACATACATACATACATACATACATACATACATACATACATACATACATACATACATACATACATACATACATACATACATACATACATACATACATACATACATACATACATACACATACATACATACATACATACATACATACATACATACATACATACATACATACATACATACATACATACATACATACATACATACATACATACATACATACATACATACATACATACATACATACATACATACATACATACATACATACATACATACATACATACATACATACATACATACATACATACATACATACATACACATACATACATACATACATACATACATACATACATACATACATATACATACATACATACATACATACATACATACATACATACATACATACATACATACATACATACATACATACATACATACATACATACATGTGATCATAATGAAATTGTCCCAACCTAGTTCCGATTCACATTTCTGCTTCTTATAGTGGTTGGTGACCAGGTTAGTGTGATATCCGGAAACCCCTGTATTCCACATGAAAAATACCAACGTCAACACATGGCGTATATCCATAGTACCACGGTGACAAAAAATCGTTTTTTTCTATTCGCACTGGTTAACAATGCAGAAGTCCACTTTTGCATGCTTCACCAGGCTCTGCGCTTTGTATGGTCATTATGTTGACGACCACAATATATACGCAAATGTAATAGTTTCGTGCTTTACATCACTTTGCTCATCGGCAATCGATGAAGCATCCAGCGATTCCACACTAGCTCTGTATATGTATTGTTGAAAATGCAATATCGCAGTTTGAAACTCCCCTAAAATTAACATATACATTGCAAAGTAATGTGGGTTTTCGTTTTGACTGCAATTGGTTAATCGATCTCTGAGAACGGCTAAACGCGCTTTTGGCCATATGTGCAAACTCGAATATCATCGGAGTGTTTTGATAATGGTCTTTTTTATCACATCGCATATATTGGTTGATTGATAAGAATATGAGAAGTTTCGAAACGACTTGAAAACCGTCGTCAGGCTTATGACATGCAAGAGACCACGTGTGCCACACTTGATAGAACATTCACGCTAAATCATATCATTCATATTTTCATCATCTCGGTTACGGTACAGTGGGTAACGACGTCTCTCCGTTTGACTTGATTAAAGCAGCTTGCGAGATAGTAAAATTGTAACGCAGATCCAATAATCACAGGCAATGGTAACGTTCCCGCGTTACATTTATACTTTTCGCGGGCTCGGCTTGAACTTTTACTAACGCTGAATCAAATAACCGAATTTGTAGCATCTTTGTCCAAGAAACATACGATCTAATAAACATCGGGAATCATTTTATCATGGTGTAGCATCCGGATTTATTGGTGTCTATGTCACCTCTGAAGCCGTCCACATAATGATGGAAATAATATATATATTTTTTAAATATATAATTATATATCAGATTTATAATACACTTGATATACAGTATTGAAAGCAGTGTACGCAAGATCACGTTGTGCCCAGGATGAGTTATAAAACTGTAGCGTGGTTATATAACTCCTAGTGCAGGCAAGCAGATTACAAATTGATTTTTTATTTCGTGATTAACATATAGATATAAGTAGGTAGTTGTTTTTGCAAAGCGCTACTTAGCGGAAGCCGTTACCATCATACACACGCAATTACTGCAGAACAATTATTGATTAAAGGAGAACAGCAAGATGCGTGCGATTTCCAATATCACAATCTGAAGGTTAATTCAACAGTACCACTGCCAATAGCATCGTTACTTGTAGATGCGGTTCATTCTTCTGCGCGAAAAAAAGTGTAGTTAAAGACATCAATCATACGTCCGATGGCATCAATTAGCACTGTTTTGCCGGAAGCACAATAGACGTCATGTGGCGCGATGTCGGGAAATATTATAACTAACTTCATGTTATACGCCTATTTTAACCCATAAGACTGACTTAGGCGATTATCAATAATTACAGCCACTATTCCAACTACTGCTTGTTAGGATTATATAAAGTCAATGTAATTCGCAGCCAGCATTTCATCGCTTGCATATCTACGCGAAAACATGGTACGTTTTAAGATAATAGCAATGGAAGGATTATTTTTACCCACTGCAGTAGCATATCGGGTCGATAACATTGGTTGGTTTCATTTCAGTTTAAACACTGCCCCAATGTACAATGCACAAGGGTGATTATTGAATAAAATAAAAGAACCCTTACTCGATTACTTTATCAGCAAGCTGTTCCGTTCATACACTATCATCTTTATTGTGGAAATCGGGTGTAGCTTAAAACAACTGAAGTTATCTACAGCGCAGTAACATTCACCACCCACCTCAAACAATCGCCATCATTGTCTAACAGACATTGTCATCGAAGCATGAAACAGGACACTGACATTAATTGCGGCATGCATTCACAATACCTTAGACAAATAAGTCCTAGGATCATGGCAAAATAGCTATGTGCGACTGCAATAAAGGCACCATCAAGGAATATGAATCATTTGAAGCCCTCAATGCCCAACGGGGCCCGCTAGCATATGTAGGTCTCATGTGACTTAGGCATTACAATGGATGAATTTTTGTAACGATATCGCTATGTAACGATATGCTCTGTTAATACGCACATTTACTTCCGATGTATCCGATGCGGAATATGTTGACGTGCTGTAGATCCTGCGCAGTATTACTACCTTAACTACCTCTTCTCATGGAATAAGGCATATTCAGTGTATCACATGGTTAATGGGGCATCAGTGTGTTTTCCCTTGCCTTCACGAATAGCCCTTTCTGCGTGGCCAGATCTTTTGTGATAAACACAAAGCCCTAATGTACCAGTCAATAAAGTGATTGATGGCGGTAGGCAACTAAACAAAATGCATTAATCGGTCAACGGGGATAGCTGTGGTGTAACAAATCCACCTGGAAAGTAATTGTGTGAAACAACAAGAGTGGGCACTCAGGACGGTAAATGGGTTGGTGTACCGAGAATAAAGTGGCTTTCATCAAAACCCCGGACGATTTTTTTCAGTCAAGGATATGATATTCCATTACTTGCTAGCTGTGATGTAACTCGGAATTGTGCTTGTAAAGTAGAATATGATGACGGAGCTGTAAATATCGGTAGTAATTTTGATAGCGACTACCTTTGATAGCGACTTACTTATTCAAACTAAATGGACGGCCTTGGAACGTAAGGTAATTTGTGCTTATGTGGTACTCGGCACTTTATTAATAAGTTCTCACAAAATTTACATCTCTTGATCCGATACATATTCTCTTTTTTCCAAAAAGCAAACGCATGATATCAAGTAACTACTTTTAATGAGATTGCGCTGACACTAATAAACGTGTGATGATAGGGAGATTGATGATATTTCTCACGAAACCTCACTGTAACGAAACCATATAATCAGAATGTAATGCCACAATACGTCAATAGGGGCTCTAGACTGATACAATACTAACAAAGTTCTCATATGCATATGTTTATCACGCTTAGAATAGACATTTACACTTCAAATTTTGCTGTTAGTCGCCGTTTCCATAATTGTTGTAGTAGCCATGGCAAAACGCTACCAACGACGGATCTTTTATTCCTTCTGTTGGCACCACACCACCCTCAGAGCAATATGAATGTTCGATAATCTTTGGTTGCGATATTTGACGTCAACAATGAATGACTAATAAATGGTTTCCATAGCTACCTAAATCATAATTATATTTTATGGGTTGAAGCGGTTCCCTTGTACCGACTATTTTACTCTGGCAACCGACCACCTGGTACAAATGATACTTATTGACAGAATTGTAGAATTCTACAATGATGCAAAGTAGTACAGGCCATGTGAACTATCTATGTAACGGCTTTTTTGTCATAAAATATTTTGCAATGATCACCATGGCCATCGATTGGCACTACGAGACTACGCATGGGGCCATAGTTACCATTGTATGCTTATATATTAATGCCAATTACTGTATCGAATGTGATTAATAACCGATTTTCCTTTGACCGAAAAGGATTGAGCCACCATATCTCCTGCACAAAACCTCAACTCCCAGGTTTAAAGCCTTTATTTTACCTTTGGCATAGCAACAACCATCGTTCAGTCGTTTATTTCATCATGAAAAGAGGAAATCAAGATACATGCCCATGTGTATGGCCAATGCAGCTCTTCACTCTAAATTATATCCCTATATTTATGGAGGCCAACATATCATTTGAGTAAGTAATACATGTAATTGTGTTCTAACGAGTATGCATAAGTGTATTCCACAATGTATATATGCAAATCCAGCCACATCCCGAGCTATACTTCGACATATTGTAGAACCACGTAAAACGTTATATGATTATATGCGATGTTTTGCAAGCTGTGCCGAATTTGCAGAACATGGTAATATTTTCACATTGAGATAAGAAAGAGTTATTTCTCAGTACTTCTAATTTTAAATCGTTTGGAGGCTTAAAGAGAACTTTCTTTCAGTATTCTTACTGTTCTATATAACATGGATCACGCCAGTAGCTTCTTACCGTGACGCCATGTTTTTCCTTTTGTAACTAATATAATTTATTGTAACATTAGAGAAATGAAAATTCTAGTTTTAGAAACGCATTTATATAAATATGACGAACACGCAAGGCTTCTCAGATTCGGTTGACCGTTTTTCATGCATTTGTTGGGAAAATTGCAATTTTTCCGGACGATGAGCTACAAACAAAATTGGTAGGCAAATACGTATCGCCAGATGGTGTAAATCATTTAAAGACCATTATTCTTATGATCTATGCAATTTCTATGTATTAAGTGCTACTGATATAAACCTTGTGAATATGTTCATAAGGTAGTCCTTGGTGCACGATTGCGTAATGCGCATATATACCCATGACCCATGTGTAAACTCTGGTTGAGCGTAGTATGTGTGAACGAGGCTACTACAAGCATGCCCAAGTTAAAGTAATATTCAATGGTTAAATAAGTTGCATGGACGGTTATATATTAACTACTTTTTCACTGTACCAATCTATGTTTGTTGATACTGTCAGTTAAGTTATTGAAAGCTTGGTTGCAAGATTCTACTTTAGCTTCCTAGGATAAATCATTATGATTCAGCACACCCCACCCCTCAAGTATCCAAGTTTGATAACACGTTGACAGCGGAAACTTGATCATAACGTGTTCTTGACAGAACCCGTGGATCAACCAACAGCATTTTTCTTAGCCATAAGTAGCCGAACAGTTTGCCCAACAACGGATCAGCGATATTTAAAATGGGCCCTAATAACGCCGGGGCAAAACATCGGTTTGTAATAGTCTTTACTTTTTCTTGCCGTTATTTAAAATGAGATAAAAGCGCGCTGACTTTGAACTGAAGACAGCGACACATTCACATAGACAATTCATCAATTGACAGAGGGCTTGGCTTCAGCCATACTCGTAATGTATCAGTGTGAGACTCTCTGTCATGGAATGTGGGGTATTGATTCATTCAGATAGATCTAGAACGGATAAATGTCGAATTATTTGCCTTAACATTTGCCCGCGTACATGCATCATTAAACGAGTATGACATGTGCTAGTTAAGGTATATGACTTGAAATACACATTGGCACTCTCAATATATATTTCATGGAATTGGGTATAAGATGCAACTACTAAAATAATAGTGCTATTGTATCTAAATGTTCCAAATTTGGTCACAGGCAGTTGAAATTGAACATTCTGTCCTAAAGATGTAACAAATCGATCTTTAGTGGGAAACGTTTGATCTGGTTAAGACTCAGTAATAGTCACGTAACCTGGAACCTTGACATATGCTTTGCAACATAGATTTAGTTGACACCAAGTAAACAGACAAACAATCGATAACATAATAATATTACGAATGGTTTTGATCACCGATGTTGGATTGTGCAAGGGGACAACACACACGTTTAGTCCAGAACATGAATCGCAACCGCTCCTTATAATTGATCTA
The DNA here is from genome assembly GCA_034190875.2 of Urechis unicinctus. NCBI lineage: Eukaryota > Metazoa > Annelida > Polychaeta > Xenopneusta > Urechidae > Urechis > Urechis unicinctus. The sequence continues at coordinate 32,135,755 of CM067351.1, read as the reverse complement.
TCACGGACAACGAAGGGGTCTGCTAACCAAAGACATACGAGTTTTAGCTGTTCTTTGTAATATTCGATATCATATCGAGTTAACATATTAGAGTCATTGAGTAGTATAGATGTTAGCGGTACTGGCACACCTATCTCATATGATTATGGCACACCTATCTCATATGGGTGCAACCCAGAAAACACACATATACAGGGTGACTCACATGAGCCAACGAACCGCTCGCACCTCCCCCCACCATATGAGCCCAGCCCTTCCAGCCCGTATGGTATAGGCCCACACCAGTAGTTAGTCACCATAGAGGTCATTGAGTGATAAACATCTGCGACCGTCGCTGTAAGTTCCATTTTTCACTCGTTGAGGTCCTGTATAAACTGGGCAACCTTAGCGTCGTTCTTCTCGATAAAGTTGGGATCGGGACGAGCGGTTATCAATCTCATCGTAAAGAGCTTCCAACAGTAGAAAGCCCCCGTCGGCCTCTCTGTGGTCCCACTCGGTCTTCCCAACCAAGGACCGTGATGCTCCTGTTCCAAGCCCAGACAACTATTAAACCTCCCGTTCGCACTATAGTCACCGTCTTCAAGCCCCTCCACCCCCGCCCACCCCCAAGCCACCGTCTCCTTATACTTCTTCTGATCCTTGTGATACACCTGGTTATACACCTCAGCTCTCCCCAGGTCCTCAAAGGAGCACAACCTGAAAACGCAGTCAACAAACACCCCGATGGTTGCCACCGGACTGTGGTGCAACCCCAACAGAACCTTAGGCTTATACATATTCGGAATCACACTCCCAGGACTCCTAGTGTAGGGGCACTTTATCTCGAGCAGCACAACCTCCTCAGGGTGCCCCAGACAGACAGCATCCACTTCAGCCTGCCGGATTGGGAGCACACAAAAGCCATCCGGAGAGTATGCCGTCGCGCCGCCCTCAATATAGATATTATTTCCGTAGACCTTGGTGTCGTACACCTTCTCCAATACCGCAATTGCAACCTCCTCAAAAGTCGTACCCCAGAGGCAGGGTGTGCTAAAGCGAACACCCTCGTTGCTAGTTTTTTCTGTCAGCTTCTTGCTATAGCTGCTGAAGTAGTTTTGCCCTATGATAGAGGAGTAGTCACTTCCTCCAACGCAGCCCTTCCTCGTGGTCTCCCACTGGTCCGTATTTTGTTTGACTACAGTATGATCGTTGCAGAAAGATTTTATCGCCGCCTCCATTATATCTAGCAACCCCCACTCTTCAAATGGACTGTCAGGGTCATACCTTAGCAGGTCTAGGGGGCGATTCTGCCGTTAAAACATTTTGCTTTAATGTCACTTTTCATTTGACTATATTTCATGATCTCGACCGAAACGAGCTTAAACTCATCATCTGAGATATACCCATCTTCAAGCGCCGCCGATACAATGTCAGCAATGGTATTCAATTTGCTCTGAGCGAGAATGCGGATCTTGTCATGCTTTTTTAACTTAATGGTCAGACGCCGACTGATGAATTTTCCAGCAGTTACAAGTAGCCCACAAGCGGCCCCAGTAGCACCCAACACTGTGGCAATAGGAATGGCAACTACTGTAGACATTACACCTGCACCACTTGCGCCAAGACACATACCCACAGCAACTAAAGCAGTGTCTACAGCGTCCACTGAGTTTACTGCACACCTATATTTTTTGTACATAGCACCATATTTTTCAATTTCTTTCCCAAGGTATTGCTTCTTAAGACTGATCTCATTCAGCTGATAGGAGTGCCCCAGACCACATAGAGGAGGCTCCGGATTTAACGGTGCAGTCGTTGGTTGTTGTTTCATACTGTCTTTGTATACATAAGTCTATATATCAAGTTCAATTAGGAGTGAAGCTACAGACCAAGTCGCCCCTCTGTTTTGTGTGGTTGTATAAAAGTTAATAACGTTGCCTTGTTCTAGCTGTAAAGACAGGTCTAAAGTTATTACAACAGCCCGTTGGTTAGCAGGCTTACTTATTCCTACCACTTGATTCGTTCCATTAATAACAGGAACGACTGCTATAGGACCAGCATCAGCACCAACACCCGAAGACAACCCCATACGAATGATCTTGCCATTACATAACATGGTATATCCACAGCTTGAGTCTTGTGAGTCTCGACCCCTAGCCCCATGGCCAAACGACCACTCATATCCTCTCCGAAGGGGGCCACTTGCTTCTGCCCATATAGTAATGAGTGGTTTCGTCTTTTCATGTACGTATCGTCTCAGGTACCTGTTCTGCTGTCTATATTCAGCATCAATATACTTTTTATGAACAGCATCCTTCGGTGAAATCAGGTCTCCCAACTCAACGATTTTATTATCTCCCATTTCAAGGTCTCCAGTCATAGTACCGCCACTTTTATCCATTTTTTTTGAGTCACCAATAGATACATAGGTCTTTGTGGCATATTCCGATAGGTCGGCACCCTGAACAGTGCTTGCCGGTTTTTGCCTAGGTCCATAAATACTCGTTTTTATTGACATCTTGTAAATTCAAGAACAACGCAAACAGGTAAGTCGTGGTTATCCAATAGCCTTCCTTTATTATCGCGTAACTAAACCTTTAACTCATGCACTGTTCCGTTAGTGACACGCTTACAGACAGGATTAGCGATGTTCGTGGTTATAATATCACCGAAAGAACCACCCTCTAAGCCAACAACTTCAAGAAGCGTAGTGGGCGCACCATCTAGCATGTTGTGTGTGGTACTGACTTTATCGAGGTGAACATAAATTGTGTTAAAGATGCTAAAGTTGATGGGCCGGTCACCTATGTAAGTACCTGAAGGAATTAATTGCCTACCCTGACCGTCATCAAGACCCAACATTTTTAACACACCATCTGATATGCGTGCAGCCCCATTATCAGGAATTGTGAGGGTTATAACCCCATTTGCAGCATTAACCTCTAAACTAAGACCTATTGATGCAATCTGCTGCTGAAGAAGGCTGAAACTCCAGAGACCAGGTTTTAATTGGACAGATCCTCCCTCTTCTGAAGTTCTTGACCGCCATTGAATGGTCTCGTTTGATTCGAGATTGTACCAGCCCACAGTATACGTGATTGACCTTAGGCCAACACATAGATCGCCCGCAGTGTTGTCAATAGGTTTTTGCAGGGACACAGCGACGCCGCTTTGAACATTTGACAGAGCGTGATACATAGCACTATGAATAAACAAGCCTTTACATTCAATACGAATAAAAGGTACAAAACCGGGCCGGTATACCTACCCCATATTGCCCGCGAGGATCTGACACATCTCCTCATCCAGGTAAAATCGGATAATATCACAGATGCGTTTGGTGTAGAGTTCTCCAACCTGTTTGATAAATACGTGGTGCCAAACATAAGCGACGACAGCCTTGTAGTTGGGTGGAGAACCAACCACATGCAATACTGGCAGAACCAGGTAAACTTTGTTGTATGGTGCGCAACCAGTGGCTGCGGAGTTTCTGCCCTGGACCACCTCAGATCTGACTCCCCAGCACTAAGTAACCTCTACAGGTTCCACGTCTACTACACCATCCGGAGACTTTTAGACGAAATGAGAATAGCACTGCCAGATGACGCCACGTGGTCGGCTTCCAACAATTCCTTCGACAAGAGAATCTACCACTGGCTCTGCCACGAGTTTGGGGTTGACGAAAACAGCGACTGGAGGATGCAGGGCGGCAACCAGGGCTTAGGGCGGATCTACTTCACCGACCCCGAAACACACAAGGTACGGGTGATCTTTCATTACGGAGACCACAACCACTACGATTCCGGCGTGCAAACCTTTGAGAAAGGGTTTTATCGGGAGGGTGGCAAGCTGCACATTGATTTCATAAAGCAAGACCAAGAATGGGCAAACATCGCCTGGAGCACCTTCATCCTGGACAAATCGGAGGGGTTTACGTCCCCAGGTATCTCACGGATCAATGACAGCATTCGGACCTATGTGTGGGGCATTCTTAGTGCTCAGGCGCAGACCCGCTCAGAGATACTAGGTGTTGGAACGTCCTTTGATGCCCAAAAGCAATTTAAGGCCAACGTTGAGGATGCCATCAACTACCCAGTGGATATTCCTTCATCTATCCGACGGTATCAGAACGTCCTCCAGAATGCCTCTTCAAAGGTTGATTATGTGTTTGGAACGGGCCTGTACATGGCTCCGTCTGATATGAGCCTCGCCATTGGAGACGTTGCTGGGTACAACAATCTGATTACCATTGCAACTGAGGAGCAGCAGATAGGCAGCAATGCTGATGTCAACTCGGTTCCGGTGGTTCCGGATAGAGGAAGCTTTGACCCTCCGCCAGATACAGATATGGAACTCTCCTCTCCAGGGCCCGCCCCTATGGCCGAGACCGGTCTGCGTGGGGCGCACGAGGATGAGAAAACCGCTCTTATTATAGGCGGAATCGCTATAGGCTTAGCTGTGCTTTGGTTTGCTACGTAGTAAGTCACGAAGTATCAGGAGGATAACTCCCCCCACCGCCACAACTGCGGCCCATACATGTTCTGCCATCCAACCAGCCACCTTTGCAGCTGACGTAAGCAGCCATGATACGATAGAGCCAATGATTCCTGGAAGGGCAGCTGCTGCCTTACCGGCTAGGCTCTTCAGGACGTTTGCCAAGGAGTTCAGCTGTTTTTTAATCCATTCCTTTACACCAGGCTTATCAGCTGGTGTCGGCGTTGGTGCCGGGGTTGGACTAGTGCTCCCTCCGCCCGTCCAAGCAACTACAAGGGTCGAGATTGCCAATCCAATCGCAGTGAGTATGGAGGCGATTGTTATACCCTGCTCACGGAACAGAGTGCGTACACGCTCAGCTAGCGTTGTGTTCTCGCTAAGAAGTCTGTTGATCGTTTCCCTGATGCGGTAAATTTGGGTCCTTAGACGGTTTTACGGTTTTCAGAGGCAGCCTCAATACGGGCACTCCGCAGCTCCTGCAGCTTTGCAAGCTCATTTGCTTGGAATCTCCATGCTCGACTATCACCCCTCCCTTGCTCCTCCAGGCTTGCCATTTTAGCTTCCCGCTGTTTTATATTCCTTTCTATCTCAGTTATCTTAGCTAGGTTATTGACCAGCTCACCCCTCTGGGTCTGCATAGCCTTATCAAGCCCCATAAGCTCTCTGAGTGGTAGTTCGTTGTCTGTTTGTGTGCCTAGGTCTTCTATGGCGTTATGAACGCCCTCTATGAAGCTTGTTTCTTCCACACCACCTTGCTCTGTCATGGCTTCGGGGCTGCTCATTTCTAACTTTGGAAGTGCAGCTTCCGCTTTAGCAGCAGCTTCGTCAACGCCTTGTAGGGCTTTTGCTGCCATTGTGGATAGTTCAGGGGTCACTCCAAGAGCCCGAGCAAGCTGTGTACCACCGTAATCTAGGATACTCCTAGGAGAGAGGAATTTGTTTGGATTGTTCTTCCATGTAAGAAGCTTCCATTCTCGGCCCCACTTAACCCAAAGGTCACCTTGTTGAGACGATCTAAACTCCAGAGTGGCCTGCAGCCCATGCTTAGACACTGCCTTCTCCCACTCGTAACTAAGACTTCAGTTTCTTCTTTGGAACCCACCTGATCTTCTGTTAACCCCGCAGGCATTTCAGTAATAGCCCAAGGTGGACTAATCGTACTCGATGTATCTAAAGTTTCGTCAATCAGGTTAGTCTCCTCATCATCAAAGTTAGTCTCATTACTCTCCCATCCCATAGCCCCCTCCTCATCTGCATCGTCAAATCCGGGGTTATCAAACTCCATGTCTGTGTGTTAAAGATATAAGTGTAATTAAGCATTCAACATGACGAGTACTTACGGACGCAAACTAAACCCACACCGCCGGATACGCGAACCCCTTGGGGTAAAGGGCGTGCGACAATCTGTATGCGTTACAAACAATCCAAGCACTATTGACCAGAACCAACAACTGCTGGTTCGCTTCCCCAATCTAGGCGCAGACGACGTCATTGTTTCAGGGACAGCACGGCTGGCCTTTACAATCACGCTGACCTCGACTGATGTTAACCGCAGCGTTGTGCAAAACCTGGGCCGCGCCGTGGTTAAGAAAATGACAATCAAGATTTCTGGCAATGAGGTCATGTCTATTGATGACAGCGATGTGTACCACTGTTACCACGACTTGTGGCGGACTGCACAGGAGAGACAGGGCCTCCAGTATCAGGGCATTGACACATCAGATGACAGAAACGCAACTAAGATACGAGTGGGGGCAGGAGACAAGGATGAGGCGGAGGAAGAGGACAAGGCGGTAGCCGATGTGTATGGTAACAGGTTCTACGTTCCGCTTGATTTTGAACTCCTCGAGAGCCACATGCCATTCTACCAGAGTGCGCTTAGTGACAGACTGGAATACGAGCTCACATTCAACGACTACAACCGCGTGATTCACGCAACAGGCGACACCGCTGCAAGCTACAAAATTGATGGCATCTCGCTGGAGTATGACATGGTTACCCAAACAGATTTGGCCCGCATGATACGCACACAGTACACAAGTCGGCTCTCGATTCTGTATGACCGTGTGCTTCGTCACAGGAAGCTTGTATACAATAAAAGAGATACACTGTGGAACATCAACCTGAACGTGCCGGCTCGCAGCATGAAGGGCATCCTACTGCTCTTTGAAGACTCAGCCAATGTCTCATACGCCAGGAAAACAGAGTCGTTCTACAACCCAAAGATAACGAAGGTCGAGGTGACCATTGAGGGCATCCCCAATCAGCTATATGCCCAGGGCATGCGTGGCTACCAGCAGTGAGACGAGGTGAAGAAGGCCTTTGCAGCAACGAGTAAACGAGACCCCAGTGTAGCAATAGCATTAAAAGACTTGGCATTGTCGGACGTGTCCCTAGGAGAGTACCTAACCACCGAGTATGGTCTGTGGCTCGACTTAAGGACGAGTGATGACGACCAGCTGCACGGTAGTGGCAGGGCTGTGGAGAATGCGTCTGAGGGCATCACCATACAGATCACAAAAAAGGCAGAGGCGGCGGGCGCATTGAACGTTTACATGTATATTGTAATGGATGCACAGCTTAACATTAAAGATGGCAGGTTCGTCAGCGCAGTCTACTAAGTTTACAATTCCAGATGGTCCCTGTTCGGCAATTGTTTGTGGGCAGATAGGATGTGGGAAAACCGCATTCATCCTCGACCTACTTGAAGGGCCCTTCTTTGGTGCCTTCGAGCATATTGTAATCCTCTGCCCTACCATACGTTTCAACGAGGCCTATCGGACGCGGTCATGGGTGTGGGATGATTCAGAGGTGTACGTGGTTGATCCAGGGGAGCGGCTGCATGACCACCTGAGGGCTTTCTACCATTGTTTTAAGGGCGAGCCAACCCTGTATATTATTGATGACTGTTCGGCAACAAAGGCCCTAACCAAGAAGAAAGACATGTTATCCGAACTGGCCTTTAGCGGCCGCCATGCGCAACAAAGTGTCTGGGTCCTCACCCAAAAGTACAACTCTGTGCTGAAGGACTTACGTGAGCAGACTCGCTGGATGGTGCTCTTTCACACCAAGGACCGTGACTCGTTTGAAGACGCCTTACGTGAAAATGATGTAATTCCAACAAAGGAGGAACGTGCCACAGTACGCCAACTACTAGCAAAGACCAAGCACGCAAAACTGCTGCTGAAGACTGATCAGCCTACTGCATATGCCGTCGATTGAAGTGATATTGGCCTTGATAGCAGCTGCTGCCTCAGTAATCAATTTAGGTTTCTTCATCTGGGTAGCGGTGCAGCATTTTGAAGCTCGAAGGTGTATACGTATATTCATGGATCCTGATACCATTATTGATAAACTCCTTGAACAGGACTCGACTAGCTTAGTGGAGACAAAGTCTGTGGGAGCGGAACCTAGTTGCACCCCTGGCGTAGATATGTCTTCTAAGAGAGATAGGCTTACTGCCGTCATAGCCGGCGGTCAGGCCCGTCAGTACCTTGGTTTGGAGCAACTTACAATTGACCAGGTTGAATCAATGTCTGATGAAGAGATCATAAAGCTGTATGTGAGATACGAGGCTCGGCTAGGCGCTAGCATGACGCGCACTCTAGGTCAGACACTGCTACAGCTATACTCAGGTATTGCTTGTATGTTTCTACCAATTCCACCAGAACACCAGCCAAGGCTAATTACTGACCTCGAGACGGACCCGTTTGTTGGACACGCGCTAAGCACTGCCATTTGTGAGCTATATCATCGCTATGGTATGTTTTTAGCTCCCTTAACTGCGGCTTTAACAACAGTTAAGCACTGTCAATTTGGAAAAACAAGCACCAAAACAACAGGGGCCGGCGGAGAGGAAGACACCACTTCCTTGCTATAGTATGTGTTTAACTCTGATATAGCATGTGCTTAACACCGCTATAGCATGTGCTTAACTCCGCTATAACAGGTGCTTACTAAGAGCGATCAATTGGACAAATAAATTTAGTAAGCAAACATGGAAGAAACGAACACGAATCAAGGGGAGACAACACCGGTGGAGATAACGTCAGTGACAAAAAACGCTAAAAGGCTTGCGGCAGGACGAAAGGGTGCTGCAGCTCGAAAAGCCAATCAAAATAAGCTTCTGAGAGAGCTCCGAGAGGCTAAGGCAGCGCTTACAGATGGTAGAGACGAAGCTGTCGAGCCAATATCAACGAGCAAACCTATGGAAAGGTGGACGTGGCCAACATGGGCTGTGCCTTTAGTTGTCGGCGATGTTGGCGTGTTGGCATTGTATTGCTACAGGCACCAGATGGTAGCCTCACACCCTAAACAGGTTTTGGTACAAAAGCCTCCAGACGCTCATTTAAAGGATCCGTTTTATATGGAATAAGATGACAACATTACTGATGGAAAAATGCTCGTAAACGCTCTGTACCACGGTGTAGTTGTTTCCGGTATTTCACTAGGCTATGCCAAGCTTGCTAAGATGGCTCTGGGTGGTGGGGTGCCACGTCTTGATTTCACCCCACGGGACCTGGCTATGGCTGTTGTCGATGTATCACTAGCTATGGCCACAAAGGATATGCTAATTAAACAAGGAATCTTACCAGTTGATATACTGAAGTAATGGCCACACTCGCGCTACTTGTTGGGGGTGCTCTTGTTAACGCCCTTGCATTCTCTGGGAGCAACTTTTTATTCTCTAAATTACGAGGCAGCCAAGTGGATGCGGAACGTAAACGCCATGATATGGCAATCGAGCAGCTTCAATCTGCTCAGGCAGCATGGGCCAAGAAGAGAACTGAGCGTTTAGACTTCATCAATGAGCAACTACGCCGCCAGGGACATGCCGAGCATACTTTTAGGGATGCGGACGAGGCTATGCGTGAGTACTCCCTGATTACGAATAAAACCATCGACCCGTTGGGCTCTGAGCCGCAACTTTCAGACTTCTACGAGCCCTCAGATGAACAGACGGGGCGTGAGGTGGCGTTCATTATACTGGGTATGGCTGCGACTGGGCTGGTTGCATACAGGCTTGCTAAGTAGGTCATTTGGAGACTCGAACGTTTTCTGTATATGGATCGTCGCATGCAAAAGATCTACTTTAGTCCTAAGGGATAGTGGAAAGGCATTACAGCTATCAAGAAGCTTGCAACAGAAGCGAGGGTTTCTGAGGAAGTTGCCTGGGGGTGGCTAACAAAGCAAGCTATATGGCAAATCTACCTGCCAGTGCCAAAACATATTCCCAGGCCAAAGTTTGATGTCCCTGTCCCTAATGAGGTTCACCAAGCCGATCTCTTATTTCTTCCTCATGACGTTGTGAAGCGCCACACTTACAGGTATGCCCTAACATTTGTTGATGTGGCCTCGCGCTACAAAGCGGCTGAGCCATTGACTACAAAAGAGGCTAAGGAGGTTGCAGGAGCACTTGAGAGGATATACAAACGAGGACCACTGCATTGGCCTAAACTACTTCAGGTGGACCCCGGACGGGAGTTTATGGGTGCAGCGAATCAGCTGTTAGTAAAACATGGAGTATCAGTCAGGCATGTGGCCGTGTGAATATCCATCGAGACCAGGGTATAGTGGAACGCTTTAACCGAACCCTTGCTGAACGACTCTTTGGTCACCAGTATGCCGTAGAGTTAAGGAATACTGGAAAACGATCGACTGAGTGGGTTTCTCGACTGCAGGCTGTAGTCTCTGCGATAAATAATGAGGTGACCCGCTTGACTGGAAAAAAACCTAAAGATGCTATAAAGGCAAAACGAGTTGCACAAGAGCCCTCTGCAGTCGTACCAGGGCGCCCTCTGGGGGTCAAAGAGCAAAAGCTTCCCTCTGATGTTGGCGTTCGCTACCTCTACCAGCCTGGTGAGGCAGAGCAAGACCACCGGCGGCGGGCCACTGACCCTGTGTGGTCACTCAATGTTTACCGGATTGGAAGCTCTGTAACTAAATCTGGTGAGCCTGTACTATACTATTTGCTGGATGGACCTCTCCGTGGCTTTGTAAAGGAGGAGTTGCTTGTGGTGCCGTCCGATACCCAGTTGCCGCCAGACGGTATTATCAATTAGACTAATAGATATCTATATATATAACAATGGTAGTATTTGACAATAAGTGCCCATGGATATTGCTCGAAAGAAAGTCCCGTGTAACAGGCCCTGTACGCAAGAGCAAGAGTTTTGTGGATTACACAGATATAAGATAAAACATGGTGTCATTAATCGTCTTTGTACGGGTTGTCAGAAGGCTATAAAAAATAATAAGGTAGGATTGTGCATGGATTGTGGGTTCGATAAAGTCAACCACAGTCGTCTTCGTCTTGCCCAAAAAATTGTTTCACAACGGCCTATAGCTGGGGACACGCCAGTCGGCGCCACTGAACGGGGATTCCCCACTGTATAAAAATAGAAATCTTGTGGCGCTGTCAACAACATGGTTTGGCGGCTAGGTGCGACGAAGCTTGGCACCTTGTCAGAGACGGGTGTTTACTGCATAGGTCAAAGTCCGCTCGCTGTATTGTTGTTGCCTTTTGTGTATCAACGAATTCCCTTTTAGACTAATGGAACTGTATAGTAAACATGACTCATAATCAGCGAGCACGTGAAACCCAAAACGATTATGTTTCAATTCACGGTTTTCAGCCTCCTTATCCACGCTCTAAGGCTGCACTCAAAGCACTCCAAGTGCGTAATGAATATGACCGTACATACAAGGAGATATTCGCTAGATTAAAGGCTGGGGTGCGTGCCACCCCTGTCCCCACTGCTGCCCCACGCAGACCAGTCCCTGCCCCGCACAGACCTGTCCCTACCCCACGCATCCCCACAACCCAGTCCCCAGTCCCCACAGCGCGTCTTGCCTTCAAGAAGACTAAGTGGGCTGTTAAAAACTATTTGCGTGGATGGGTGATGAACGTTCCTGAGTCTCACCCCCTTAGCTCGGACCTTATGATGTTCTTAAAAGGGCATGCGTCGGAAGATGCATAAAGTTTTGACTGGTGAGCTGGAAGAGCTAGGTGGAATCAAGTGTCAGTTTGCCCTTAAGGTAAGACTCTCCAAGCACTCCGATGATGACAGCACTGAGTATTTTGAGCCTGTATTGCGTAATAAGCAGCAGGTGGTTCTCTCCCTAGAAGATATTAACGATGAGCTGGACCAGTGCAATGCTAATATCCAAGAGCGGTTGGAAAAGTGGACCAACCAAGGTTCTGGCTGGGAGTTTCAGGTGGTCACAACTCTGTGGATTGATATTGCCAACTACCAGCCATTGAAAGGTGGCTCCTACCTGAAACTGCCGAGAAAGCTGGCGGTAAAGAAGGCAATTAGAAACGTAAAAAACACAAACGACCCACACTGAAAGTCTGGAACGCGTTTGGTTGTAAAAACATGGGGGACTACCATGACCTTTACTTACGCACGGATGTACTGCTCCAGGCCGATGTGTTTGAAACATTCCGCAAAACCTGTCTTAAGCAATACGGGTTGGATCCGGCCCACTACTATACCAGCCCCGGTTTGTCGTGGGATGCGCTTCTTAAGAGCACAGGGGTGGAACTCGAGCTTCTCACCGATTATGACAAGCACCTGTTTATTGAGAAGGGGCTGCGCGGTGGGATAAGCATGGTATCACATCGCCACGCTAAAGCGAACAACCCATATGTGGAGGGCTTTGAGCAGGATAAGCCAGCGAGCTATATCCAGTACCTCGATGCCAACAACCTGTATGGGTGGGCGATGAGCCAAGCCCTACCTACTTCGGGTATTGAGTGGGTGGAACGGCCTGAGAACCTAGAGATCCAGGACCATCCCGATGATGCTGAAACGGGGTATATATACTTTGAGGTTGACTTGGAGTATCCTGCTGCGCTTCATGACGAACACAACGATTACCCCCTAGCGCCAGAGCGGCTTCTTGTGCAAAATGAGTGGTTGTCAGACTACCAGAAAGATCTCCTAGGTGCATTGGGGAGCACCGGAAATGGAGTTGAAAAGCTGGTGCCCAACCTGCGGAACAAGGAGAAGTATGTGGTACACTACAGGAACCTCAAGCTATATCTGTCTTTGGGGTTGAGACTCACCAAGATTCATCGTGCGCTTGTCTTTGACCAGAGTCCATGGATGGAGCCTTACATAAGGATGAATACAGATCTGCGCAAGGCCGCCAACAGCGACTTTGAGAAGGATCTCTATAAACTATGAATAACTCCGTCTTTGGTAAAACGATGGAGAATCTCCGGAGGCGAGTCGACGTCAAGATTGTGCGCTCATCGGGAAAAGAAAAAATACGTAGGCTTGTGGCCAGCCCCGCCTATGCTCGACAAAAAGTGTTTGACGATGATCTAGCTGCCCTGCATATGCACAAGACTCGCTTAGTGCTGAACCGTCCGGTCTACGTTGGCATGTGCATTCTGAACCTCTCCAAGCACTTGATGTATGACTTTTACTACAATACCATGAAGGCTAGATATGACAGTAATATTAACCTGCTTTACACAGACACAGACTCGCTGCTGCTTGAGATCCGTACAACTGACGTCTATGCTGATATGAGGGAGGATGGGCATCTCTTTGACACTAGTAACTTTGACCCTTCTCATGCCCTGCACAGTGACAAAAACAAAAAAGCTCTGGGTAAGATGAAGGATGAGTGCGCTGGCGTGCCCATCAAGGAGTACGTTGGTTTGCGCCCTAAGATGTACTCTATCCTGATGTCTGATGAGGGTGAGATAAAAAGAGCTAAGGGTGTGAAGAAGGTGGTGGTGAAGAAGCATCTACGACACGCTCAGTACGTGGAGTCACTGTTCGCCCAAAAGCAGTTTCGCCACGGAATGAACATGCTCAGGAGTGACTGCCATAAAATATATGGGCTCCACGTTAACAAGGTGTCTCTCTCCCCCTTTGACTCAAAGCGGTGGATAGCTCCAGGTGGTGTAGACACTCTGGCCTATGGGCACGCGTCGATATGTTGAACATATGAGAGCTGAGGTATAGAATGAGCACCGATGAACATATTGGGGTGGCCGAGCTGCAAGCAGATGTGGAACATATATGGGAGGAGAAGGTGGACCTTGAGAATGAGGTGAGGGATTTGGAATCAAAGTATGAGGACCTTTTGGAGCGCGTGAGTCGTTTAGAAGAGCTTATTCCTCAGGGTCCTGGTGTAGAGGAGAAGGTGAGGGAATTGGAATCGAAGTATGAGGACCTTTTGGAGCGCGTGAGTCGTTTAGAAGAGCTTATTCCTCAGAGTCCTGTTGTAGATGGTTGACATTGCTGTCGGCCTCTTTAGTGGGCCTATACCATAGGGGCTGGAAGGGCTGGGCTCATATGGTGGGGGGAGGTGCGAGCGGTTCGTTGCCTCATGTGAGTCACCCTGTATATGTGTGTTTTCTGGGTTGCACCCATATGAGATAGGTGTGCCATAATCATATGAGATAGGTGTGCCAGTACCGCTAACATCTATACTACTCATTGGTTCACCGTAACCCTGCCTTCAAGTAAAAAGAAAGAGTATAACAAGCGTTGATAGCAACTAATATCAGGTCTGCAATTGATTTGTTATGAAATGGGTGTTATGTTTGGCTACATTGAATATATGCATATTGCGTTGGTGTAGGACAAAACCTGGAAATATAAGCATGTTTTATCATAAACAGCAGCGTTGCTAATCCTGCGTAACACAATGTGGGAAAGTGCATAAATTGAGCCGTATTACTATATCATGTTTACTACTTCGAGTGCTTGGTGTTGTTATCAGTCACTATATTTGTGACTTATTCTGATATTGTACCCAGGTGCTACAAAACAACAAGCGTCTCTGCATTAAGTCATGTCATTTCGAGTATGCAGCGCAAATTTCACTAGGCTGTGACTATACGTTCATGCTTCGAAGGAAAGCGTAGGATAGTTATTGACCATTTAGACGTACACTTGAGCAAATTGTTATCAGGGAACTGTTATGATGAACAATATATTGATTTGTCCTTGCGGATACAGATCTATTTAATTGACCGAACAACTTATGCGCGAAGATGCTACATTATCATCTCCACATCAAGCTTATTTGAACCCAATATGTATTAATAGTTTTGGACGGTAATCTTTTTGCATTGTGCTGAAACAGTTCGTAATGGATAAAAGCAATCAAATTTCAAGCTCTCCACGACACAAGACGGCTGTCTTGTCGCGCATTATATACTCAGCTCAGGTCTCGCACAAGAAAACTTCAGAACAAGGTAAGTCAAGTCAGAATGTCTCGGACAACAAACCCTAAAAGCCATTCATTTTTGGTTTTTTGGAATGTTCGAATCGTTTAGCGGCGTATAATATGCATATGCAGGGCTGAACAAGTTCCAAAAATATCACAAGCCAGGTCGGGCCAATAAGCAGCCTGAATCATTGGCCCGAATCTAAAATCCACTGGCCTTAATGAGCTTTGATAAATGGTTCGAATGCTGGTAAATTTTGTTACACGCATCATGACAAACATTTCAAACAAGGCAAAAAAAAAACCTTTCTATATTATCATCTGACACAAACGGCGACTAGGTCTGCACTTCTACATCTAAGAATACATTCTATGAAAAAAGACTGCGGACATCGGCAAATTGACTACTGATTTATAATGCATGTTGGCTCATAATAAGACACAGAGACTGGCGTATCTACATTGCAAAAGCTTGTGTGCGTGATTGCTTTATTGTGTTGTTGTGAATGACGACTGCGTCTTGTATACACATATATATATATATATATAGATATATATATATATATATATATATATATATATATATATATATATATATATATATATATAGAGATATATATATATATATATATATATATATATATATATATCTATATATATATATATATATATATATATAGATATAGATATAGATGTATATAGATAGATCTCGAGATATAGATAGCTATATATCTATCTATATATGTCTCTGTATCGAGGGGATATATATAGATATATATATATATATATATATATATATATATATATGATGCAGAGATATATATTCCTTGATGCAGATATATTTAGATATATATATTTATATATATAGATAGATATATTATATATACAGATATATACAGAGAGACAGAGATACATAGAGATATAAGAAAGAGATAGAGAGATAGAGATCTATCTCTCTTTCTATATCTCTCTCTCTATATATCTCTCCCTCTATATCTCTCTCTCTTTATCTCTCTAGAGGATATCTAGAGAGAGAGAGAGGGAGATCTCTCTCTCTCTCTCTCTATCTCTATATATCTCTCTCTCTCTCTCTATATATCTCTCTCTCTCTCTCTCTCTATCTCTCTCTCTCTCTCTCTCTCTCTCTCTCTATCTCTCTCTCTCTATCTATCTCTCTATATATCTATATATCTCTATATCTATATATATATATATATATATATGTGTGTGTGTGTGTGTGTGTATCTGCATCAAGGATTGGCATTGCATCCATAAAAGCATGCAGCCGCAAAAAGTTATTGTGGTAAAGCATGTACTTGGAGGAGAGCACATTTCTTTTGAACGTATAAATAAGATATGCGTAACGGCTGGTTAGTCGTGTCAATCAAATGTAAAAGTACTTGACAACAGTGGCTTAGGAAAATAGATAATGGCATCGGGCAAAAATCATTTTCAACATACATTGCAAATGTCAGGTAAAATTTTAATTGAACTGTGTGTATGAGGTGATATATACATCTGCATTATCTAAGGGCACGATTTCAAAAACGCGGATAATGACAATGGCTATTCCAAGTGAATTGTACGACAAATGCAAATGCCAGGTATCAGTGTCGTTGTGCTGTACAATATATGCCGTTTCTGACCCAGCTAGATATTATATTACGCCCTACGGATTTAATTGATAAAATACATCAATTTGTTCTGTCGTATAGATATCATTATCCATCAGAACATATATATTGAGCGGCGTGCTGGTAGTACTTATTCGGGTGGCTAACGCAACATAAACCGTTTCACGACCTATATTGGATATGTAACATGTGTTGACCGATTAGAACACATCGTGATTTCCATTATTGAGTGCCTACACAAAGAATGACATGAATAACCACATTCTTTGCAAACCATACTCTGGTTGTTATATCATCGCTAAAAGCTAAGTGATATAGTGCATCATTTTACGGTTATTTTTATACCGAAATCATATCCTTGGCTTTACACCTTTATTTATAAGGCAAACAAAATGTTAAGGTATGCATTACATCCAATTATGCTTATTATGCTACCAAAAAGATAGTATTGTTTTTGGCACGGTTTACTTTTTACACATCTGCCGCATTCATTTCTAGCTGTCATTGAAATACTGCACGGGCATCGGTTATCAGCTACTATATCAGCTGCTGTGATAGACATTGATAGGTGTCTTGCATGCACAAAATTCATATGATGTATGATAGTAAAACACATATCATCATTATACAACAGATTCAGGCCATTTCAAGGATAAGATATATTTCAGCTGTATGTTTTGGATAGAATTGCTTCAACTACAATGTAAAAGACACACATCAAACTAATGTCGGCGTTTATACAACATGATAAACAACAAACATTAAGCCAAGTCATCAACTACGACCGGCATATCTTAGTCGATATTGACTTGACAGAAGGAAATAAGCTGTTCAATAAGGTGATACACACACATACACAAAAAAAACCCACACACACATATATATATTTCCATGTATATATATATAAATAAATATATATAGATATATATATATATATATATATATATATATATATATATATATATATATATATATATATATATATATATATATATATATATTATTTGTACATATATATATGTACATATGTATATACATATATGTATATATATATGTATATAAATATATATATAGATATTTGTACTTATATATATATTCATATATATATATATATATATATATATATATATATATATATATCAATGTTTATAGATATAACAATATATATAGCTATATATATATTTATATCTATAAACATTTATTTACATATATATATATATTTATATATATATGTTTATATATATAAATAAATCAATCAAATGCATTAATTAAGACTCAGCCACTTAGGTCCATTATACATCACACGGCAATGATAAAGTATATACCGGCAGAACGAAACGGCATATATACAGATGGCAGTTTGAGGTCAATACAGTAAACAACTCCTATACCAGTGTTATTACATGTCGGTTGGGCGACCGTCAATGTTTTGTGAATTAAAACGATTGTCCGGGGTATATATTTACGAAATATTCAGTAATGCCTGAAAGTGTTATTATTCAAGATTGACCATCATGCAAATGCCTGAATTTTCTGAATAGGTAGCGATTAGGAGTTTCAGTATATATATTCTGAAAATTTTTCGCTCTTTCAGGCTTACACAAGTTTGCGCGCTTCTCGGTGGAGGGTTTCCAACGCTTTGTAAATCAAGGTCAGATGAATGGAATTATATAGTATGCATCCATACCAAAAATAGTCGATAATGATGGACTGAAAAATGTCAGTACTATTCTAGTGTCAAATGACAATTGTTTAACTTTTTTGTTTAATATCATTAACGGCATTTTAATCATTATAATACGATGAGTTACCTCACCAGTACCGGTCATTTGTCTTTTGTCCCTTGACTGTTGCATAGCAACCGCTCTGCGCGATCTGACCTTGTTTCCACTCGGCTTGAATAATCTAGGCGATACAAGTTACGCAGCAATGTGATGGAGCCGGGGAAAGCGGGGTCCCGGGGAGCGGGGTAAAGGGATTTCGCACACGCTTACCGATTCAACTGATACCATGAGTTGATTAAGAGGGTAACTTTTCGCTGGAATGTGCTTTGGGGCGTGTGTGGCTGTGTAGAGCGCAATGGGTAGCTCGATTTCATATGATAATATATCTCAGAACAATTCCTTGCTCAGATCAATGACAACGCAGCGTTGTTAGTTTACTTGTGAATATCAGACAGGTGTTAGTAATGCGTAAGTATGAAAATACGTGATGCATAAGTTACAAATGTGTCCCTGTTATAAATTGCCTGGCTTGCGCTTGGCCTGAATAATATAAAAAAAACTTCTTATAACATATTCTTATAATTCGCTCCCAAACAAATCTCACAAAAAGACCGAAATATGTCAGATAAGTTTTTGGGGGTTTTTGGGTTCGAACCCGTGTCATATATGATGTTTAATGGTTTAAACCAAATAGAAAAAAATTCGACGATGGTGACAATGACGATGGCAATGATCATTTGTCTACTCCTCATAATCACCACTACCACCATCACCACCATTATCATCCTAATGAATCAGGTTTTAATGAGTTTGTCGAGAATGTCCATACTTTGGAATTCGCCTTGTTGTCAGTATTAATGGAGATGCTGCCTTTATCAACGAAGTTGATTACTGTCCTTTGGCAAAATAAAAACCAGGATATATCATGCCTCATTCCTTTATAAGTGTTGCAGTTCCACCTCGACCCGATTACGCTCCGCTGCAAAGTTCCCCCCTTCCCTTAATGGTATCGTAGTTATTTGACTATATGTCATTGAAGGCATTAATGTAGTCTAGGCCACAGTAATGATAGATGCCTTGATGACTGTGATGTCGGTGATGTCAAGGATGCATCATAGCGGCCAAGGTGTGAGTGTAAAGCCTGTCCATGTAGAAATGTATAAAATTTGTTTAGGTGGCCACAGTGATCTACAGGATGCAGGACAGTAAGTGGTGCTGTGAGTTCATATGTGCATGTGAATTGAACTATTTCACAACTAAATATTATGAAATTCAATGAAACGTGTCTCTTTCGAACTTTGCAGAAGCTCTTACTGACCCCGATCTTAGGTTTAGCCGCGTGTTTATAAAAAAATATGGTATTAACAACAGTTGCCTGTTTGTTTGTTCTACAATATCTAGTGTGTGATATTTCCTTTTGCTTTATAAACGTGTATGTGCAGTGATCGACTTATATTTAAGATGCCGTTCTTTCCTGTATGACTTATCCGCACACGTAATCCATACGCTATACATTTACAATAACACAGCTCTAAAGGGTCGGTTTTACGAACATCTGAGTAATAAGCAGTTACATGAAATCCCCCACAACTAACAGAGAAACCCTAATATCCGACACCAATTATATATATAAATATATATAGATATATATATATAATATATATATATATATATACATATATATATGTAGATATATATATAAATATATATATATATATATATATATATATATATATATATATATATATATATATATATATATATATATATATATATATATATATATATATATATATATATATATATATATATTATATATATAGTGTTTCCAATGCGTTTAAAGCGATTGGATCATTGTGTGTCATGAATGGGTTCTGATTCTAACTTTTCATCATAAATGTTTTACAGCGTGCGAATAATATTTCATTGGGTGTGTTATATAACAACAATAATTGATTAATTGTTTAAAAGTGATATAGCAACGATTGTCGTTTGCAATGTATATTAGAGTAAGACCCGTTGATATTATCAACTACTTTGAGATGTGATGTTGTATTACACCAACACCGGTCAAACAGCCTACACACGGGATAACAACAAACAATACAAGCAGTAGTATAGATAGTGGCGGGACTGGTCCACCACCCCTCATCTATTCTTTTCCTTTAATTACAGCTTATACAGGATTTCGATTTTTTTTCTTTTCTCCAGCCTAGGTTTTTCGGGCTTTTCTCCAGAACGGTTGGGCTTATCACTTTGAAATTTTGGGGAATGATGGATCGATTTTTCGTCCATTTGTTCCCCCATTTTCTGTAACTATCTCCTACAAACTGCTGCAGTTATGAACATATGAATAACATGGTTGTAACAAGCAATTATCGTAGCATGGAATAGGGGTAAAAAATACTAGGGTACCTATCGCGATTTTTGCACCAGCCTAAGTTTTTCGGGCTTTACTCCGGAACGGTTGGACATATCAACATGAAATTTAGGGGAATGATAGATCATGTTGGAACACAACTACGATCCAGTTTGATTTGCGCATGCAAAGTGTTGGAGTCTTATGAGATCGATTTTTCGTCGATTTTTTCCCCCAATTTTCTGTAACTATCTCCTCCATAACTACTGCAGTTACAAACATATGAATTATATGGTTGTAACAATCAATTATCGTAGCATGGAATAGGCGAAAAAATTACTTGTTTTCACCTTTTGTACTTTGTATAATGACATGTATTTTAGAGTACCTATTGCGATTTTTGCTACGAGTTCTCTCCTCGCTGATATCTCTGAAACAGCTGTATTTACGCACATGAAATTTTGCCAGTGATTAGAACTTGGCCTCCTGATAATGATTGTAACAGTATTTTAAGCAATCATAGTAAAAGAAAACAGTAAAAAGCAAGTTTAGTTTGAATGTTTTCTACTGCGTCAGCTTAGCAGCAGGCTATCTGCAGTTCGTGTCTGAGTAGGCCAAACCTTACGTAATCGACCAGAGACATTCATCGCTTACCTTGGCTGGCTTTAAGGGGTCATGTCAAAACAGGCCAAAACTTACGTAATCGACCAGCTGCATTCATCGCTTTCGCCCTGTATTGACTTGGCTTAGGGGTCATGTCAAAACATCTGCAGTTGGCCTGCTCGCTAAGCTGACGCAGTAGAAAACATTGAAAGTAAACGTCCTTTTTACTGTTTTTTGTTACCGTGAATACTAAAAATACTGTTACAATCACTATCACGAGGCCAAGTTCTAAATACTGAAACAATTTCATGTGCGTAAGTACAGCCGTTTAAGAGATATCAGCGAGGAGAGAACTCAAAAATCGCGATAGGTACCCTAAAAGACATGTCATTATACAAAGTACAAAAAGTGAAAACAAGTATTTTTTCCACCTTTTCGATGCTACAATAATTGCTTGTTACTACCATGTAATTCATATGTCCGTAACTGCAGTAGTTATTGAGTCGATAGTTACAGAAAATGGGGAAAAAATCGACGAAAAATCGATCTTATAAGCCTCTAACACTGCGCATGCGCGTCCAACGAGATCGGTAGTTGTGTCCCAACTTGATCTATCATTCCCCTAAATTTCATGTTGATATGTCCAACCGATCCGGAGAAAAGCTAGAAAGACTTAGGCCAAACCTTATGTAATCGACCAGTGGCATTCCCTCGGCTTTGCATTGACTTGGCTAAAGGGTCATGTCAAAACATCTGCTAAGGGGTTATGTCGATAGATCTAAGCGGCAGCAGCTTGTGACATCTATCCAAAAATAGTGCGCGTTACCAGCTCCCCTCGCTGATGTCTATCGTAAACGTGTGCGGCGCATAGGGTGCCTTAACACCAACCTTACGTCATGTAAACAAGACGCAATCACAGGCCCGATTGCTGAACTAATAGGTCAAGTATTCATTTTGTTTAGAGATAACATTTGTTCGTGTAATATTGTTGATACTGTATTGCTGGTCGTCCAGGCTTGCCGTTGGAAGACATGCCGTTGGCGCTTGTGCCGAATCTAGTTTTCCCTTCATTTGGGTATATTTTCTGACCTCAGCTAAAACGAGCTTAAACTCATGATCTAGGATATCAACATCTTTAAGCGATGCTTGTGGTTATAATATCACCGATAGAGCCACCCTCTAAACCAACAACTCCAAGAAGCATAGTGGGCCCATCATCTAGCATATTGTGCGTAGTAATGACTTGGTCGAGGTGAACATAAATTGTGTTGAAAATGCTAACACTCCATCATCAATACACTCAGTCCCATCGGGAACTTCGAGGTAATAACCCTAATAAGCATCAACTTCCAAATCAAAGCTTAATGATGTAATCTGCTGCTGAAGAAGGCTGTAACTCCAGAGACCGGGGTTTAAATAGATAACTCCTCCTTTTCCAGCAGTTTCAGACCGCCATGTAATGATCCCATTTTTTTCAAGATTGTACCCGCCCACAGTATACGTAATTGACGACAGGCCAACACATAGATCGACTGTAATGTTGTCAATAGTATTTTGCAGGGAAACAGCCTCACCACGTTGAACATTAGACAGAGTTTGATAAATAGTGGTAAACATGAATACACATGCCTTTAGATACAATAGAAAAGCTACATATAAAGCAGCTGGCGTATATCCGGCCAGTGCGAGGGCAGAGAGCTTAACAAAACCTAGCATTCAAGACGTTCACAGCGACTGTACATTCACAGCAAACTTTTCTGAGGTGTTCAGTTGCTACGTTATGCCGCCGGTAACTGCGGATAAGATAGTGCAAGCCAATGCAGTTCAGGCAGATCCAGATAATTTTTACAGTATGGTTTGCCCACGGGAGCAACCTACAATCCTTTCAGGAGAAAATGGGTGTTGTTCTACATCTAGCATTGGGCTCTAAGGCAGACAAGGCCTGGAGTACCTTCGCATTGAGCGCATTAATTGCAGCATTAGGACCTATGTCTGGGCACTGCTGGGGGCAACGACCACCAACGACTTTGAAAAGCTGATGAACAGCCCTGTGTTTGGAAAGACAATGGAGAATCTCTGAAGGCGAGTCGGCGTCAAGATTGTGTGCTCGGCAAATGAGTAAAAAATATACAGTCTTGTGGCCAGTGCCGCCTATGCTCGACATAAAGTATTCGATGATGACCTGGCCGCACTGCATATGCACAAAACCCACTTAGTGCTAAACTGCCCGGTGTATGTAGGCATATGTATACTCGACCTCTAAAAAACACCTGATGTACAACTTCTTTTATAACACAATGAAGTCATTTGATTCAAAATGGTGGATAGCCGGGAACGTCGTAGATACCTTGGCCTATGGTCACAGCAAACTAACAGTCGGACCCGTTTGGGGGTCGGGCTCGACGCGCCTTTCTCTTGAGTGAACTTCACCCTAAGTGAGCACAAAATCTATAACCTGTATAAGCTGTAATTAAGGGAATAGTATAGATGAGGGGTGGTGGACCAGAACCGCCACTCTCTATATTACTCAAGTGATTCTACAGCATAAATAACGCCTAAGATATATTTCAGCATATAAGCTAATGAAAAGGCTGAAGAATAAATACCGCAGTCTGCATGTTCTCCGAAAAAACAATTACAAACTATATTTCTGGTTCAGTATATGAATAAGTCGCCCATATATACTCTATTTGATCAACCCCCTAAGAGATGCAACATCTGCAGATACTAATACACGCTCAGACTCATGTCGGATTTATCCAAGCCTCAATACTGGCCCTTAAAAGCGCTGCTCGGTGTAAGAGTAGCAAGAATATGCTCGAAATATTATGTAATTTAAATTAAGGTCAGAAGTCGTTAATTGACATCGATATAAAGGTTTGCTAAATGAGATCCATTTTCTGCGAGAAGTGACTATATTATGTTGCATGTAGCATGGACAGAAAGTAAATTGAAAAAGAATAATTGATGAACGAGTCCAATTTTCAAGGATATGACTTTATTTGCTGGCTGGTACGGTGTACGGAATTGTAAATGACGGTTGCCAGAACCGAAAGAAACCTGCAATAAATGCATAACTTGTTCATCTAATGTACATTTGTGTCGAGATTACATGCTATTAACTCTTTCTTCCTTGTTCTCCATGATATTAGTTATTCGATAATCTATTGGAAATATGTTAAACCTTGTATATATAAATCTTGGAAGCATAGTGTGATGAATAATTGCGGAGAAGGAACTGAGTTTTAACTGTATATTCCTGTCATGTAGCCGCCCAACCACATGGTGATATTTGGAACAAATCAGTAAGAAGTGCGAGTTGCCTCTGCTAAACCCCATGTACCTACCAACTAACAGGTTACAACCCCTGGAGTGCATTTGCGAACAACGGGATTGCAAGTATAATCTTTAAAAACACTTTACTACAAGGACGCATGCTTTAAGATATATTTAAGCATGCAGAGTAGATTAAGTTTAAGAGAACCACGTGGCTTAAATATGCCTTCCTAAAAAAATTTCATAGCCTAAACTTAGCACAATGAACAATATTGAATTGAGCATTCGTTACCTAGCACGCTCATGAATTCCGTTCTCTCTACAAGCTCTACAGTGGGTTCACAATATCAATCATGAACATACATGTGTAATGTTGGGTAAACCTTATGGTAGATAAAACGGACGCGCTGTAACAATGTTAGTGACATCAACAAATGTTGGCTGTGTTCATGCTCTGCAGTTTTGCATTATGACGTACTAAAAATAATCCATACCTAATTACTGAATGTCGATTGCTACATGGTGAAGCACGTACAAGCTCACACACGAGTCTTATTCGGCAGTGTTGCAACCCGTATGCATAAACAACACACAACAAACCATGAATAAAACACAAAATTGGCTGGGTGATTCATTGTACGACGGTGTGTAATAATAATGATGAATACGTCTAATCTATTAGAATTTATTGCCTTTTATCGCCCCGAGCACAAAAGGTGCAAATCATTATGCTCCTTGAGTATGCTTTCAGCTCTTGTAGGCTAATGCCATTGGTTTATTGAATCACAAGGCCGGTTTCTGTATAAAACGCAATTGTGTAGCATAAATACCTAATAAAGTCATATCGCGTTGGCATTTGTATCATAATCCCGATAACCTTACGGTGCACTAAACTACGATTTTGCCAATAAGGCGGGGACAATGATTTTCCCAGAACATATTTTGAGCACAATGTACAGTGATAATGCATACTATATATTTTCATGTGAGTAAACATACCAATGGAGGCCATGCAAACGCAATGTGGGGATGTGGGATGAAGTTAACACTAAATCTCTTTGCCAGACCTCTTGGTGCATTCTCGTCGTATTAGCGTTTACGAGCGATTGTTTGCGTTATGAAGCGTGGTTAAATGGTGCTTGAGTAAGAGAAACACATATCAATATCCTGTGATCAATTATCATATTATCTACATTTAAATTTGAAGTATGCATACATAAACAACGATTTTCTAAACTTTGATTAGGCAAGAATCGTTTTTGCACCAGTTGGGCAAAGGCTAGAGCTTTCTCTTCCGGAGTATAATTTGTCTAGATTACAGGAAATATATTTTCGTGAAAATTGTACGGCATATTTGTGACTTATCGATGACAACATTTCACCCCACGTCAAACCTTTTCCACAGCAAATATTTGTGTACTCCTATCGAAGTACGCCGTACCTCGACTGTTTCAAATGACGCTAGTTGTCTGTCTACTAAAGTACTGCTCATATGATCATTAGTATTGTTGAAACACAAAATTAAAATGGGCGATGTTATTGGTGAAATTTGCGTCTCTTTGTGCGACTTGGTCTTCTGAGGAAACTACTGACGAAGTCGTTTTAAAACAAGTGCATGCTTTCTCTGAGAGTTTTATATGATCAATTGTTGCTAGATTAGATACAGCTTGTGAATATTATGTTTAGGCATATTACTTTTCCTGTTGACTTAAGAGACATAACACAGGTATGCCAAATAAAACGACACTGATCCTCTCTCACCACTTGGCTCCCTAGGTCCCACTGACCCCCACTGACCCTCTCTCACCCTAGGCTCCCCCAGTCCCACTGAACCTGTCTCACCCCACATATTGTGCTGTCAGATTTTTGCTTGATTGGTTATCCCTGTGAAGAAAACTTTCTATTTTAATAAACTTGTATACAATAAATAATGTATTTATTTGAATTCAATGTCTGGTCAACTGCAAAACAAACAATGAATTTGCATTCCTCAACATATGCATGGTTGTATTCAGTTACTAGTTTCAATAACATGTTAAAATGTTTCCTTCTAAGTGAAAATTTGTACATACATACCAATCAAATCATCAACACAATCCTCAGCAAATCAAGAAAATATAGACACCAATACAGTGGATAATTTTAACTTAGTATGGTGACGATTTTAACAACAGTTAGATTAGCAGAAGTGAAAATAATACTCCTGGTCAGCGTCATTGATATCCAAGCAAGCGTCCTGATCATTAATAATGTTTGCAGTTCATAATAAGGGGCAAGTATCTTGGTCTTGGTTTGGTTTGTTTGAGGCCTGTTCAATTTATTCTACACATCGCCTGCATAACCATCTGAACATCATCATCTTTAAGCATTTGCATATATTGTCACGATCACTTTCAAATTTGATATGCTTCTGAAACAAAAGTGAAGCAGTTAGGGCCATCGCTATGCAGTGTCAATTACACAATATTAAATATCATAATCATTGTTGTAGTAAGTATGCAACACAAACCACCAATTCTGGTGAGTTTTCAATATTCATTCTCTACTAACAGACTTAATCATATTCGGTTGGAATCATTGACAATGTCAAAATTAAGTCCTTTGTATCAAACTTCTAAAAAGTTAATCTTATATAAGAGCACAATCAGGGAAGACAACATTCGACCTGCGGTTCGGTTGTATATGGATCATAGTTGTGATTTTCTTGTCTGAATACCATCTACTATCACACTATTGCACCAACTCAGAAGGAAGTACACCAATTCTTCGATTTGACTACGACCGCATTCATCCGCCATTGTTTCAGAAAATTCCTTTAACAGAGGTGTTTTATTATTATTACCGATAGTTCATTAATATACCATAGAATGTTATATAACATATGATGTATAATAACAATATATGAATAAGTAAACATGGAGCGTGTGTTCAAATTTTTCAACCTTAAAACAGAGAAACGTGCGGTCCCTGTTGAACACTTCGTGGGAACGCCCAATATCGCTCAAAACAACGAAAGTGGTTCTAAACGGAGGCCATGATATATGTGCATAATAACATCACTCGAAGCCAACCACATTTCAGAAAATAATATCACAATATGCAAAGCAGCAAAGTTGGGTAGCGTAATGTCAAATGAGTGGTAGTGGCATTTGATATATTGAAGCACGCAAACACATAGTTTTCAATAGCGATATGAAGAGTAATCATGGAAGCCAAAAACTAAGTGCGACACGTCAAGCCTATGCTTTGTTAGTCGCTAAAAGTGACGATTCTCAAATTTTGGTACTTATCTTCTGGTTCCTACCGGTGTTTCAGATCCATTATTCGGCCCGCAGCTCGCGGTATTTTGTTTGTCCATATGTTACAATTAGGCTTGCTATTACATAGAGCAGTTGCACTTCCCTATCGAAAATGTATGTGCAGAGAAAAGCGAAACTGGCGTACGCAATTACCAATTGGAAATGTAAATGTGGGAGATCAAAGAAGTCATGCGGCATTAAATTCTGAGCATTCGATCCTCTTTGTTTTACATTTCACTTCGTTATCCATAGGTTTTGCAATATATCATTTAATTGGCAACGCCGTTGAAATGTTTTGTCGTTGCTCAATATACACCCGCAACCCGTAAGCTATGGCAGTTTACACCACACTTGGCATATGTTCGCGATTTGGTGCCGACGGTTTGTATCTGTAGGTCCGTTTCTTTTATCCAAATATGACTGAAAAATAGATGACGCTTGCAGTAAGCAAATGACCGTCATACCAGCATGTGCATTCTCATGGGTGCAATCGACAATGTTGTTGTTCATATCTATATGGTTGCGTTCAGGATGTAATGCATGATTTCGGATAAGGTAGCTCACATTTCTGCGCTCCCCATCCCCGCCAATTTGGCATTCATTGTTGACCTTCTCATACTTAAACACGTGGGAACATCAACAAATGTGTTGTGGAGGATGGCATTTCCTTAAAATCCAATCATCACTTAGATATGTTTGCCAGCACTGCATTACATTTGCATGTAGGCCATTTCATATATGTGAACAATGTTGAATGGATCAGTGGAAGAAGTGTGATCAAGCCTGTAAGAATATAAGTATATTGGCATGCGTAATATTACTATTGTGTTTACCGACGTTTGTGGAAATCGAACGCTCCATTTGAATGACTAATATACGATGTAGAAAACAATCCACTTTGAATCTGAAATCCCAACAATGCGAATTTTGAAGCAAAGTAATTCACAGGTACATCCATTCTTTAATCATTACCCATGAATTCCCCAAGACTTGCTTCACAGGTCGTATGAGACTTTCTGGCATGAGGCAGAATCTATCATTTCGTTGTCGATATTGATTTAAAAAAATGATGGCATAGAGCATTGAGATATATTGCGAGCAATATAATTGTTCAATTGCATTATTGCTGACCTTAGCAACCTCATGTGATGGATGTGCGGTATTTGGGTGAGGTCATTTGCGAGGGATATGTCCTGATTTGTTTATTAAGAAAGAGTTTGTAAATGGCTATTAAAAGTCAATTAGCGGTGATGGTGTTGACAGGGTCAAGGGTAGTATTATGCTTAGCTAGGCGTGAGTATTCACCTTTTTCTCTTAATATGAATACGGTCTTTACGAGGTTATTAGTAGCTATTAACTTCCTCTATCCCATGACATGAGGTGATATATTGAATCGTATATCAACTCTCCTCGGATATTTCGTCAAGGCGCTGAGCTTAACTCAGTGAAGTAATACCTCATGTCAGCTGGTGCTCTGGAGTTTGTAGATGGTCATAAATTTCCTCTAGCCTGGTAATGGGGTGATAATCGGTGGTGTTGTTGATAGATTGGAGTTTACTGACAAGTGAAACCGCTATACACATGCTATTTTGCATAGTATGTCAGTAGATTGGAGTTTTCATGTGAATGAAACTTACTAGCATATGAGTATTCAATTACATATGAGGGAAAATGACAGGATACTTGTCATCATATACTGAATACATTTAACTTGAAGTGTGTTCTAACTCTTGTTGAGAATATAACTGGCAGGTGGGTTAAAACTGGATGATTGGATATTTCTCAAAATGGGATGGAGTTATGGGTTACAAATAGCGGATGGTAACTTTACTTCAGAATAGTTTTCATCTATTTTGTCGCCATGGAACATATTTATAAAAATCATTTTATATCATCGGATCCAGCCAAATCTAAATTTAATTTTCCAAATTATCCTGAGTTAGTGGAAGAAACTTTGAAAAATCCTGATTTAGAAAAGCATTTTGGGATTCATAAAACAGTTTATTACTTGCAGTTCACATTCACTGTTGGAGTCACATGCCAGTTCCTCGAATACCATTAGGCCCCGAACAAGTGGGTTAAAGCTATAACCAAGGGAGGGTGCCTCATAACTGCGTACCCTGTACTGTGACTATTCGCTTAAAACAAGCTATATCGTTGTATAGATTCGTTGACTTTTGTATCTGTTGTAAGTATATATTTCTTTGTATGCAGGGAACCCAAACATTTATTACAAGAGAACCGTGAGTACCAAAAAAAGGTTTAAGATTCTCTGGAATTTTATTTTGGTCATTCTTAGTGATTAAAATATATTTTGTTTTGTTTGTAGGATGAAGATAGAAGAAATTGATTTTAAATAAATGTATACATATAAATTTTATACTGGTGTTTGTGGTATTAATTGCACATTGATGAATCTGTGGTATAATTACACAATTGGGTAATGTGATTTACTGATCGTTGAATTCATGACGCGCTTCTATGGTCATTAGGTAATGGCTCGTGTCAAAATCGTAACCTTGCGCCATCAACCACTTAAGATTATATCAGCTCGGGGTGATTTCAAATTAAGTAATACCTCATGTGATGGAGATGTGCAATATGTTGATGACACCATTTGCGAGGGATATGTCCTGAGTTGTTTATTGAGAAGGAGTTTCCTGACCTTTGCGACCTCATCTGATGGATGTGTGCTATTTGATTGAGGTCATTTGCTGGGGATATGTAGTGAGTTGTTTATTGAAAAGGAGTTTGCTTACTAAGTTCAGTAATATCTCATGTCATGAGGAGGTATATAAACGCGACAGGATGATTTGAGTTCAGTTATCGCCTTGAGTGGGAAAAGACAACTGGAAGGTTTCAATGATGTGAGCAAACGCAGTAGACAGATGAGCAATGCGTACTTGTTAAAAGCCGTGGAAAAAATCGAGATGGAAAGCAGTGAGTATGATTTTATTTTCTATACCTGAATTATAGAATTATCAGGTATACGTCATACATGACTGACATTTTTTTTTGTTACGCGTGTGTGTTTCAGTGTTGACGGGAGACGAAGAGATTTTACACGCCGCTATGGACGCTTATGCAATCGAATAGGCCAATACAGCGTTGGATTCGTTAAACCAAGTTCAAAACACCCCCCCCCCGACACAAACTGGAAATGGCGCTGCAGTCGACAATGCCAAGGGTAGGTCTATTACAGGGTAGGTCTATTATGGGGTAGAATTGAGGAATTACGGAAATCTTAATGACATTGGGTGATATTTATATTGACAGATTATCGATGATTATGTCGACAGAAGCTGTGTTGGCTGCTAATGAAAGAGCTATACGGACTCATACGCAATTTGGAAGACTGCAAACGGTTTACAATTATAGTTTATCTGAAGATGTACCCAACCTCAACCAGTATATATTTGAGGAATGCGATTCAGCCTTTAAAATCAACGGGAGTTATGGATTCTTATTACGCCACGAAGAAACAGATGAATTGCAGTACTTTCACTCGTCAATAAACAACCATCGAATGATAGCAACACCTCGGATTGTCCGGAATGCGGACGATTTTGACAGGGCCATGGATGAAATAACACAAACAGACATCTTGACCTATGCCCAGAACCAACGACCGGATTCGAAATGGAGTGTAGAGGAAGTGACTAATTTGACCATCTTTGTGAACCCAATCGATGATCACCCGATCGGCTACCCACCACCTGTTATGCCGGAACACCTGAAAAGAAAAAGAGCCATCAACTTGTTAGAGCAAAGTCTAAAAACGAGTAAACCGTATCAAGACCGATTGTGCTTTTTCAGGGCACTGGCCATACACAGAGGAGCGAAAAACTCGAGTCTAGAGAACACAGCTGAAGCATTGTTAAAGACTGCTTACCCAAAACAAAAGAAAAAAACATTTGCGGGTGTACCTCTTGAAGATGTCGAAAGACTAGCAAAACAATTAAAAGTGAACATCATCGTTTACACGCTAGACGAGAATCGAGTAAGTGTGTGTTTAAGTGATTAAACAGAAGTAACAACATAAATGATGTAATCATTTGATATCGAAATGGAAATATGAGAAACGAATGTGATCGTTTTGTTATATGTGTTTCAGGTAGCTACTTTGGTCAAGCGAACGCGTACAAAATTCGCCTCGACCTTGAAATTGAACCTGCACGAAAATCACCCTAGTTACATAAAAAACTGACCTTTATAGCAAATCATACATTTGTGGTACCTGTCAGAAGCTGTGGAAAAGTGAGAAAAAATTACATCGCCACGAAAACAAATGTGCTGTGGAAACGAAATACAAGTACCCAGGCAGTGTTTTTCATCCACCACCCACTATCTTTGAAGTGTTACAGGACGAAGGAATCGAAATAGAAGACGGTATTTACCCTTACAGAGCCACCTATGATTTTGGAAGTTATTTTGGAGAAGACAACCTACCCATCAATTCGCCCAAAGTCACCTGGGATCAAAAACATGTGCCGTTATCAGTGAGTGTATGCCGCAATGTACCTGATTATACAGAATCAAAATGCTTTGTAACAGAAGGAAACGCGCAAACATTGATTGACAGGATGATGATGCACATAGAGGAGATATCAAACGCTGCCTATCTACTGATACTTGCTCAATACGAAGCTACCCTAACCCAGTTACAAGAGAAAATCGACGAAGCCCATCAATGGGACCCGGTTGCCAAGGGAGAACACCCATTGCAGAAATTACAGAGCAAATTTGACAACTATTTACATGCATTGCCGTTAGTCGGATTCAACTCATCGAATTATGACCTCAACGTTGTTAAAATACCGCTGACAACTTACCTGGAAGAACACTCATCAATCAAGTTTACCATCAAACGAAAAAACTCATTCATGTGCATTGAAACGGACCATGTACGGTTTTTGGATATCACTAACTTTATTGCACCTGGATATACATACGACAAATACCTACGAGCCTTTCAATGTGAACAGAAAAAGGAATATTACCCATATGAATGGGTGACACTCGAACGTTTGAACAATACAGAATTACCACCCCATGCAGCTTTTTACAGTGCGTTAAAGCAAGAAAACATTACAGCTGACCAATACGCTGAATGTCAAGAAGCATGGGAAGCAGGTCATTTGCGGACTTTTAAAGACTTTTTGATATATTACAACAATTTTGATGTCGAACCTTTTCTGGAAGCCATAGAGAAACAGAGTCGTTTTTATAGTGAGAGAGGTATAGATATGTTGAAGGATGGAATATCAGTACCCGGATTAACCATGCGATATTTGTTTCAAGATTATTTTATCTACCCGACGAAAAAACAACGACATCTATTGGTTGATAAAAAATGGAATAGTGGGCGGACCCTCAATCATCTTTCATCGTTACCACGAAAAGGGAAAAACTTACATTAGGCGTGAACAGAACGGAAATGAAGCGAAGTTGTGTGAAGGAATCGTGGGTTATGATGCCAACGCATTGTATCTGTGGGGGTTGTCTCAACCCATGCCGGCCAACTTTCTGACCCGACGTCACGCGCCTGAGTTTAAACCTATACAGACCCAAAAAGGTGGTATTGCAGATGAATGGTTGGTTTGGATAGCACATAGCTCACAAAACCAAATACAACACCGACTAAACAGAGGGGAAAAAAGAATAGGAGCCCAGCGATTACCCGTAGATGGTTGGTGCAAAGAAACCCAAACAGTGTATCAGTTTCACGGATGTGTATGGTATGGTTGTCCATGTCTGAAATTGACCCATAGCCCCATCAGTGGAAAACTAATGAGTGATTTATGCACCAAAACAGGTAACTGTCCCAAAAATAAATTTCTTGATTGATCGTCATAGCTCCTTGAGATGCAGAAAACACTTTGGTTTCTATGCGTCTTATGGGGTATTTAGCTGGGCTTCGTTCTAAAGCCTTTATGTGGGCTATTGCACGGTGGGGTTCAACTTTATTTTGCGTACGAATAAGGTCACGGATTGCAGGACTATTTTAGGGGCAAACCCAGCTGCAGGATTGGCCATAAGGGCAAAGGTGTCACCGCTGCGTACTAATCGCAACTTCAAATCCACACCGTTTAATAAATAGCGTTCTTGACAAAATAAATCTAAATGTAATTTGCCCATCATATCCACAATGCGACTCTCTTGAGCTTGATTCTTTCTAGCTATCATCCCTTTGTTGTCAGTACCACCAGCGGCGTCCATGTGTTTTGGGGTGTCTTTGTACCATAAACTAGCTGTTAACTGAGAGTTTATGGCTTCCGAACCATAGCTCAATAGCGTTTCCATATAAGCGCGATACGGATTGGTGTTTGTGGAGGAGGATACAAGTTTCTTGTTGAGAGAGACATCGACTTGGGAAAAGAGTGAGTGTAACCATAGGTTAACGGGTGCTACAGCACTATCAGCCTCCAAAACCACCCCATCCTTTTTCACCACTTTGGCATTCAGGTAAATACGTATCATTCAGATCGATATAATCATCACCTGAACCACTGATGTAGAATTCGACTGGACCCGAACCTAAAGCAACTACCTGATGGAATTCGATCCACGATCCATGATCGACACTGCTTTGAGTTGGGGGAATTGAAAATAGGTCTAATTCACTTTTGATGCAGGGACAAGATTGGGGGTGTACCAGTGCCATGATCTAACTGAAAATATCCTTTGACAACCTCCGAGTTGTTCCACGACGACAGCGTGAACTACTGCTCCTACCTCGTGCGAGTCGTTTTATAGAGACTGCTGGTTGGCGACGCGGTTGTTTGGGTTGAACTATTTGATCGAACACTTCCTCTCCGGTTTGTAACAATCGTTTCTTAGCTGACTGTTTCAGAGACTTCCCTCCCAACAAATCGCCAACCACCCTCACTCCTGTTTTCAAGACGTGTTTTTGAACAACAGGTAAAACTTTTTGAACCAGCGGTAACACCATTTTAGCCAGACCACCAACACAATTACCAAGTCCATGCCCACGCTGACTCCTTGCACCGGAAAACACGGTGAGTCCACCACTCACTTGGTTCAGATAATACGGGGTGTAAATATCAGCCATGGTTTTCAAAATATATCTTTCTTGGTTTTACGGAAATGTAACATCACTGTCACTTTACCAGATTCGAATGGAATGGGTCGACCCGTGTCATCTCTTATATCGATTTCTATAGTAGAAAAAGTCTTGGTGGCTATCGGGTAATAAAATATCTTTTAATATGTGGGGTTGATCAACTGCCCGCGACGATCGTGATCGATTGGAATAATATGCAGAAGGGGAACCACAGTGTCTCCTACCACCTGAGCTTCGATGAGATTGCAATAGACATAAAGTCCGTACAAGCCTCGATCTGGGTCAACAATGTGCTGACCGACTTGACTATTCTCAAAAATCCCCATTTCAAAACCGAGTCTTCGATGCAACCCCTCGTCCATGTAAACTACAACTGACTCATTGTCTTGGGTCATAGCTGCCGTATGTTGTGTTTGATTATAGGTGAGACGCACTCGCTCCTCATTTTGCTCCTTTAACTTGGCTGCAAAGGCTTCCATTAACGATCTGGTCGTATGAAAACCAGGGGTAATGTGAAAATATTTGGGATGGGCCTCCGCAAATTCACTCACAATGTCATATCCCTCACTGCAACAGACATCCAGGAGATTGAGCGCACCAGCCACGCGATCCATGACGACAAACCCCTCGTCCTCAGTAACATTGTACCACGTGTAAGGGTACTGAATTTCCGCTAATTCCACTTCCCAAGCTCCTTCCAACTGTACAGCTTTGGGGAGTCGAGTAAAGTAACGTGTCAACGTGTTGTTGGGGTTATAATTCATTGAACTGTTGGAAGGCAGGGTCAGAAAGAAACTCATGATGGTGATGCCTTGAGACTCAAATTAAGCTCTTCTTGGTTTCATGGAAATGTAAAGTCACCATCATATGGCCGTCTTCGAATACTACGGACTGACCCGTGTCGTCTCTTATATCAATTTCTATGGTAGAAAAGGTTTTGGTGCCCACAGGGTAATAAAATATCTGTTCGTATGCCTGGGTAACCATTTTGTGCACCCGATCGTAGTCCACGGGAACTGTGCGTAACAAGGGGGCCATCGTGTCACCGACCACTTGTGATTCAATTATGCTACAATAAACGTACAGTGCGTACAACCCTAGAAATACATTAGGCTTGTATTCAGTTTGAGAATCGTAAAGGGAAAGACATTCCTCACACCTCAATATTCGGTCATGACAACTTGAAGTTTGGTATCGTTCACCGTCTGTGAGTGGGAATTAAATGGAAATCGAACAACACCTCTGAGATTTGATTTGTGGATGTGCATATTGAGCGTGTCAATCAATTGATCAGCACTGTAGGAACTAGGAGTCAGGCGAACGACCAAGGACTCGACCAAAGGATCCCCTTCCAAGTGTCTGTCTATCATATGGTACCCGGCTCGCTGATCCACTATGACAAAACCCACGTTCTCCCCGATGTTGTACCAGGAAATAGGTTGCTGAATTTCTGCTAATCCCACTTCCTTTTAATTGTATGGGTTTAGGCAATTCAGTAAAGTAACTTGTCAACGTGTTGTTGGGGTGATAATTCATTGAACTGTTGATAATTTTTTCAACCCAATACCATGCTTTGTCATTCACTTTCTGTAATTCTTCCGCGTAAAATGTTCCCTCTAATACTTCGTCATTATCATCCTTTATCGTATACAAATAAGGGGAGCCTAAGTGAACGCTGTTCACCCGAAACAACTCCTCACCCCCGTGCTTGACTGATGCGCACACGATCCCCGATATTATACCGAGGTCGTTTAACCCCATCCATATTATGTCATCCACATGTCTTCTTGATTACGCAACGAGACCGATATCGGGGTGCGCTTGATGCTGCGATGATAGCTGAGGTTGTATCCTTTCATCAGCGAAGCCAGAACCGGTAGATAAACACTGGTGTTGTGTTTGGTAAAATAACGCCACATTTTAGTTTTTAACGTACGATTAAACCACTTGACTATGCTAGCTTTGGTTTCTTCCTTGTGGGTGGTGAAAAAGCGAATCCCCTGTTGCTTAAGAAATGTCTGAAATTTACGGTTGATAAATTCTCCACCCTTATCGGTCTGTAAACACTTTGCCCTTGTTTTAATATAATCTCAAAGGCTCGAATCAAACAGTCTCCCGTTTTATTTTTTGGTGGTATCACCCACGCATATTTCGAGAATACATCGATACAGGTCAAGTGAAATTTCATGTCTTGGTTCCGTTTGGCTAAGCGAGCTATTTCCACTAAATCGGCTTGCCATTGATGGTCAATCCCCCAGGACTATGACGCGTCGTCTTCGAAATCGACGACGGATTGGTTTATGTAATGTATACGCATCTTGTTCACCCAGCCATTGTCTGACTGCCTTTGTTTTGAGTTTCGTAGCTCTAACCAATGGCTGTACCCCTCCATACGTGGCCGGTGCCTCGGGTTCGATATACACACTTAACTTTTCCATGATGCCCAACCTTGTGTCACAGCGGCCTCCTCACCAGATCTTTTATCTATTCGCGTCGCACCCTGTCGGATATAGTTCCATCTATAGGGGTGACCTACTAAATCTTGGGGAATGTTGGAGTTGCGCAACGCTTCGGCAAATCTTTCCCAACCCTGTGGTTCAAAGTGTTTACATTTTCTCAACACATCGTTGACGAAATCTGCCATGTAAGTTCCACTAACGGCTTGTCCTTCAAACGTTAATTCCCCTCGTTCATTCCAACCCATGTCTGGGTTTTTTCGAAGGCGTTCTAATAACAAACGCCCTTTTTTCTGAAATTTATCAGGGATGGTTTCTACAACTTCCGGGATAGACACATCTTCTTGTTTGGGTGTGAGTGACGGGGCATTAGCTAAGGTCGTGAGAGGTGTTGGGGTTCTGTGCTGGCGGTAATACTTGTGGTATTTTGTTAAAATCTGGTTATAAGATTCAACTTTACCCTCCTCTGATAAATCACTATGATTCAGGACATCCCTCATCTCCGCATCCAAGTTGGATAACACGTCGACAGTGGGAGCTTGATCATAACGTGCACTTGACAGCACACGGGGATCAACCAACATCATTTTCTTAGCCATAATTAGCCGAACAGTTTGCCTAACAACGGACCAGCGATACCTAAAATAGGTCCTTATAACGCCGCGAGAAAACCTCTTTTTCTTGACGTTAGTTTTAGGTGAGATCAAAGCGCGCAGACCTTGTTTGTGTCGGGTTAATTTACGCTTCTGAACTGAAGTCAAGGATACGTTTCCTTTTAAAACATTGAGGGCACATTCACATAGACAATTCATCAATTATTTGTCAGCCGTGTGAATCAAAGCCCTATTGACAGGGGGTATGGCTTTAGCCATCACTCGTAATGTATCAGCATGTTTTCTGAGACGCTCTGCCATGGTCTATGTCTAACGATAAGAATGGCGCTCGCCCGATGATCGACGGTATTTATTTCTGTAGGTATACAACTTGATTGGGTCGTAGTATGTCAGTTCGTAACCGTAAGTGATCTGGCGTTTGTTGCTTCAAATCGATAAACAAATAACCGTGGGGTTGTGAAGTAGCATCCGAAAAGGCTTCTTGTACATACTTGATGTTTCGCGGGTACATTTGTTTGGCTAAATGCATGATTTGTGAAGCATCCCGAGGGTTCTTAAAAACAACTAAATAATGAGCGTTCAAACTGATTGTTTGATGTTCTTTATTCTTTTCGAATAAATTTTGTACTAAATACAGCACACTAAGATTGCCATGGTGACTCCCTTTGGTGAATAGGCGAGTGACGCGTTCGTCAGTTTCTTGCATCAAATCATCGATGATCAACAAGGCTCTTTGTTGGGGGTCTGTCTCAAAATTCAACCCCTCTACAAATTCCACGTGAGGTAGTTGAGTGTACATTGTTTGCCACTCTCCAAAACACCACATGATTCGGTCAGGTGGTGGCTCTATGTGACTACCTTTAATTAACTCACTCACAAAGTAATTTTTTCACATCTGCTTGGACCAGCCATCACACAACTAAAGGGGTGTTTTAAGGAACGACCCATTCTTATACTAAGTTATCATTCACAGTTCCTCGCTCTTTTTATAGATAGGTGCTGTGTGTGATGCGTTGGGTGTCATGATAAGTAAAACTCAAAAAGAAATTCAACTAAAGTATATTATCACCTTTTATTCAATCACCAATCATGTATATTCAAACGCCTAATTATTCGGTTATATTCACAGTCGTGCGGTTTCTTTAGACCAATGTTAGGCGGTCACACAAAAACCTAACATATTACGCCGATACTCTCTAGAGAGCCAAAGGCATAGTTCAGTCAAATTGTGTTGTTCACACAATACGCGCCATAATAAAGTTACGTGATGTTCGTCCACCTTATCCAAGGCTCTTCTTATGCAGTGTGAATACACCTTTTGTTGGTTCTCCGCTTGCCATACGCCCGTTCCACATTCTTCACATGGTGCTTGAGCTATGTCAGATAAAAATGGTTTCCTCAAACCACTGTAAAGGCCAATTACACATCCCACCCATCATGCGACGTTACTAGATCACCCATCTTTTGTCTGCGGCTGTTAGTTCTTCATAAGCTTTTAAGAGCTGCCACCAATTGAAACTAACAAAGCGCATGGTTACACTTCCACGGGTAATTTCAATATAGGGGAATGGGGCTTTCACTCGGCCAATTACATCGTCACAAACAGTTTCTTCTTTATCAACGTCTGATTGGCCAGCTTCCACGTCAATCAACGATACGGTGAGTGATGTAAGAGCCGTCCCACTTCTGAGAAAGCCATCTGCAGGTAAGCTTATTTGATGTCCGCTCCATCGATCGCGAATTTGTAAATCATTGGTCAAATGTTCTGGGTTACTAAACCACTGGGCGACCCCGAAGCGACTGGTATACACCGGTCCAACAATCTAATCATACTCCTTACTGTTCTCCTCCACCTTCCTCAATGAAACAAAAATCTGTCCATGTTCGCTTATTTCCCCCCCCCCCCCATCGAGCTGATGTTAGAGGTTTTTCATGATCACGTGACGAATTAATTTAGCTGATGTCAGCGGTTTTTTCATGATCACATGACGAATTTATTTAGCTGATGTCAGCGGTTTTTTGTGATCACGTGACAAATTAATTTCAGATCCGGTAAATCAAGCGGTATCGCACGCACACCGGGGTTGTGGGGTTCTTCGAACGTGGAAGTTAAGCTTTCCGATTACATTACAACCTTCCTCTGCTTTGTTGTGCCTGTTGTTTTTCTTAATTTTCGATTGTGAAGGTAGAGCTTATAATTACAGTGATATTTCAAGTTTTGGGTCAAAAGCGCCTTCGTAACAAACCCACATTGACACAGAGGACATCGCCTTAGCCTCAGGGTTCTGTGTTTACCCTGAGCAGGTGACTTGGGTCTATATGGTTGTTGGGTCTCAGCGACTCTCTGACATTCGTCGCATTCTACACAAGTTTCCATGTCGTCACTTAAAAGATTCAACCTTTACTGACAGTAAACTTGTTGTTAACAGATATTTATAATTACTTTAATCCACCTCATCTTCAGACACGAATGCAGTTAACTGACGATCCATTAAACTCTCTCTAGCTTCGATCGCTTTACTAAGAGCCGTATCAAAATCGTAACCATGGTCCATCAAGCGCTGTTGATTTATACTAATTTGTCTATAGATCTTATTGTCTCTCAGTTCTCGAGTAAGTTGTGCATGCATCTGTAACTTGTCTTTTAAAACAGACCACCTGCTATACGCATCCGTCATGTTGATGTCACTCTCAGACTATCTTAGTCATAAATGACCACCGTACAAAATTTTAACTCTTTATAACATACATTCCAAATAAAAAACAACGTCCTGTATTTTCACTCATTTATTACACAATCTGTTAATTACACGTATTTCAATATCTGATTTCACTGACTCTAACCAATATTTCCTATAGTCCACACACAACCATTTGCTACGTTCCAACCACGAGGGGCAGGGGTCAATTAAAGCTATACTCAATTCCTATAATCTTGATACATACAGTTCATCAACACGTTCGAGGGCACCTGCCATACACATCCGAACTAATTCTTCAGGTTCTGCCATCAAACAAAGATTATGCTGACGCTGGCTCGGGTGGTCTATCCGACATCCATGGTTTTTTTCTTGTATTAGGGTTTCGATTAAATCGACAAGCATGTCTGTGTACACCACCGTCAGATATTCCTCCATTAATTTTGCTCTCTCCACGTAGGTTCCGTAGAGCTGTTTCAACTCGTCCCACACTTCTACAGACATATACCACGAGTAACTGTCCATTTGCATCGTCACGTGGCCCTTCTTTATCAGCACCATAAGCACCGGGTATCTTACATTCATCGTCACGTCTGCACCAATAGAGACCTCGACACGACTCTCCTCTCTCGCTTCTATCTGTTTCAAAGTTTCTGTGACAGCAGCTATTTCGTAACCACAGTCCAATACACAGTTCATCCCCAACTCTATGTGGCATTTCTTGAAATTGTTTTTCGCGCGTGCATAGTAGTTTCACTTCCTCCATTTCGATTTGCTCCCCAGCTTTTAACAAGACCCCAACGCTTATCCTTTTCCCACCAATGGTAAATGCAGAACTGAGACACTCTCGCGTTTATATACCTCCTCATGACATGACATAACTTAGCTTAGGTCAGCAAACTCCTTCTCAATAAACAACTCAGGACATATCCCTCGCAAATGACCTCACCTAAATACCGCACATCTATCACATGAGGTTGCTAAGGTCAGTAAAATGATGATGAAATACCGCGCACCGAATCCGGAAACGATCCGCCAGCGTAAAAAATATATTGCGCAATGGTTTCTCATATCAGCCAAGTCAGCGACGTCGTCCTTACGTCAAAAGCGAGATGTCGAGAGGCACACAAGGTAACTACTATCATACTTTGAAAAGGCAAGCTGAGAGTAGGACATGAATAACGTTGTGTCCATGGATACCAGTTTTTTTCTTCAACCATTAAATCGCCTATTCTTGGCATTGAACCCCACCCTCTGCAGCTACTGAAGCATGCGAGTGGCGTGGGCAGGTGGGAAATTATCACAATTTGGCTTTTAAGTTTGTGCAGCAAGCAGAACGGATGCTCATTGATACAGAAAATTTATATTGCAAAGGTCGAGAGTACAAGGACAATGCCAAAAGTTGCAAATAGGCATATAGGCTCCAAATGTGGCTATGGCAAGCAATCAATACGCATCAGTTCGTTGCGAAACAGAGCAAGAAATTGAACAATAATAGCAAAAACACTCATACTAAAACAGCAGCAGTATCAATGATTAGTAACGCACAGTATAGCTTTATCCATAGACCCTGCAATATGAGTATACAAGAACACAAGCCCAAGGTAGGTCATTGTTTGGGTTTACGTGGTCCTACATGCCGGCATGTTTGGCAGTTCAAATAAGGTAAGATTCATCTCTGACGCATCAAGTGAAAGATGCGTCCGCACAAATGTCTTGCTGTTTGCTGCGTGCGCTTGTTTATGCTTCAGGGACATTTTCAATATATGCTATGTTATCATTAACGAATTACATACACTTGTTGGATGAGTGTCTACTCTCCTTACGTTCAACTTAATGGAATGTGAATTCCGGCGCCGTTTTCTCTGTCTATCAAATTAGAAAAATTTGGCTAT
Source organism: Urechis unicinctus (assembly GCA_034190875.2). NCBI lineage: Eukaryota > Metazoa > Annelida > Polychaeta > Xenopneusta > Urechidae > Urechis > Urechis unicinctus. The sequence continues at coordinate 32,093,442 of CM067351.1, read as the reverse complement.
AAAGTGACAAAGTGTAAGATGTCATTATATTTTCACGGAAGCACTTCACTCTCACAAATGATCCACTTGCCATCCATTCTGATTTTTCATCTGGCACCATAGCATGTACAAGCAATTTGTGGGAAAATATAGCCACTAGCTTAATATAACGTCTATGCAATGCATCGATGGGTCCTTTGGTTCTCGATTCCATGCAATACCCGTGACCATGTCTAGCCGTTTAACATATGCTCTACACATTCCCATCGTGCTTTCAGTAATTAAGTGAGACAACGCTTTGCTTAGCAAAGTTTTGTATATAGGTACATGCAAACCTTGGACATTCATTTAGCCGTCCCGATGTAATTTCTTTGTTCCGGCTGATAAACACCGCAGCTTACTTTCATAGCTCGTTTTATTAGAAGATAGTCATAAGGTGACTCATACATCATTTTGCTCAAATGCAAAATGGCAGTGTAAAGTTATAAATGTAAAGCTTTGCTTGATGTAGCATCCGAACGATTCGATGGAGTAATTGAAAATTATGCTTTGACGTTCAGAAGACATTGCGGTTATATGTAAATATACTTGATCAAGTACAAACTGGCAATAAACCAATTGGTGGTAGTTGTACTTACACCCAGTACTTTGAATGTCCGTCAGATGAAAAAGTCAGTTATCAAAAACGTCCATGGTTTGGCAAAAAGCATTCTTTGTATGGCAATATTACCTGCTCACTAACTGTCCTATGTGGTTATCTCGGAGATCTCTTTATGACGTACACTTTTGTGCATTAATATCGAACTCAAAAGAACTAGTCAGGCGAAAGATGGAATGATATGCACCACACCGCTACGTTTGTATATGAAAATATATTGGTTGGGTACAGCTCATGTCAAAAATGTCGGCATTAATGGATATATGTGTGCGTGCATTACTGTCGGAATGGTTCATTTGCTGTTAGGATAAATTATCAATAAAAGCAGTTTACACATTCTCACCGATGGTTCATGACCAATACATCTGGTACAAATATTGTTCCTTGTCATTCACACCTCCGCGGATGTATTCAACTAAACCAACGTGTAATAGAATTTCCGAGTCGAACATTTAAATCCATAGTGTTAAGTTACCTTTATTGAAGAAAATATGATTTATCAAGACGCCTATGTCCCGCATGAATTGAACATTTTCGGTTTACCTTGTCAGTTTGATCCGAGATCACATTGGTATTTATCATCAGAGTAAGTCTTACAACAGTGTCATCGACGGTTTTTCTTCAATAGACCTCAATGCACATTCACTGATAATACCGATAAACAGGAAGGTTCTTTTAGCTTTATCCAACTTATGGCAGCAATCTTTATATTATTGAAGTATTCAAATCAATATCCCAAGAACCACGCAGGTGTCACATAATTGCGTGTTTTTTTGTTAAGTTATTTCACAAATCAGGGCATTTATCCAGTTGGTACGAATGGTGTTCGTGTAAAAAGAAATACTACTGGTTCCGTTCATAGGGGCGGCTGCGTGAACTGTTCCTTTAACTATCAGTGATGAGTGGTTAAGCTGCTAATAAATATTTATAAATTACAGCCGATATTTCATTCTCTTCCCTGCTAAATTATCCAACCTCTGTAAGCCTGTCAAGTATTGCTTGTGATATTCAAGCAACTGCCTCGTTCAAGGTAGTTAGCTAGAAACTACGTGTAATTGCTGGACAGTTCAGAATCATTTATAATCGACGTCGTCGATTACATAGAAGCCTGAGGTATAATTAGCTAAGTAATAAACTAAGTACTACAGGGGAATAAGCAGAAGACAAATGCAAATGCATGACAGATTGTACCAAACAAAATATGGCGTAGTAGTAGCTGGAAGACAAATGTTAGACATATATTTGCAATTTATTATCGACTTAGCAGTCACCAAGTTCCAGTACACAAATTAGGCCTGCCATTTCAACTTGTTCAAGCCTTATGATACATGTTTTTAACATTTAAGTAACTTGCAGGCTAAGGAAGAACTTGGGCTGTCAACCCGGTCTCCTCCCGATGTACTTCTGGCACCTCGGTCACCCAGGTTTCGACCGTGCTCTAACACGTCGGAGGGGTTAACGGTGAGAGAGTTGTGGTTTAGGTCGACCAGCTAGGTGTTGGGTATCCCACTCATATTGTCTACCACTTGAAGGAATTGTTCCCCTCACCCTTCGTCAACCACCCCCCCCCCTCTCCACTCCCCATATGAAGCGAGAACGACCGAAATCGATTCCTATGCTTACACGCGTTGTATCTCTGTAAATTAGTGATTAACAGTGACATTTGTTGGCCTTTAGGCACATTCAATAGTTCAAGCACGCAGACAGTGTACTGTTTGAAAATAGTATTAGTTACCATTTCTCTCGCGACATACGTTTAACATACGTTGCAACGTCATATTGCTATCATAACAGTTAAAATACAGCAATTGTCGTTTCCATTGCTCTAAGACAACAGTAAATGTGGCATTAACAATCACACACAGCCAGTTATCTGAACTCCGCTTCATGGTCCAAATTAGTCGCTTGTCACGGTACTCAAATCGATTTTCCAATTATTTTGTCTTGACCAGTGGATAAAATGACTATTACATTTGAGCAGTAGGATGTCCTTCATTCACAATCAAAACTTACCCTGTGTGCATATTTTCATTCCCTGTCTGAAAAGGAAAGAGAAACTTTTTAGGGAGACATGGATCCCAGATAGATGGAAAAAAACTACCAAATAGAATCCCCCCCCCAAAAAACGATGTGGCAGGAGTAACCGCAAAAACATTTAATGTATGTTAGTTGGTTTTTTTTTGGCCAATTGGTATAGAAGAAATTCATTTTCTTTCTTAAAATGCATGTTCAATTGCTCATTATTTTCTGGCAATACCTATTTATGCATAGTAATATAAGGGCAGTGTGATCAAATTTTGAAAAACCCCATTGTCAATGCGGGTGTTTAGTAACTTAAGAAACCATACATTGAAAAAATCTACCATCAGTGTTTTTCACCTTTTCATGGAGTTATGATCGTACTTAGGGGAATTAAATATTGCACTTGGCTTTGTTGATATTGTTGCTATAGAAATGGGAAAAAAAATTGCATTTTACAGAATGCTGAAACTTTGGCCTGCAACCGAGACCCAACTGTTATGGAGCAAAATCACTGTAGTCAGTAGCGACACTACGTTCATCAAAGGCTGTTGAACAATGCAGTTGAGGCTACAAATACCTGTGCAGCTATGACAGTCCGCAGAAAAGAAAATGAATTGGATTCAATGTTCAGGATGTTTGCCGTGGTACCACTTTCGATGTGCCAGTGTCCTAACAAAACCCAAGGGAGACTTTTTTGTCAAATGTGTAGATGTTGAATATCTTTAATGCTAGCCTTGTACACAACAGTAATGTTGTCTTTAGTGCCCAAGGAAAGGTACTATTGACAAATGTGTAGTTGTTGTGCTTCTCTGTTGGTGCATTCTTACATTTAGTGATAGTGGTTTTACATGTTAAGTTCCCAGTTCATATGAGACTGACCAACATATTTTCATTTTTCATGATCTCAATCTAGTCGAAATATTGATATTCACATTTTGACATGCGATACCCGTTTCTCTGAAATATTTTGCAATCGTATTGTTATTATTTTACTATCATATTGAATGTGATACATTTAAAGATTACTATGCTGCCGAGACTGCAAATAAAGTTGCACTACACTGCAAAAGTGTAGTTCATTTCCACACCTGACCTTGATTATTAGCGATTAGATTATTAGTTCTACATCCAGTTTGAGATTTCGCTAAAGTGTACGATTGAAGTTGGGGGCCGCTTGTTAATTTTAGCAGTATAGGAATGAATGCATAATGTTAGTAAAAAAGCTTACAATGTGGTTAAGTAACCTAATAATTTTGTCTGAAAACTGGGATTTGGTTTTTGGGGTTCTGATCTTTTGTGATCATCTCCAGCCAGAAACAAATGTAGTGTACAATGCAAACATGTAGTTCATCAGTGCTGACCCCTTTCAAAACTTCCGCTCATTTATTGAACAGCAGTGAAGGTAGAGGGGCTAAAAGTGGGATTACAGATTAATGGGTGATCAAGCTGCTTTGATAAAAATACATAAGAAATATAGATCTTATCTATGGTCTGTTTAGATTTCTAATACTAAGATTATCAGCCAAATGAATGAAACAGAGAACTGACGTGCATGAGCAAGGTATTGATGGTACGCGGTGACCGTGCACGCATTAGAGCTTCCTGTGTTAGGTACACGGTGACCGTGCATGCAATGGAGCTTCGCCTGTTAGGTACACGGTGACCGTGCACTCAGTGAAGCTTCGTGTGTTAGGCACACGGTGACCGTGCACTTAGCAACTTCCATCATTCATAATTTAGATAATTGCTTATCATATTTCATTTATCGAAGTCGACTGGTTGGCTACGAAGGTCTGGATAATAATATTTGTTTATATTTTTATGATTAAATTGTGTAATGAGGTTTCGTCAGCCATTTGTTTGTTCATATTCACCAAACAATTACTACAATCTAAGGACAAAGGCCTATGATATCTATGAAAAAGGAATAAGCCACTATCATACCTTGTTTTACATCCAGTCAAGAATTGCCACGTAATGATTATTTGCAGTTATAAGATTCAATTGGTCTATGTGTGGTCATAGAGGGATTAAGTCATTGTTTTCTTGTCATTTGAGGTTTTGCAGAGACTGTATCGGTATTCAGCGTCGATTGGAACAACACACTACACTTTTGTTTATTAAAGGAAACAAGTATCATCTAGGAGGCGGATATGAAATCTGAGCTCTTAAATATTATTAAACTAGTTTTAAGGACTGTCTGTCTACGCTCAAGTTTGGTCAATACGTAATTTGTTGCGTCAGCACTGCTAATATCACCTATGTTTTGAGGCAACTTATGCTTAGTATATACTGATCTATTAATAGAGACAATGCAAGAGCTTAATTGTTCATCAGGTTCCTGAAACTAACAATAAGGATTCAAAAACTGGCAGTAAGCTAATGGAGCAACAAAACAGAAAGATAATTCTAATATGTAGCACAACTTACTATTACAACCAGGACCAAAAAGCAATTTTGCATCGAAGCAAACTACAATAAAAATAGGGCATTATTCTTAATAATACTGCACAAAAGTATCCGTACCGATAAATTATCACATGTACCTGGTCATGTACAAAAATACACCAAATAAGTCTCTGGAATATCTGCATTTATAATAAGGTTACTAGTACCTGTTGACACATCCTTCAACTTCAGGGATCAGCATTGGCCGGCAGGCCGCTATTCTAAATCCAAGGGGGACAACGATTTCACCACCAGCTCTCATGTCATTCTAGCTAACAAAATCATCCACCTCGACATCAGTTCAAACGCGATTTTAACCGATAAGCAAGTTTCCTGTACCTGGAAGCTGATTGATCTTAACGCTTTCGTCCGGGCCAAAGAAATGGCGAGCTCTAATTGGACAATCCAAATATGAGTTCCATAGGCGAGATATATATTATATATATATATATATATATATATATATATATATATATATATATATATATATATATATATATATATATATATATATATATATATATATATATATATATATATATATATATATATGTATTATATGTATATATATATATGTATGTATGTATTTATATATATATATGTATAAATATATATGTATATATATATATATTCATATATACATTTATATATATATATATTTATCTATATGTTTAAATATATGTATATATATATATGTTTAAATATCTGTTTATATATCTCTATATATATATATCTCTATATATATATATATATATATATATACGAGATATCTCTCCGCATCTATCTCTATTATGTGTATATATCTGTCTATCTATATATCTCTATACCCTATCTATTATATCTATATTATCTATATATGTATATATATAGATATAATGTATATATATATATATAGTTACTATATATATATATATATATATATATATATTATATATATGTCTCTATATATCTCTATATATATATGTATATATATATATATATATATATATATATATATATATATATATATATATATATATATGTATATATATATATATATTATATATATATATATATATATATATATATATATATATATATATATAGGATATATATATATATATATATATATATATATATATATATATATCTCTCTATCTATATATATATATATATATATATCTCTCTATCTCTATATATCTATCTATATATATCTCTATATCTATATATATATATATATATATATATATATCTCTATATATATATATCTATATGTGTGTGTGTATACATTTAAGCCTTATATATAAGCCTTAATTTTCCCCTTCAGTTTGGACCTCAGCTATGACGGGTTTAAACTCATAATCAATCTTCTAGTGCTGTTGACACAATGTCAGCAATGGTATTCAATGGAGACATTTCTTTCCACCAGTGGTGACTTGACCTCATCCGTGCTTATCATTTCACATATGGCTTTATTGAAGGTCTGTCCTGCTTTCTTCATCCTGCTGATGAATATTTCTGCTGCATAGGGATGAGTACATTTCTTGCAGCAACCTTGTCATCATCAGCCCCCTCTTCAACACGGTACTGACGCTTGACTGTTTGTTGCACATTTCTAACAGTTGTTTCCCTTTCTTGGCCCAACTAAAGACTGAAGACCACTCTCAGACATTCAGCGATGGCTTTAGCTCAAACTCAGCTTTTGATGCCTTGACTCTAGGTAATTCGTGGTATATGTGTGATAGTATTCAATTAGCTTCAGCAGATAAATAACCCACATGTTCTTACAAGAGTTCCAAAGTATGAAGTGAAGTCCTTTGGAGCTTCGTGTACCAACAGTTCATACAGCAGAAGTGGCATAAACTAGTCTCTGTGAGCATTCCTTTAGTTCATCAGCCTTTGGGGTTGGCAGATGCAGATCATTAATTACTTTAGTTTTCAACACATAAAATATGCATATGACAATTTGAGCATCTGGATGTTAATGACATTCATATCCTTGTCTACCAAGATGCATTTCACTTTGTTTGGCGGCAACGTTTTCTTCTTTTCATCAGCAACCAGGGCTTTTCCTACGGCTTGCCCAGAACCATACCTATCCTTTACCATGATGGTGTAGATTTGTTGACTCTGTAGGTCCCATCAATCATCAGCATTTCGGGAAATCTGTGTCAAACACATTGACAATGAAAACTGAAGATTATCTTAATGATTTGATAGATTCAGGTGATGTACAATCTACTTTGCTATCACAGAACAAAGCCAAAAGAAAACGCTTTTAGTATTGTGATATATTCAGTTTCCAAAGCTTCCATTAGCACACCAATTATGAATCAATCAGCTTCAACAAAGCCCATCCGTGCATATTATTGAACACAAAATACATGACAGACGTTACCTGTTGCAATAGTTTTGCATTTGTGAAGTCATGCTCATTGAGATGAAAGACAAGTCTGGTCGTAGGGTCATCTTCCAGCAACTTTTTCAAATGTACCAGGATCTGCTCTGAATCAGTGCCCGGAAAAAACATCAAGTGTTGATATAAATATGCTGTAATAAGCAATAAGTTACTTTCTAGTGTGCTTACATAGTAGCACGATTTGATCAGTAAGTTCCCATGTATCACACAATAAGTTCATTATGGACAGCTCAAAATACATTTGATTTTGCCATTATTACATGAGCTTCCTGTAATTAAATTACCACTTGTATCATATTAACTGAACTATTAACTAATGATGATAAAATATAATATATATAAAGCTCAATACTTCTAGTAATAGTAATAATCATAGCGCAAATGTAAATATTATGGTATAAATTTCACACCTGATTGTGCACGGAGTCGGTGTCTTAAATTGTAAATGTCTTTCTTTGTGCATCCCGAGTTGTCTGAGGTCTTGATTATTTTTTGGGCAAAGGCATCTAAGGACAGCAGTGTTGCTGCTTTCTAAGGTAGTCAGACATAACAAGATTTTATAAGAGCATTAATCAAATATCAAAAAGGCTGTTTCCTTTTAATCAAATTCATGGAAAGCTCATAATAATGCTGACACATTAAAGACTTCCGTTAGATTAGATCAATAACCAATTACATAAAGTATTGCATACCTCAAGTTGTTCTGAGTCCAGTCTTCTGACTTAAGGGTAAGATGAAGACACTTCTGAGGTGACTTCATGGTTATGTTCCAGGACAACCTTGCTCAAGATAAACTGGCAAGCAGATGCTACTGATACATAAATTCCTGCACTGCAGTAATTTTTGTAGGAGCTGCCAAAAAATCCAATGGACTGTTTTCCAGGATTCACTGTCAATAATTTTGAGTCATGTTTTACAAAAGAATTGTTAAAGGGATTGATCGTTTATTTATAGATTACAATGTAGATAATGGTGAAGATCATTGGTTCACTATGTCAGTATGATAATTTATATAAAAGCATGGATTATCACATAATTTGCCATGATAGCGGATAAAAATATGTTTGCCCCGTTGGAAGTTATGAATGAGTTTACAAAACCCTCTAAGGGTTTGTGCCGGGGAGAAAATAAACCAAAAGAAACTATTTACGTAGTAATTTACAAATAGACTTCCTTATCTCACTGTCAAGTAGGTATTTCCTTTTGTAAGTGTTTAGAAGAATTCGGAAGAAAGCTTGTGTATGGAGGTGAAAGGTTGCTGGGGCGGCACTAGCTCTTTATTCCACAAATTTCGCTTCCTCACCAAAATGCACACATGTTGCAGACATCAGAAACTTGAGCGGGTAACCCTATGTGGTTAATTTTAATCACATGAAATTGAATAATACATTATCGTTATTGAACTTCCATTCTTATACACAAATTGTTTATCTACTAGTGGTTCAAAATATATAGAGCGCAATCGGTATGTAAAGCAAAACAAAAGAAAATACTCAGTACATTTAAATGTACGGTATAACGGGCCCAAATTAGGCTGTGACTGATGCAAACAAAATTCGCAGTATATAGTAGGCATCTGAACTCTACTACCCATAGTGACGATATGTTCAGAGAGAGTGGCATTTGACATAAGCATTTTGCGCAATATCATTTATTTTAGCCATTGAATAAACAACGCATCTGTATAACTAAGTTACGGCCGCTGCAAACAATGCTCCGAATCTAGACAACTCGAAATTAACATTGATATTGTCAAAACATCACAACACATATATTGCTCAAATTAGGAACAATACCTGCCAATCCCTACAGTCAAAAAACATGTAGTGATAATTTTGTGTTGATATGCTCACATATAACGGTTTTACTGTTTCAGAGTATTAATCTGAGACTGTTAATTGATGCTATTAATAGTTTGCATGTTAATTATGCGCTTTATTATCCACAGAAATGTAAGCAAACCGTCGAGCCTTAGAACATTTACAGGGCAAATGGCGTGTGACATTGGCATGTCTCATAATGTTTTAGCTACCATGATGTGTGAAGTGGAACAATTTTTTTTTTTTTGTATTTTTAATGTTGTCATGAATAAATGACTTGACACTTTGTTATTTATATTTTGATATTATGACGACTACGTACACGCTTAAGATATAACGTCAGAAATACACAAAGGTCTGATTTTGAAAGGAATTAAGACAAGAAGCTGCTGGTGTTTGATGTTGATAAAAATTGGCTAATGGAAAACAAATTCAAGAGAGCTTGTTGTCGGGTATTTGTGACAATGAGTCAACATTCCAGTTATTTACTGCCTCATGTTTCCACGGAAAATTTTTGCTGGGCTTTCGTGGATAATATATTGACACCCACAAAATGACACATCATGTAGCATCTTGTGTTCCAAAATTTAGTCGCATTGCGAATGTAAACATAGCGATATGTTTACCATGTGTTTGAAGTGCTATATTCTGTTATAGAGCGCAATCACATAATCTGACGGTTCAATTGTAGCTCAGGGCTTTGTGAAGAAAACAAGCTACATATTAGTCCGTCAATTCTGACAGTGAAATATAGAAAATGCATTAAATTACTCCATTTTCTGAGAGCAGAGGATATGTATCAGTGGTCCCGGATATTAAATCAATTATGTGCTTAACTTCCTCCCTGGCAATAGAATGACTGTCGGGTAGCATTGTATGTTTGTCATACAATGGGCTGGTAATAATATAGAACATTCAAGAGAGAGAAATAGAGTAAAAATATACTTATACTTGTGAAGTTAACTCTGCCCGGAGCAGATATCATCAAAATCGATGAGCTATCGGGTGAGACAGTCTGCACTTTTGTAACCTGTCACGAGGACATGTAAGTATATAGCTTACAGTCCAAGACGATCAAGGGACTATGTCGGAAATAGGGCTTCTCTTAGGTCGGGCATATCATATCGACTTCGCGATGACATGAAATAACTTTCATCTTCACTTATTTGGTAAATGAGCTCCTTGACTGGCAAATACATGTACCCCGCATTTAATAATTTGCATAGTAATAAGATTTCAGGTGTCGGATTAAGCATAATTTCCACTATTGTTAATTCAGATTTGAAGCGAATTGTGTCTACACTTGTTTCAATGTTGCTAAGGCAAAATAAAGAAAAAGATTCTTATTTATGTGACGCTCCTTAGATTTCTCCACGTACCTTGGATACATTTATATCACGGGCCTTCGCATTATTCGGCTGGTAGAAGTATCGTTGAGCGCGCGGAATATATTTCTCCAAGTACATTTCAGCAGTTAAGTACGGTACCTAATAGCTTGTTTTCCCCTCACTAAGTATCGACTGGTAAACAACATAGTCAAGTACAATTTGTATGACCATGCAGATCTTCTGTAGCTGCAGCCGCAATGTCACGCGCACACTGAATAGCTTGTTTGCATGCGTGAAACATACAATACCATTTGCAATGAGTCCAATATTTGATCGCAAAAATTAAAACACATGCCCCTCTTTGATATCATCGGCCAGTCAACGCCGCCTTTATGTAGAAGCCTACCAATTAGCTAATCTTCACTGCATCCTGTTCTTTAATTACAAGCATCTTGGACTGCATTTTGCGCCTAACAAGAGTACTCCCCACCATTGAAACCATTTGCACTGTTGCATACAGTGTTGTTGAACAAATTAAAGCTTTTTGCCACAAGTAATTGTATTTGAGTGATAAGGCCAGTACAAAAACGCTATATGTTCAAGAAGCGCCTCGAAATGTGGGCAAGTATCGTACATATTTTATGAAGCCGGGTATTCGATTCATTGAACACGGCTGTCATTGAGATGATCAATCCAAGACCCTGGCATCGCAATTTGGGTCTTACCATTCTCAAAATAGTTTGTTACTTTATCAAGCTTTGAAAATTATCCTCCCATTTTTTCATCATACTACAGACACTTAAGTTTACCTATGTGACATATACACAACATAATCTAAGCCAATGTGCTCATTGTCACAACGACCAATAGCTGTAACAAGGAGATTAATGTCAAGCAATGTGTCAAATGGAAAAAAATGATCACTTTTTTTTATCTTTTATAAGATACATAATTTGTAGTGAATTTTCAGCCAGCGTGGTCTTTGCCACAGCGACCAACAGCTATAAAATCGACATCGCTTTGAATTCACTTGTAGCAGTGGTTGAAATTGAATAATGATAACAAGTTTTGTATTTCGTACAAGAAGGCTCTTTGCCGTTCTGGCTAATTTGATTCTTTTATTTGTGAACTCAACATTTAATCCGATTCATCATTATGTCCGAGAAGAGAAAGAGCTCGCAGGATCATGACGCTCAATAATGTTTTCGACCGAACGTTGCTAACTATACCGACGTGCACAGCGACAAGGAACATAAACCGGTATTAGTGGCAGGAGATATATCGCAGGGCTAACGTAGAAAAGAGCTTGATTTCATTGTGACGATTATGATACAGGTGTGTCGTTCTGCTTCATCTAAATTAAATGCTGCTTAAAATGAGGCGTCTTAAGTATTATTTAGAATGTATTATTGCACGCGCAATCAATTGACCAAGAATTGTGATGTCAAGTGAACAATAATACGCTTTCACATGCAAATGTTGATTACCCTGTACGCTACTTGTAAGTCACAGGTTACTGCATATATAAGAACAATGCCTGAAGAGTATTGTAAAAATATATCAAAGGTTATTAATATAATACAACACGCATACGGATCATCACATAGGCCATGCGTAAATATTTAGCAGTGTCTCATTAATCAAGATTGTAGCATTAGGCATCACACGTAATGTCGACCTAGCAGTAAAAAAAATACTTAAAAAAATGCCTGAATGACGCTTAAGGTCTGCTTTCGATGCCAATGGTTGTAAGCGCAAAAATTGACAGGGAATTCTTGATAACTGGAATACAAAAAGGAAATAGGTATCACGTGATACTTTGCAATAATATCAACGCCATGGCCAGATTAGCTCTCAACACAACTAATATTACATCTGAAAGCCTTTGCGTTCTATGGCAAAATGAGCTCAGCTTCATTGTTATATATTACTGAATTAAACGAAACAGCAGCTTTCTGCAAATCCTTAGAAATACGTCGAAACATCGACCTCAATTCGACGCAAGGCAGGCCCCAATTTAGCGTAGAGGTGCGAAGAGAGGCAAACTCTCTGCTTGGCTCGGATTCACGAGGGTTAGGAGTGTCACAGGATGACGCTATCGATGCTTAGGCATCAATAGTGCCAGTTTCCGGGTAGCTCTGAGTTATTTAGATGCCCTGGCAATAGATACTGCACCATGTCCCCAAATAAAGTTAAAATTTGGTTTGATTCCAACCGCTTAGAAAATAGCACAGCTGACACGACATCTACCATCAACTCATCTGTTCAGCAATATGCTAAATAGTAAGTAACAATAGTAAAATAAATCTAATAATAATAATAATAGCATAAATACTTCTCATAAAGTCTCGTCTGAATGGCGAAGGCTGTTTTTTTTCTCTGGTTAAAAGCAATTATATCCCCTGTATGAAACAGGAAAAGAAAACATCCCAGGGTCATAAGTACGATAAAAAGAGGATAGGATCTTAGTGTAAAGATGGTAAAAGGCAAGGGAAATCAGAAAGAGCAGGCCACTGGACGAAGCTTTAAAGAATTTAACCGGTTCATGGGTCACGGCTGAGCTATTAATAACTTTGCTCCGGGCTCAAAACGCTTCGCTGAATAAGCATTTGGTGACCGTTTAAATGAAAAGGACGTCGAGATTAAACAACTTAAAGACCAAGTTAACAATCTTGTTAGTAGTCTTGACGACCATGAGCAGTATGGCAGACGCAATAATATTCAAACGGGCATGGAAGAAGACGCAGATGTCTGCTCTTTCATAAAAGACAAGTTCGATGTCGATACCAACCACAACATTGACTGATTTCACCAAGTTGGAACCTAAAACCAAAAACAAGCTATGGCCACGGCGAAATCGGTACTAAAACTATGAAAGTATCCCTTCCAAAAAATTGACACCTGTCTCACTTATATGTAATGTATCGTAGAAAACAGGAGTCTTCCCCGACCAACTGAAAATATCAAAAATCATGCCCGTATATAAATCCGGACCAATATGGACTCCAAAAAAACCATTTATACAATATTGCATTTGCTCATTTACTGCGCAGATGCTAACAATAAATCACCAAATGTATATGTACTCCCAATATTTTTCGACCTTTCCAAGGCTTTCGGTATAATAAACCACGAAACATTTCTAACTAAAATGTATTTGCTTGGTGTAAGTGGTCTCCTGCAAAAATGTTTTTCAAGTTATTTACGACTTCGTAAACAATATAAACAAATAAAAAAACATTAAATCACCTGTATCCGATGTAGCTAAAGATATTTTTTTTTTATTCCTGCTTAGTTTTATTGGGCGGAAGCTCAAATATCATATTGCAGTCTGTAACATGTGTGTAATCGACAGACTGGCTCGAAGCCTTTTGAGATCACAAGTCCATGTTAATCAGCCAATGAGTTAATCAAGTCATATCAGACAATACTACGGCATTATCGGACGTTTTGGCCTTTTCTTCCTTATATGATTTTGTTCCGTTAGAGGATTGCACATCTCACATTCAGGAGGTCGTATATAATTCGGGCACTACCTACTAAGTTATCTGAGTTGAAAGTGTAGGTTGTTGCATTGACATAGTTACGCCTGCTTTATGTATTGGTGCGCTTCTATTGTCATCAGCAAATTTAGTATTCATGACTGATACTACAGTCAAAAACAGTTGCAACGGTATTTCGGTAAAACCAAATAACCCCTATTATTGTAGCGTAAACAAACCTAACCATGATTGAATATACAAACTAGATCATAGATTAAAGATGAATATCAGTGCTTTAATTGCTCACCTCAAGAAGCATGAACTTCATGATATTAACACACTTTGGGAACTGTCCAAATAGAGATGTGTTTCGTTAATGTCTAGCCATTGCGCAGATTATACATATATGAACGGGGTATTGATGCGTCGAATCACCAGTAATTATATATGATACCCTTGTACGTTTTCGAACAAGGTCCTGCAGGTGATGGTTCTGTTGCATCAACATGATTGTGCTTGTGCTGATTGTGCTTGTGCTGATTAGAAATAGAGCAAAATGCATATTATTTATATATTCAAACCTTAGGCAGCATAACACTGACAAAACGGGTGATCCGAATCTCTAGACTTGTGCTTACTAATGATCTACTGTCACTGTTTCTATATCTTTGGTTCCATTTTATCCATGCATTGTATTGGTAATCTCTACTTGCAGTCGATGAGGCTGAATAGCGATTATCAAATATGTAAGCCATATCATTAATTCAAGAGAAGCATCAAACCATTGATAGCTCATCCAAAGACACCACTTTTATCCACTCAAAAATATTTGTTGGGAGTTATCCAAACAAAAGTTATTTTTATAATTATGATTATAAGCATTTGATTAATATGTATTGGTGTTCTGACACAATGGCAATACCAGTGGTCATTTATGAAGCCCCGACACGCTTATGAATTAGGACCCCGGCAGGGGAAGGTTATTTTATTATAACTATAAAGGGTTGCTGCAAAAATACCGATACAGTACAGATAAAGTGCGATTGATCGTAAAAAGATAATTTAATATTCGTCAGTGTAACCCTGACAACTTGGTGCTTTAAATCCTTTGATTTGAATTCAATAATGATTCGCTGTCGGTGAGTCGATGAAAATCATAATTTCGACTGGCTATTGATCCAATATCTATTAAGAATTTTGCAATAATCAGAACGTATAATATACGCCGCGCTTGGTGGATGCATTTATTTTGACCATCAATGTCTTTAGAGCTTTTCTCGTGTTAGCTTTGTTTTCGGTTAACCAAACCAATATTTTGTGTACTGCATTATTCAGGATAAGCGTACATATTTGCGATCGTTGATGAAACGCAAATTATTCAAGATGACTTACAGTCGACCGCTGGTGATGATTATTTCACCCAAAAATATATATAACTACATGCTGTGGCTGTATGGCTTCCAATTGTGCATATTGAATGCTATTAAGATACGGTAAAACTACAGGAACGTAATGCTAACTGCTAAAATTTTGGAATAGTCTTACTTCTGCTTCATAATTATTGTTTGTCAGGCAGTTAACACAAAAAAAAATGTGTGCTGCTATATGTCTTATATCGCCTGGGAGTTTGATAATATTATACCGGATATGTTTAAATTCTTATACGTTTATAATAATACATGCATTGCGTTACCCACAACAAATCCCGTCAGATACCAGTACCACATGCTATTACGCATATACAATGCACTGTGTTGCTTAAGGAACACATGTATAACGTGATTTATTTCAGCAACGTTAGACGATTTGCTCCAAGAAGATTATGCTACGCAAAAAGGTGTGTTTTTCCCAAGCAAAATGTTTCAGGCTGTGAGATACCCAGAATTACTTTCAGAATTGTCCGCTAATTAGACTATAGCAGTTTTTGGCTCACCCTGAATGATAGCCAATATTACGAAAGAAAAATATTAACAGCAACAACATACTGGGCGGTAATTGTGGGCGAGCAGCGTCGATATATGCCATGTTTCCTGGAGTTGACAGGAGTCAACTCTTCCATCATTTTTGACACCAGCTTGCAGCAAGTCAGCCGTGGCGCTTGGTACCAAGAACTGTGTTCAATGCGGTAACAATTGTAGATTTTTTTCCACTTGATCATGGTTAGGCCTATTCCAACATTAAAACCATTGAAAGTTACACGCAACTAGAATGTTTGCTTTGTTTTGACTATTTATCACATAAATTTGCCGGTCGACGGAGGTTTGAATGGCTTGTTTATATTATATCCCTTTTTCACCGATCAACTTCAATATAGCTTTGTTTTATAATCATGTGGTTCAAAGAAGTCATGTACCTGAATAGTCAACCAGGACATCTTACTTTGAATCAAAAACTGACGGATTAGCTACCGAGTTCATGTTTGAAGGAATGTTTGAATTATTTATTGAAGCAGCATAATAACATTCTATATTGACAAGCAACTGCTGTTTAATGTAATGGCTCATATAGCTGAACATTTTAAAGTGATGAATAGTTCAATTATTAATAACGATCGTCGCATTAAAAATGCAAGTGTTTTACTTGAAGAAGACGAAGAAGAATGTTTTCTCTCCCTCAACATGAGAAAATGACAAAGCATGTGTAATTAGGTATTATCAAGTGTTGCAAGAAAAGGGACGGTGTAAGTATTTAGTAACTTTTCTCCGTCGCCCGACTACATAATGATAAAAGATAGAGCTATTCCACGTAAACAGAATAAAAACATCTCGTCACAACCATTTTATCGTCATATTGGAGGGTAGTTTCAGTTGATGACTCATTATTTTTCTCCTTTTATCAAAGCGATGGGTACAATATGACCCATTGATAATTGGTAACATTATGTTTTGTACTGACATATCTGTTATGACTTGCTTCCAGCCCACTCCACATGCCATCTAAGTATTCGCGTTATCTAATTTCAAAACGCTCGTCACACTTCCAAATTTCTAAATAAAGGGCTATATGTCTGCTGTGACGGACAAATCCTTGCTGTGATCTGTAGCCTATCTCGACATACAACGACTTTATGTGATTTGATATATATTTAATGACTGTAGTTCCAATATCTCGTTGCAATCGGCCATATGCTGTATGAACACAGTCGCGTCTATCTGTCTGCGATCAGATCACAACAATTTGACGCTCTTATCATTTAAACTCAACATCCAATGTCCCCTCATTAGACTTCACACCTGCCCCCTCTAGCTGCTACTGCTTGACGAATCACAGTCAGGCACTGTGCTGATCGATTACAGCGTGGCCCACTGATAGCATGCATCAGCGAATTACATTGAAGGGCAGGGTATAAGGTTTCACAGCGGTTTATACCATGCAACATAACACCTTTCCTTAGGTTATCGTTGTCACATGGGGCTCTCAATTAAATGAAGTATGGTTGTATAGCAAACACATATGTTAAAGCGGCAAACAATCCATTGTTTCCGGATGTCTTCAAACAAACCCAGCATTTCGATCGCTTACGTAATGAATTAAGCCCATGAAAAACAAATCCAACACAATGACTGATGCAAACGGTTGATACACCCAAAGTCATACTGCATGGAATCAATTTGCTTTCGTATCAAATCATTCGCTATGTTAAAAGCTAAGGAGCCACGTTCAGAGTGCCTAATTACGAAAAACATGTGAACGCGTCGCATGTTTGCAGTTAGTTACGTTATTGAGCCTATCTACAAACCACATGGACATTTCCGGTCTAATGCGGCTAATCTAGATGAACCATCCAATCAATCCAAATGGACAGATGTTGAAATCGACTAGTTGACGACGCATATCATACAGCTATTCGTTGAGAAAAGAGGCACATTGATCTCACTATTATGTACCCTTTATGCATGCCGATGAGCCAGACTATAGTGGAATATATGCGTGTGCTACTGAACTTTGTCAGCCTTTGTAGTACCTTATACAGGTTTAGTCAAGGTATTAAAATTTGATTGGCTATGCCCGACTATTCCATGTACCCGAGTTAATATACGGCACCACCAGCATACATTTAGCATCATGCAAACGAAGAACACGCTCAAGGAATACCTATGTTGCATATGACTCTCCAATTTGCCGACATTGAACCCACTGTAATGCGAGTCTATTTGGAGCAACGTGACTCGTTATTACACGGCATAACATATTGTAAACGGTAGCCGGCCCAATCAACCATGGAATTAATTATCGGCTGTCATAGTATGTTGATTCCCAAGTTTATGGAGAGACAGGACGTTAGTGGTATTGTATAGATATTAACGCATTGGTCCTCTGCAAACCTATGACCTCCTGGGCGGAGCACAAATCCGGGAGCCGTTTATATGACCGTTCGTTAGTATCGGCTTGAAATTATTTTGCTTTACTTCCAATGTAATATTTCCGAGTTATGGGCGGGTCATGATCTACGTAACGAGTAACGAGTGATGCGAGTTGTGTTTTTCTATCTGAGCAGGGTCACTAAAAATATAGGGATTGTGATAGTTATCAGCACATAAAAGTGCTTACACATGGCTGTAGAAATATGCTCCATATGCATGTAGCTGTGCAAATATTTCGCAATTGCCAGAAATTTGTTTAATCCAACTTGTGACACATCATAAGTCAGATGTAAGCCTTGGGTGTAAACTATTCATATGCTCATCTTGACGATTGAAATAAACGAGAAAAGAAGAGACTGCATTGGTTGTTATGGCGTGGGGGCATAACCTGTGGTGCTGGTCAGTGCGAGCTTTTTGTAATTATTGATATTATTTGGTACGATACACTCTGAGGCACAACAATTCATGTGCAGCCAAATTCTGGTTTTCTGCAGGACCAGTAATTAGAGGCGATCTACACTAGGCAGTCTATCGAAAATCTACCACTCTATTGTTTTTATATAATGGTTGGTTAATAAATGGAAATGAAACGCTTCTTGGAAATTCTGCGCGAATGAGCTTGTAGGCCTTCAAGACCTGTGGCGTGTCCGTTTCCATGCTGCCTCCGTAAGCCGTAAACGTCGTTCCAGGAGCAAGGCGTTACAATCGCCTCCATAATCGATGCTATGGGGATGGCAATCTCGACCCTGGACGTTATCAATAAATAGTTTATCCTTTTCGTCTTCGAACGGCATTGTAATTGTCATAGTAATTGGGGTCAACGCCCATTTACACATATATTTTTATAGTCTCGGGCCGCCGTCGCGATCCATTATTCTCCCCTCGCTAATGTCAAGCATCTTAAACTCGGCGCTGATTCATATTTTACAAATAATAGTTAGGTGACCAAACAGTTTAGTATACTTTGCGATCGGATTAAAGGAAAAGGCAGCCTTATTCATCTTAATATCATTACAAATTGTGAATTTGCCACGTTTTGTATGTGACCTACCTCTTAAATCTAAAGACCTGTGTATTTATCATCAGTATGTATCAAACACTGTCAAACGTTCAAAGTAACGAGGCTGCGCCCCTGCAAAATCCTATTCACAACGCTGCAGGCGATCTATGTGTTGATCTTATGTCAATCACGTATATTGTGGGCTGGTACAACGTCGAAAAAATTATATTATTGCTCGGCGGTGAAGGACTGCAGTAGAAGGAACATCTGCTAAATTAAAATCTGGCCTCTGGAATTTCAAACGCCTGCAAGAGGTTACTGTAGATGTGGGTCTTAGTTTAGAGGTTTATGCTGATAATTGATTTATAACCTTCACAGTACCTGATAATAGCGCTGCGCGCATAACAGATGGAGTGTTAGAAATTGTGGGTCTTGAGGATGGTTTTGGCGGTGGATTGTTTCAGGTACTTACAGAGGTGACCGGCCCATCAACTCTAGCTGCTTCGATACACATTTGTCCACCTCGATCATTCAGTACCACGCACAACATACCAGATGGTGCGCCCACTACACTTCTTGAAGATGTGGACTTATAGGGGCTCTTTCGGTGATATTATAACCTCGAACATCGCTAATCCAGTCTCTAAGCGTGTTACTGGCGGAACTGTGCATCAATTGAATGTTCAGTGACGCGATAATAAAAGAGGGAATTGGATAACCACGACTTTCCTGTTAGCGTAGTTCTTGAATATACAAGCTGTGGATAAAAACGACTATCTATGGACCTCATTGGAAAAAGACGGACCTCTCTGAATATGCAAACAAGACCTTTGTACTGGATAAATCTGGTTGAAATATGACTGGATTGGAGCGTTGAACATGCGATGTAACAAAATACGTCGGCTGCGTTACCCGACACCACCAAAGGATGCTGCCAACAAAATTATATGTTGACTCTAAGAAAGAGAAGGCCGACAGGGTATCCACCCGGAAGTCAATAATGACTACTTGGGCTGAAGTGAAAAGTGACCACTATTTGTATGAAGCAGGATAACCTAGGGGTGATATGTGGGCGATAGGTGGTATAAGCTCACTCAAAAATGGTTGTGGCTATACCATCTTATCGCATGGCAGGATATTACATATATGGGTGACTGCATCAGTGAGCCATCCTGCAAGAGTCGCTCCAAAAATAAATGTAAGCCTTGTGGGGGATAATTATTTATTAACAAAGATTTCGAACAAACGTTACGCTACCAAGACCTACGACCCGCCCATAGAGTTGAATGAAGGTGAAATTATTAACGTCTGGGGAACGTATATTCAAATGCGGAATATGGTGTTATAGCACTCATAATTGAACTTGAGTTGAACTTTCTGTAACGGGGGGATATCAAGACTAGCCAGCTATGTGAAAATGTTGATAATAACAAGCATCTACAGACCTCAACCATAAAAAAATAGATTGCATCGGAGCAGACCTCTCTGAATATGCAATGAAGAACATGATGGTAGGTAATAAAATCCATCGGTTGGGAGACCCGATTTTACCAAAGGATGCTGCCGATACAAAGTATGTTCACAATCAACATAGAGGCAGCATGAGGGACCTTGAAGAATATATAAATATAAGGAAGAAACCGCAGTAGAGTGGTCGTTTGGTAATGGAGCAAAACCTCGCGAGACTCAAGTTGGGTATATACAATTTAATAAAGTGGTAAGGTCATTCGTACGGGGTTGTCTTCTGGTGTGGGCGCTGATACTCATACAATAACAGTTGTACCTGTTCTAAATGGAACAAACAAAGCGGTAGGGATAAGTAAGCCTGCTGACCAGCGGGCTGTTGCAATATCTTTAGACCAGCCTTCACAGTTGGATCAAGGCAGCGATATTAACTTAAATATAAACAAAGCAGCGTCCTGTTCTGTTTATTACCCCTAATTGAACTAGACTTGTAGACTTATAGACTCAGTATGAAACAACAACCAATCGTTAAAACGGGATCGCTATATTTAGTTACGGGCGGGACTATGAAGGCAATAAAAACAAGCACTTAGGCCCTTCATTACCATTGGGGCCGAAAAAAGGGACGTTGGTTAATGGAACGCACGAGTGGTCATTAGGTGATAGTGCCAGTTGTGTTGAACATGGGTATCCTATGCCAATGCCGGGCCGAGTTTTGCGTATGGGGTCATCAGGTAGTGTGAGTGCCGAGTCTGCCCTTCTAGTTGTAACTATTGTTATTAATCGTGTCCCAAAGAACAGTTATCATGTAATCAAGCCAATGAAAGAGCGTACAGGCTTACGAATATTTGACACAACGCTCGATTTGACTTTAAGCAATCAATCAGAAGCAGGTGTTGCCAAAACAGAAGCAGACAGGTCATGCCATCCCTGGCTTCTAAATTTGACATTGCCCACTGAAGTCGAAGCAGAACAAGTAAGATAAAACCCCTGTCTCGAACTCAACGAGCATGGCTGCATTGATTGGATATAGTGGTTCATGAAATATTGGAAATAGCCAGCAAGCCATTAGTCTGCGAGGAACATTCATAAAATGATAATTTATTAAAGCATTAATAGCAAATGTTAATCGTGTCGGGCCAGTGGTTAGAGACAATCATTTGTGTGGACATGGCTCGAATAGATATGTTCCTTGCTTTGTTATTGTTAGCCTATGAAGAGGCTGTGTTGTGGTTTGGCTGTAAGTGTCGGTAATTGAATTATAGTTGGAAGAATCAAATATCTTTCACTTAGCGAGCGAAACCTGGTTCGACGATATTGCTTGGAATGTCATTGTATCATATGGACGGTAATTGAATCAATGACGGCACGATAACAACAAAACAATGAAGACGGATTTGGAATGCATGATACTTATTACATAGTGATATTCTTGTACACAGTGCAAGAGAGCAGGGGTAATAACAATAGCAAAGTTACCAGACAACAGAATGCGTAACTCTTGATATATGTTACTCAGGGGCATTTACATTGCTTGTACAATAGTAACGCTATCATTCAGTTTAATTAATGCTAAACTTCTACCATTATTGGCTGTACTGGGCTTGGTTAGATGTGTTTTGATTGCCTGCACGATGCGTATTTATCATTTACTCTTTGTGTTCTCAACAAAATCAGTATTTGACCGCATTAGGTAACTATGGGGAAAAAGTTCCGTTGATACATACTGGATTCACCGCTTACTAACAGCAAATTACCATCTAGGTGAGCAAAAATATGAGTATTGGCATAAATTCCAGATTCAGATCAGAACGTCAATGGTCTTATTTATATTGTGAGTTGGCAGAACATCATTGATTGGTAATTGGAAAACATTTGTGATATTTGGAAAACATTTGTGATATTTGGCAATATTTTGGGTTGTAGGTATAATCGCTTAGAGATTGCTTATTTGGGTACCATAATGATAGGACCTAAATATTAATTAATCTCGTTAGACTAAGGCCGCCCAAAACTTGAAAAACGCTGATTGGAGTTGGTTTGTGGGATGGGAGTGTTGTTGCCTAGCGGTATGCTGCGGTGTGTGTGGTACAGAGTGTTGTGTTATAAATCGTTACGGGGGTTGGAAGGTATCTGAAATCTTCAGAAACTGTTAATTAACATATGAACAGTCCCTTATCTCAGTTGTTTTAGAATATATCCCGAAAAGAGCATACCGAGATTTTGTATTGCAAATTGCCACAAAGTTTTCATTCCATGATTAATGATTCCGAATACGTATTTAAAACCAAGGTTGTTGCTTCATCACTGAATTATCCAGCATGACGTGACTCCGGCTTAATGAACATAATAGAGATGTGACAGCTTGTGCAGATGCTTATCATTTCGATTATAACCTAAATGCCGAACAACCATCCGTCATATATATAAATGCCTGCAAATGTTACTGCATGTAGATTGTGATTAGTGAATATTTGATTTGCTGAAAGGAAATGATCTCTACGCCCTAATGCACCATCGATGGTGACTATAGGTCCATAAAAAATGCTGGTCCGCCAATTGATAAAATCTTTCACCGCAGTGTACATTGTTTTAGTCAAACTGGGGTTTACCACTGAGCCCCTGACTTGAACCCTTATACTACTTATAACATCCACCGCATTTCTGCTTTATTGTACGTGAAACATCATTTCTGCTACTTCCCCTTTACTGATACCAGCTTATTTACTCAATCCCATCTTCAGCGGCCTTTACCATTTTTATATCATGCTTGCGGATCAAACATATTGGTGCAAGACACACTACATTGTCGCTACAAATATTAACTTAAAATCCAGGTGATGCAATGTTGTCAATAATATTTTTTACTGCAGCGCGGCTCAACGCAAAATACTACACTAGAAATAATGTCTCTTGGTAAAGCAGTGCTAGTGTAGTACAAATTCCATTATCCATTTGCAATTCATGGATCACAGCATACATAAATCCGAGCAGAAGTGGTTTTGGCTTATTATTTGGTTAAAAAATGGCTTGACGTTTGTATGAGCTTTAGGTACCCTGAGCTCCTGGGTTAGAGACGCGCGGTCAAATAATGTCTTGTGTACCTGTAGGCAATCATTAACCGCACAGACAACCATAGGGGATGGGGGATGCGCGCACCGACATTAATGGTTCAATCAGTCTGCGCGGGCTGCAATTGTACGCCTCAAAACTGCTTTTGCCGTCGCCGGCTGTCGCATCATTGTTTGCTTGTGAAGGCGGTTAACACTGAAGCGATATCACACTTGGAGGCCCAATATATTCAGCTAAGAGATAAGCCAGAAGCTAGTGGGGGGGGGGGGGGCAGATGTTTTACATGCGATGTCGACAATCAATGTGTGGTTTCCGACGTCATGCTTCCGAGCGTCTGGTTGTTTTATGTATACAGCACCACGAGCGTGTCAAGTATAACTATGCTAATCATCACAATGTTTTGAGGGGTAGAATTTACCATACAGCTGCCAATGACCAGGATACAATCATAATGTATAACATCCGTAAGGGATATCAAGCAAACGCAAGTTTGTAAATCACAATCATATGGAATCCGATTATTGATTGATTTAATTTCATGCATAACCTTTGCGCTTATATATTACATGTTGTTCCAAAATACGTGTCAATGTTATTGCATAATGCGCACAATTTGGAGGTCGTGGCAGTGAAGATCAGAGGGCAATGTTAATTGATTTTATGTGGGCATTGAGCTCATTTTGCAATTGATTTTCATGCGAATATATGGCTAGTGTGGAGTCCCATCTCTACAAATTATTTTTTTAACTTTAAGTATACAAATATCTACTTTATTATTCATCCATTTAAAGTATAATTGAACCATATGTCGAACAATACATTTAATTCTTGATAGAACGAATTTAAACAGGTAACAATAAATGTTGCTATTGAAAAATGTACCTTCAAGAAAAATACCATCACAAATTTAATTTCGCAAGCAATATCACATTTTTGCCTCTAACGTCCCATTGACATGACACAAAAAGATCAGTCACTTCGCTGAAACCAACTTTTATCCTGAATATTTTGTGATTGTAATTGGTCACGCAAATGCGAAATAAAAACCGACTGATAGTTATTAATGCCAATGAACGACAGCAGTTAGTATTTGAACTGAAACCTGTCGCGTGATTAGGTTTTAGCTCTCACATACTTAATTGCATCGTCATTAAGCAGGCAGGATTCGCCAGGGGTAGTTCATCGACATGGAGTGGTAATCCTGACCATCGGGCCAAAACCACCCATCCAACCAGCTACCGTAACAAATTACCTATTTTTTAATGTAACAAAATAAGTTTCCTATGATATAATGGAAGAATCTTGCAATATCTAATCGGTCAGGTTAAAAAGCAGGGCACCAACGCACTTAATATAAACAGCAGCATGCAATGACCGGATAGTCTATATAAGCTTATTACATAGAACGGCAAACGTTAAAATCTCTAGAAACTCAAGCAATTTAAGATTTAGCACGTGAAAGCAAAAATTGTTTTGATTGAGAAAGATGAATTATTTATTTAAATTGAAACTCAACAATGGCAGGCGCAGCTGCAAATTGGGTTGCGCAACTTGATTTTACTCGAAACAAATTAACAAATTGTGATATCGCAACGGTTATGGATAAGGATGGTTCGGATGCGTGGACAGCTCCCAACAAGTGCCCAGACCAGGCTGCCAAACCCAAGCCGCTGGATCGAAGGTCCTGCACGGTTCGAATAAGCTACCGGGTCGGGTGAAACCCCTTTCAGAGATGGGGCGGTCATTTAACGTGGGCATCCGAGTCACCGTGAACCAGTCAGATTTTCACGCCAAGGTATCGAACCCACCACCTGTGGGCCAGACATGCAAACGATCAATGCATGAAATAAGAGAGCATGCACTCGTAATAAATAAACCTTTATGCGTGTCAAACATACACATAGCGCATGCACGTGTCGTCCTTTTAAGAGCAAATTGCGTCGCCTTTGACTGCAGTCATACAGCGTTAGGAGCTCGAAATAGATCTTCCAGCGAAATACGCAAATGATTCACGCCATTCGATTGCAAATAATCTTTTGGTAAATTTATTTGCTACGCTTGTAACTTTTGAACGATTATCGATAAGGTCTCACATGGTATTGTCTGGCATTAATTTATTCCCCAGGACATTACTGCAATACATGTATTCTTTTTTGTCAGCGTGTTCTCCAACCCGAATGCATATGTATTGCTTACGCCTGTATCAACCTTTCGTGCCCATATATATTTGCGTATATTTGCGGAATACCAAAATTTGAAATCATTTTCCGTCATCATGGATTAAAATCGTAATTTTCGTTGTAGATGTGATCATCATGAGCTATTGGTAGCGTTTCGCAAACTTATTCGTAGTTGTAGATAGACGAATAATGAGTTTTTCGGTTTTACAATTTAAAATCAATCGAATCTTTTAATACTTCAACTAAACATATTCTACGCTCATGTTTAAATATTATTTTGACCATTTGGGCCAAGGTATATATAGTTGTAGGGAAGATATTGAGGTTATCGGGTCAAGTCAACGAATGATTAACTGTTAAGATTTGATTTCGCCATAATATTCAAAATTCAAAGAAATCACTAGTGAAAGATTGTCTATCTACGTTTTGGAGACCAAACTATCATATTAAAATGGTCAAATCAAAATATTTTCAAACATTTTGAAAAAAAAAGTGCCTTGACTTTATATGGACATAGCTGGGTGCTGGGTAACCTAAATTGCATCCCTCCTGCTGTATTCAAGAAGCCGGCTTAACTTCTACAATGATTGAATCAATACTACAGTGTCAGCTAGCCCTTCCAGCCGATTTTCTCCAGGACCACCAAAGAGGGCGACAGCAATGTCAACAATCTACACCAGGACCCTGCGGTATAAGCTCTTCTAAACGACTCACGCGCTCCAAAAAGTCCTCATACTTTGATTCGAAATCCCGCACCTCAATCTCAAGTTCCACCTTCTCCTCCGTTATATAATCCACATCTACCCGCAGCTCGGCCACCACATTTTGATCGGTGCTCATTCTATACCTCAGCCCTCATCTATTCAACAGATCGATGCGTGCCCATAGGCCAGAGTGTCTACACCACCCGGAGCTATCCACCGCTTTGAGTCAAAGGGGGAGAGAGACACCTTGTAGACGTGGAGCCCATATATTTTGTGGCAGTCACTCCGGAGCATATTCATTCCGTGGCGAAACTACTTTTGGACGAACAGTGACTCCACGTACTGAGCGTGCCATAGATGCTTCTTGACCACCACCTTCTTCACACCTTTTGCTTTTTTGATCTCATCCCGGCTTGACATCAAGATCGAGTACATCTTAGGGCGCAGACCAACATACTCCTTGATGGGCACCCCAGCGCACTCATCCTTCATCTTCCCCAGAACCTTCTTGTTCCCATCGCTGTACAGGCTATGGGCGGGATGATAGTTGCTAGTGTAAAAGAGATGTCCATCTTCCTTCATGTCATCATACACGTCAGGCGTGCGTATCTCCATAAGCAGCAAATCCGTATCCGTGTACAACAGGCCAAGGTTCTTGCCGTATCTAGGCTTCATGGTATTGTAATAAAAGTCGTACATATGGTGCTTGGAGAGGTCGAGTATAAACATACCCACATACACTGGGCGGTTCAGTACCAGGCGAGTCTTGTGCATGTACAGAGCGGCCAGGTCATCATCAAACACCTGATGACGTGCGTAGTTGGGACTGGCGATAAGCCTAAGCATTCTTTCTTCTTCGTTTGAGTGAACAATCTTGACCGCCTCCGGAGGTTCTCCATAGTCTTACCGAACACAGAGTTATTCATCAGCAGGTCCTTCTGCTACAAAGCGGCTGAGCCATTGACTACAAAGGAGGCTAAAGAGGTCACAGGGGCACTCGAAAGTATATACAAGCGAGGACCGCTGCATTGGGCTAAACTACTTCAGGTGGACCCCGGACGGGAGTTTATGGGAGCAGTGAATCAACTGCTAGCAAAACATGGAGTATCAGTTAGGCGTGGCCATGTGAATAACTATCGATACCAGGGTATAGTGGAACGCTTTAACCAAGCACTTGCCGAACGACTCTTTGGACACAAATATGCCGTAGAGTTAAGGGATACTGGAAAACGATCCATAACAATATACATATAGACGTTCAATGCACCGGCTGCCTCTGCTTTTTTTGTGATCTGTATGGTGACACCCTCAGACGCATTCTCCACGGCCCTGCCACTACCAATGCAGTTGGTCGTCATCATCCGTCCATAAGTCGAGCCACAGAGCATACGTGGTTAGGTACTCTCCTAGGGAAACGTCCGACAACGTTATTGCTACACTGGGGTCTCGTTTACTCGTTGCTGCAAAGGCCTTCTTCACCTCATCCCACTGCTGGTAGCCACACATGCCCTGAGCATTGAGTTGGTTGGGTATGCCCTCAATGGTCACCTCAACTTTTGCAATCTTTGGGTTGAAGAACGACTCTGTTTTCCTAGCGAATGTGGTATTGGCTGGGTCTTCAAAGAGCAGTAGGATACCCTTCATGCTGAGAGCAGGCACGTTCCGGTTGATGTTCCACAGTGTATCTATTTTATCGTCTAAACAAGGTGACCTTTGGGTTAGGTGGGGGCAAGACTGGAAGCTTCTGACATGGAAGAGCAATCCCAACAAATTCCTCTCTCCTTGGAGTATCCTAGATTACGGTGGTACTAAGCTTGCTTGGGCTCTTGGAGTGACCCCTGAACTATCAACAAAGGCAGCAAAATCCCTACAAGGCGTTGATCAAGCTGCTGCTAAGGCGGAAGCTGCACTTCCAGAGAGTTTAGAAATGAGCGGCCCTGAATACATGACAGAGCTAGGTGGCATAGAAGAAACAAGCTTCATAGAGGACGTTCATAACACCATACAAGACCTAGTTACACAAACAGACAACGAACTACCGCTAAGAGAGCTTATTGGGCTGGCTTGATAAGGCTATGCATAACTGAGATAGAAAGGGATATAAAACATCGGGAAGCTAAAATGGCAAGCCTGGAGGAGGAAGGGAGGGGTGATAGTCGAGCAGAGAAATTCCAAGCAAATGAGCTTGCAGAGCTACAGGACCTGCGGCGTGTCCGTGTTGAGGCTGCCTCTGCAAACTGTGAACGTCTGCGAACCAAAATTTACCGCATCAGGGAAACGATCAACAGACTTCTTAGCGAGAACACAGCGCTAGCTGAGCGTGTAAGCACCCTGTTCCGGGAGCAGGGCATAACAATCGCCTCCATCTTCACTGCGATTGGATTGGCAATCTCGACCCTGGTACTTGCTTTGACGGGCGGAGGGAGCACTAGTGAAACCCCGGCACCAACACCGACGCCAGCTGATAAGGCCGGGATAAAGAAATGGAGTAAAAAAACAGCTGAACTCCATGGCGAACGTCCTGAAGGGCCTAGCTGGTAAGGCAGCAGCTGCCCTTCCAGGAATCATTGGCTCCGTCGTATGATGGGTGCTTAAGTCAACTGCAAAGGTGGCTGGTTGGATGACATATGCTGCGCCGGGGGAGTTATCCTCCTGATACTCTGTGACCTACTACGTAGCAAACCAAAGCTAAGCCTGTAGCGATTCCGCCTACAATAAGAGCGATTTTCTCATCCTCGTGCGCCCTTCTTACAGGTATATCGGCCACGCTGCTTGGAACGCCTGGAGAGGGGACTCCAATATCTGTATCTGGCGGTGTCTCAAAGCTTCCTCTATCCGGAACCACCGGAACCGAGTCGACCCCCGCATTGCTGCCAATATTCTGTTTCTCAGTTGCGATGGTAATCATATTGTTGTACCCAGCAATATCGCCAATTACGAGGGTCATATCCGACGGGGTCATGTACAGGCCTGTTCCAAACACATAATCAACCTTTGAGGAAGCATTCTGGAGGACGTTCTGATACCGGCGGATGGATGACGAAATATCCGCTGGGGAGATGATGGCATCTTCAACGTCAGCCTAAAATTGCTTTTGGCCATCAAAGAACGTTCCAACACCTAGTATCTCTGAGCGGGTCTGAGCCTGAGCACCAATAATGGCCCATACATAGGTCCTGATGCTGTTGTTAATCCGCTCAACGCCGGTCTGTGTAAAGCCCTCAGACGTGTCCGGTATGAATGTTCTCCAGGCCTCATCTGCTTCAGGTCCCTGTGCTAGATGTAGAACAACACCCATTTTCTACTGAAAGGATTGTAGGTTGCTGGCGTGGGCAAAGCCGGGCCTTTTATCCTTTTCCGCCTCAAAGGCCATCTGTATAGGATCTTAACAAACGTTTCGACCGGCAACCTTGACGACACTCCCGTAAACATACACATCATGTGCATATAAGACACCAAGGCCACTATTAGCGGCGGTTGCCTTCTGGCGCCAGTCTGTGTTTGGTTGAACACCAAAGTCGGTGCAGAGTTTCTGATATGCGCTCTTGTCATATAGATTGTTATAGGGGTCATATGCATGATCCTGAGGTAGAGGCGCTTGCCGTTCTGCCAATAGGCGGCGAACTGTGTAATAAAGGTGACAGGTATAGAGAGCTTTCACTAGTGGAATCCCAGCCTCGAGGTGGTCGTGGGATGTACGCTGCAGCCGGATGTTGCACACCAAATTGCAAAGTTTAACTGGTTCTGCCAAAACTGAATTGGATTTGTCAACCAGTCTTTTGCTACTTTGTCCTCTGTTACCGGCCACACCTTATAGTTACTGAATAGATCAGGAAACTTTGCTGTGAATGTACCGCTATTGTGAACGACTTGAATTGTTAGTTGGGTTAGTTTATCTCCCTACAAAATGGCTGGTAACACCGCCCCACCCCCCGTTTTATATGTAGCTTTTCTATTGAAACTAAAGGCTTGTTTATTCATAGTGTTATTTATCACACTCTGTCTAATGTTCAAAGCAGTGAGGCTGTGTCCCTGCAAAATCCTATTGATAACACTGCGGGCGATCTATGTGTTGGCCTAAGGTCAATCACGTATACCGTGGGCTGGTACAATCTCAAATCAACCGACACCATTCATTGGCGGTCAAGAACTTTAGAAGATGGAGGAACTGTCCAATTAAAACCTGGTCTCTGGAGTTTCAGCCTTCTTCAGCAGCAGATTACGTCAATAGGTCTTGGTTTAGATTTTGATGCTGTAAATTGGGTTATTACCCTCATAATTCCTGATAATGGGGCTGCGCGGATATCAGATGAAGTGTTAAAAATGTTGGGTCTTAATGACGGTCAGGGTAGGCAATTAATTCCTTCGGGTACTTACATAGGTGACCGACCCATCAACTTTAGCATCTTTAACACACTTTATGTCCATCTCAATCAAGTCAGTACCACGCACAACATGCTAGATGGTGCACCCACTTCGCTTCTTGAAGTTGTAGGTTTAGAGGGTGGCTCTTTCGGTGATATTATAACCACTAACATCGCCAATCCTGGCTCTAAGCGTGTTACCAGCGGAACTGTGCATTAGTTGAAGGTTCAGCTACTAGACAATAAGGGACATATATTGAACAATCACGACTTACCTGTTATTGTTGTTCTCGAATTTACAACAGTATTTATGGACATAAAAACAGACCTTAAAGAACCTACCCGAAAGCCAATAATTACACTTTGGGCCGAAGTAAAGAAGGGCCGCTTTTATAGCAGGAACCCCCAGGGATGATATGTGGTCGATTGGTGGCAGACTTGACAGTAATTGTGGCTATCCCATGGTAATGAGTGGTTTGGTATTACGTATAGGGGTGATTGGGCCTACCGAAGTGGGTGTAAGGGTCGCACCAATGATCAATGGGGCTCTTGTGGAGGATCGCATCCTAGACAAGCCCCCGGCCTCAAACTATAATTCCAAAACATACGACCCACTCATAGAGTTAACCGAAGGTACGATTATAAACTTTTGGGGGATGCAATTTGGTGTTGTATCACTTTTAATTGAACTTGATTTATAACATTCCTCTGCAATGGAACAAAAAGGACGTCTATTACACAACTGCGACTCACTTGTTATCATTGTTCTTGAATTCATAAGATGTCAATAAAAACGAGTATTTATGGACCTAGGCAAAAACCGATAAGCAATGTTCAGGGCGCCGACCTCTCGAAATATGCCACAAAGATCTATGTATCTATTGGTGACTCAAAAAAAATGGATAAAAGTGGCGGTGTTATGATTGGAGACCTTGAAATGAGAGAGAATAAAATTGTTCAGTTGGGAGACCCGATTTCACCGAAGGATGCTGTTCATAAAAAGTATGTTAATGATGAATATAGACAGCAGAACAGGTACCTGAGACGATGCGTAGCTGAAAAAACGAAACCACTCATTACTATTTGGGCAGAAGCAAGTGGCCCCCTTCAGACAGGATATGAATGGTCGCTTGGCCATGGGGCCAAAGGTCGAGACTCACGAGACTCAAGCTGTGGATATACCATGTTATCCAATGGTAAGATCATTCGTATGGGGTCGTCTTCTTGTGTTGGTGCTGATACTGGTCATATAGCAGTCGTTCCTGTTATGAAATGAACCAAGTGGTAGGAATAAGTAAGCCTGCTAACCAACGGGCTGTTGTAATATCTTTAGACCAGCCTTTACAGCTAGAACAAGGCAACGTTATTAACTTTTATACAACCACTCAAAACACAGGGGCGACTTGGTCTGTAGCTTCACTCCTAATTAAAGTTGACATATAGACTTATGTATACAACGGCAGTATGAAACAACAACCAACTATTCCTCCGAAGCCGCCTGATGAGAATCTAGGCCACTCCTATCGGCTGAATGAGATCACCCTAACCCTACCCTTCTTTAAGGAATACCTTGAGAAAGAAATTGAAAAATATGGTGCTATGTACAAAAAATATAGGCGTGCAGTAAGCTCAGTGGATGCAGTAGACACTGCTTTAGTTGCTGTTGGTATGTGTCTTGGCGCACGTGGCGTAGGTGTAATATGTACAGTAGTTGTCATTCCTATTGCCACAGTGTTGGGTGCTACTGTGGCCGCTTGTGGGCTACTTGTAATTGCTGGAAAAATTTTCAGTCGGCGGCTGACCAACAAGGCGAAAAAATATGATCAGATCTGCACTCTTGTGCAGAACAAGTTGAATACCATTGCTGACATTGTATCAACAGCACTTGAAGATGGTTATATCTCGGATCGTGAGTTTAAGCTCGTTTAAGCTGAGGTCACAAAATATACCCAATTGAAGGCCGTAATTAAGGTCAGATCTGTAAAAGCGCGTCAGACTGCAACACAATGCGTTGGAGCCTTTGAGACAAAACAATTAGGTGCATCATCTTCATTGCACGAACTGTGAATGACACCCCCCCCCCCCCCCCCCCCCCCCCACCGGAATAGAATAAACCCATTGTGCGCAGACATCCATGGTCTCCAGTTACCGATCCATTTAAACAGTGGAGAGCATAAGGTATAGCTTGGTAATGGAACAAGTGATGAAGTCGTTCTGTATAAAGCATGACGGGATCAGACAAAAGACAACTCAGTGGGAGAATAAAAGAAAGCACTTCATTGGTGGAAGCAACTACTCCGCGGTTATCGGTCAGGACTACTTCAGCAGCTACAATAAGAAGCTGGCCGAGAAAACTAGCAACGAGGGCGGCCACACGAGCGTCGCCTGCCTCTGGGGCCAGGTCTTTGAGGAGGTTGCAATTGCAGCCATGGAGAGCAGGTACAACACAAATGTTTACGGGAACAACATTTACCTCCACCACGGCGGGGAGAACACCGCTTACTCCCAAGACGGATTTTGTGTCCTCCCAGTCCAGTCTGGTGGTGACCTCCTCTGTCCTCCTGGGGACCCAAGTCAGGAAGAGATTGCGCTGCTCGAAATAAAGTGTCCTTACATTCGTACCCGCTGGAGGATTGTCCCGCCCCAGTACAAACCTCAGATTCCGCTTGGGCTTCACCACAGTCCGCCGGCGACCATCGAGGTGTTTGTGGACTGTGTTTTCTGGGTGTGCGCCTACGAGGACATTGGGAGAGCTGGAGCGTACAACTTTGGAGTACCACCATAAGGACAGGAAGAAGTACAAGGAGACGGTCGCTTGGGGGTACACAACCATCCAAGACATAGATGATGAGGGAGACTACGACGCAAACGGTAAGTTTGACACCATCCTCGACTGCTATCTGAATCACCTGATGGGCAGGCCGACAAAGATTCCAGAAAGACCGACTGGAGATTTCTTCTGCTGCAAACTCTTTACGATGAAAGTGACAACAATTTGCTCAGATCCCGCCTTTATTGAGAAGAACAAACCTAAGGTGTCTCAGTTCAACGAAGACCTCGGCCGGATGAAGAAGGGAACTTACAGCGACGGTCGCAGATATTTCTCACTCGATGACCTCTATGGTAACTAACTACTGGTGTGGCCCTGGAGAAAATCGGCTGGAAGGGCTGGCTGACACTGAAGTGGAAGTGCGCTCGCACCGCAGGCTGGCTCATTTTCTGTATGTGCGTCCATTTGGAAACTGCGCTCGTACCGCCACTCTCTATACTACTGCACTAGTTGCACCCAAAACAGAAGTAAATGTTGATTATTTATTGACTTAGAATTGGCTAAAATACAGGACAAGTCACAATTGTCAAATGATTCCCAACTTAAATCCGCGACTATTTGCAAGGAAACATTGGATAAATAAGGTAGACCGCGTGTAATAATGCTTCTCGCCTACCCAAGTAGTTGCAATGCTTTCCGTTGGGACAGGATGGGTCGATCCGAATTGCTAGAACCATTGTAGGATTTAAACTCGTATGACCCATAAGTCGATGCGTGACTAGGATAAACAACTGTACATAATTGATGGTTTGCGCTTGCTCTGCAGTTAGGAGTACTTGGATCTTATTACTTGCTCCCGTTATCAGGTGTGTTTTTGCCCAAGTGATAAACTGATATGCTTATAAATCAGGACCATGCAGGTTCTGATTCATTAACCGGAGAAAAAACAATTTTGTTCCCCTGCGTTGCTACGCATGTTGCATAATGTATGGCATTGAGATAGTTCAATTGTCTCTAGTATAACGGTGACTACTGAACGTTTCCAATGGTTTGACGTATGCTCAATAAATATTCACCTCTGGCAAGTTGTCACCAAGAAATAATGTCGACCGAATATATGTCTAGGCACTCTTTGACTCTTTTCCGAAAAATCGGTGTTCCATTGTTTTTGCAAGCTTACGTCAGAGATCACATAATCGTTGGCCATATCTCTCTTAGCGGTAAATTGTCATTTTGGCAACAACTGGCTCTTTCATTATTAGTTCCTCAGTTTGTATTGTCCCTTATATCAATATAGATTAGCCCAAATCAAACCTTGTCAAAATAAAAATATAAAATTCAACTAATATAGCATTCAGGTTATATGTCCTTTTATCACAGACGTACCGTTTTAGATCACATGTGCATATACCCGTTCTATGCTCAGCTTCTTGATTACTGCGGTTTGAAAAACACCGATTAACATATGCCACTCGCCTCTAGCGGTATGAATGCCCTACGCAATTATTTCATTTGCGATGTGCTGCCCACTACGTGGGTGGACTCATTGGCAACACGGCATAGGTCATCAGAAACTATTCACCATTTTGAACACAGCCTAAGTACAAAAACCACTTGCATGAACACATGTTGTAGCGCTTAAAATCCATACGACTTCATTACTGATAGTTTAGTGCCTGTTACGTGTTAGTTTAGTTTGCGGCAGATTATGGTCGGAATTTATTAAGTGAAGAATTTTGTGTCCAAGTGTAATTGTATGATATGATATTAGCTACCCCTTGCTTTTTTTGGCGCAAATGTTCAGACAACATATATCCTGATGCTCCTCAATTTACATGTGGTACTCATTATGTATCTGCACCTTATGTTCTTTGTAGTCAAGTCACAAAAGATAGATATATTGATGAATATTTCCCACTGGAGTTCTCCTCTGTTGGAACTATTAGTACTCTCTCGACAATTATTTGGACATTAAGCCGACCTTCGTAGATCCGTTTGTCCGCAGGCTTAGTAATTAAGGTTAAGTCTCAACGGGAAATAGTTAATCATAAACGTTCACGGAGGGCATATTCATTTTGTAATTCTGAAGATACAACAGTAATTAAGCTGTAATTAAGCCAATGCAAATCGCGACAGGACACACCTACTTATTCAATCGACAATCATTCGTGTTTTCAAACATGTCGGTGTAAGTGCGTATATGAGACAATTGGGCAAACAAGGCAATATGTAAGGAACGGGTATTGTCCCATTCACATATATATTGGTCCGGAGCCTTCCTACGTATGGTAATTGTCGTATCTATTATATATTTTGTATCTCACAATGCTTCGGAAAGTATATCATTTATGAGCAAAATACTGAAAACCTAACAAATATTTTGTCCCCGCACAAACTTCCACCATTTACCAAAACCTTTACCCCGGATCCTTGCATCAACTCTTATCTTAAACCAAACTTAGACTACATCATGACGTGACATCAAAGCCCTCAATCTTTATAACTTGGCGTGCAATTCCAAATCGTAGTAATTTGGGACAAAATTGTAGTATTCGGATTGTGGTCATTTTGACATCGAATATCCTACGCAAAATTTGAAAGTATAACATCTGTTGAAACGCATTTAAATTATTAGAGAATGAAAAAACAAATTACACTTTTCCTTTGGTGCCCAATCCTGACGAACTCGAAAGTGCCATTATTGTATCTACTATTACACGTAGTATGTCGTTCTGAGGCGGTTCACACTAATAATATCCCATATCAATAATAAAGCCAAGTGGATTATGCAAGACTACTGACGATGTAGGCGCAAAAATAAGTTCCATAGAACCGTCCATTCTTTACCTCTTATTGAAAACAAGCTTATTTGTTGACGATACAGTTCCAATGCCCGGATCGATTATTGCGTATGTCAGTCCTATTTGGGAAGACATATAATTCACTCAATGCGCGCTCATCCCTGATTAGTCACAACTTCTTGCATATTCAGTGTGCTATATATTCGCGCATCAAGAAGGCATCAATATACTTTTCAAACTGATGAAAACAGAACAAAAACCTCGAATTACCTCATTCATAACACAATAGGCTTAACCAGCTCGAATTATTTCTTTTCATTGTATTTTGACAAATCATACATTTCCAGTATATAATATAATAGCACTGATTTCTTTCTTTTGAAAATAAATAAACTTAACCACGAAAGCAGAACCAAAGCCTCCGACTGCCTCCTTCATAACACAATTGGCTCAACCAGCTCAAATGATTTCTTTCTATGCTGTTTTGACAATAAATGCATATCTAATATGATAACCAATAGCACTGATTTCTTTCTCGGATGTTTTGAGATTAAATGAGCTTAACCGCCTTAGGTTTTGATTATTGCTCCCTAATGAAATTATTTAGATAAAAGTAGACCTGTTACAGCATTGTGCAGTCAATAAGTCATAGAGCTAGCCGCTCAACTTATAAATGACTAAATTGTTTGTAGGTTATCAGAACGGAGTTATGCTTTTGTATTAAGTGTTTCAGTGGTATGTTATAAAATCACTGCACGGAAAAATAGATATGTAAATATGTAGTGCATGGAATTCAATATAGCTGGGATTGAAAGTAGCATTGATACAATAAAATGAGTATATTAAGGCTAATCACAACGTCTTTCATGTTGTCAATCTAATAAGCGAGGACGCATAGGATGATCTGTATCAATCAGTTCTAAATTATGTTTCCCAAGCGTTAAGATATTGCGAATTGGCAAGCTTCATAGTAGGCCAGCTTGTAAGACCTGTAATTTTAATATAGGTATATGTTTGAGGTGTACAAATGGTTGAGCCGGTAAATATTATGCTCGAAAAGGAACAGGTCCGTGTAGCTAGATTGCTATCATGCAATATACTAGGTTCTACATCACTAACTTCATCGCAGCTGCTAAAGCATGTTCCAAATTATTTGTGTTGCCTTATTAAAAAGAACAACCTATTCCGGCACAGTTCTAGATGTATCATCGATCGAACCACTCGATTATTTATCAACACATAACGTATCTTATTCATACAACATATAACGTCAATGCTGCCTGAATATCTTTCGGAAACTATTTTTACCTTTCATGCAACGCACCAATCAATATTTGTGAACGCCATCTCACACAAATACGGTGGCTCTAAATGCGGCATTAGCATTAAGGGGATTGGATACAGGCTAGCGTTATACTAAATCATGGAGCGATATTGAGTAATTAGAAATGGATCAGTCGATTTCCGTGGGTGGTTTTCACAGCACTGGTAATTTATTCCAATATTCATTAGCGTTCACACTTCGAAACAACATACTCAATAATTATACCGCAGTTCAATAGGAACATGCTTGCAGCGCTACCGGATCAAGTGCTTTGTGAAAAAAATCATTCACAGTAGCATGAACACCTACATTATGTAGCCCTTATTCACCCGTGATCTCAGGAACGAGAGTGTGCATAGTTTTTGCGGGTTACTTACAAATAAAACGTTCAATGCATTTACTATGTTTTAAATACATATGCGCAAAAAGGACTAAACTAATATGTGCTGTGTTAATTCACATTATCATGGTACCTGCGGACTCAATAATACATGGATAAAACATTAAGACGACCTTCATGCATCCGCTTGTCGACAGGCTAACTATTGATGTTTGCAGGGTAGGTTATTCATTTTTAAATTATGTGCTGAAGTTACACGACGATTTCAGCCAAGGAATCAAATATAAGCTAGTTATATTCTGCGGATAGCAAACTATATATCAAATCATTCAATAAACAACCTTTTGAGTTTTAAAAGATATGAATCAGCATGCGAGTATATATCTATTTGCCTCGAGTGACCATTCTTCACTGTTGTTTTCAAGGTCAATGCCTTTGGAAAACAGCGCACATTGCACCGAAGCAAACTTTAAAAGCTAAACATAAAAATACAAAGAAAGCGCTTTTGGAGTTCAAACAAAGAGTTTATAACTTTGCTAAGAGCGCTCACTCAAGCCTTCCGCCCGAGGGAAATATGTGAAGACTGTCAACCGAAGCGTTTTGTCATAGCGTCTTGTCATTGCGTCTATTAAAACCACGTGGAAATCTCTGTTTAATTTGGAGTCGTGGTCACCTCGACCAATTAACAAACGCCGACCCCCGAAACGTTGAATCAACAGTCCCATGTGCTTTTGTGGATTTCATGGTATCGGCGCCTGATGACTGTGATGTATTTCGTGTCGTTTCATAATCACCATACAGATGAGTGTAGCTATAAACTCTTTGATCGAGGCCTTCACATGTCCCTGATAAGCCCCAGGAGGCGGGGTTTTATACAAGCTTAAAGTCGACATGCGAGATCGATACCCTTTGAACAAAATCGATGTAGAGTGTTATTTATTTATGCAGCGTTAACATGTATTGGGAAATATCTACTAAGGTGTGTCACGTGTTTGTAACGGAGCATTTATCCGATGTAGAGCATAGTTTGCCATAGTTTGGATTTTAGCATGAAAAGGCAAAATTTGCTACCCTGTTATGTTCACACAATATTAACCACATTTATTTGATGAGACAAGGTTGCGCTGTTAGTTAAGTTGCTCAAGCGTTTCAATGATCTTTACAATAATGATCAATGCGCCTAGTAATGTTGCCATTCGCTAAATGAAAGTTTTTTGTAGCATATAATTTGACACAAACTAGGCCAATAACAATATCTTAAAATTCTCTGCATCGGGGATATTAATTCGATTTGCCTGAACAGGAGAATATGTAATATTACAATTAATGGCAACGTCGCAGGTTTATCTAAGGCAACAAGTATGTTACCAGATATGTATGGTCACATGCTATATTAAACCCCTTAAATTTGTTTCTTCTTCTTAAATTTTGTATTGGGCTATTTCAAACTTGTATCACGTATTCCGCCTCAATGGTCAAGAGTCACACGTAAACTTGAAGCATGGCGTGTTCATACTGTTGGAGGAAATCTGCAAAGGCCAAAGGTATAAAAGTCAGCAATTTGCATAATCGTTTGTTCATACAAAATACCATTATTCCTGTGCAGAAATATGACGTCAAGCGTATTCAAGATACGTTGTTTGTGAATCAGTGACTGATCTGATCTGATTTGCTGTGGATGCATTTGCCATTTATGTATTCCTTTTAACAAATCAAAACTCAAATATTGAACTCGTTCACGCCCACTAGCGTAAATACAGAGAAAATGCGAACGCCCCATGTTGCTGATATGGCTTTAAATGACTCTCTGGTTGGCTGTTATGATATTGTCTATTGCAAGACACCAAGCATCGTATGTACAGCGCTTCACCTAAGACCCAAGGTCACGGAAAATTACAAGAATCGACTCTTTACAAATATCTTCATCAAAATATTTTACCATGCAGTTTTACTACATAATGAAGCCCTGAGGCAGTAACCTCATAAATGAAGCGCACAGCAATTTTTTAAACAAATGCAAACACGATTGGTGAAAATGCTGATCATAAATTGGGTTATATTATCAGGGCTCGCTGCCATGTTTTGCACTTCTTAAACAGTAACAGAGGATCATGCAGCTCGTTCCTGCCAACAGTATTGGTGATTATAGGTAACATAAGGCTGGCTGCCAAATAAAGGTCATTCTTCTTCTGAAGAATGACTACATTTATTGAACTCACAACTATGATTTTAACCAACATGGCATAGTTGTGTAGTACAAAAATTAAAGTATAATGTTCAAAAGAATAGATTCGACAATAGTGACATATTTGAGTAAGAACATACATATGTTATCTAAATATATCGACTAATATGACATAGTTGTATACATAAAATTATACTTCCTATATGTGTTATAATATACAAGAACCATATGTAAAGTATGACAGCCATTTATATTTAACAATATTATACTGACGCAATTTGTAGAATGACGTGGATGATACAGTGTATGGCAGTAAGGTGGAGGCAAAAACAGCCCCAAGAATATCATGAATAACTAAGATGTCAAAGTTTACTGAAGAAACAGACAGTTACACATGGATGAATGAAATAACTCAGAAAAACAGCCAGACACCTGTCTGCCACTTCTTGATGCGCTGGATAAGAGGGATTACCTAACAATGACAGCCAGACCCCTGTCAGACACTGTCAAATGGATGAGACAAGTTAATTAACCAAAACAGCGATACAATTTATGTGGAAGTAACAGAGTGGAATCGAGGAATATCTCTTTTATAAGCATCTGACTTCCAACGCCCAAGTCTTTGAATTTCTTGATCAGGGATCCCCATAGAGCAAGCGAATGTTGCTGCACCAATACGAAAGGAATGTGCTTTGATGTTTGGAATGTTAACCTTTGCATGTGACAAAAAATTCTGAAGTTGTTTGCAGAAAAGACTGCGAGAAACTGGTTTCCCATCTGGAAGCACAAATAAGGGACCAGGCAAGGAACCTCTCAGCTTGAAAAATCCTTGCATAGTTTGCTCTGGGCAATACTGGAAAGCGTCAGAGGATGGTATGATAATTGAAAAAAGTTGTCTGGACACATTGCCATTGAAATGACAGAGTATCAGTTTTAAACAAAATGTCAGATGAATTAGCCATGATAGAACAGTCCCCTAACTGTACAACAGAAGATGCCTGACTTAAATTCCGCGTGGTTAACTCTCTAATACGCAAGAAAGCATGGCAAGTGATGAGAAACATACTACGGAAAAGAGTGGAATGGTAATTATCCAAAGTGATGACAAGTGCATCTACTAAGTTAGGTAAAATGGGAAGTAAAATTGGTGCCCTCGGCATTTTTGGGGATCCCTGGGTGACAAAAAGATGTGATGTTGTGGTGGAAG
Organism: Urechis unicinctus; assembly: GCA_034190875.2. Lineage (NCBI taxonomy): Eukaryota > Metazoa > Annelida > Polychaeta > Xenopneusta > Urechidae > Urechis > Urechis unicinctus. Next base: position 32,051,532 of record CM067351.1, on the reverse strand, counting down.
CCTTTTTTTATTAAAGAAACAAACTGCAGCAACATTGGATAGAGGCTGGTGCAAGGCCCTGTGAAATTAGATAGGAGATGAAAGTAACTATTTTGTGGCTGGGCAAAATACTACAGTTTTATGAACATTAGAACAAAAAGAATCGTACTTCACCACAGCTCTGCGGTACACCTCCCTAGAAGAAGGGGCTAAAGAAGAAACTAGGAGTCTGAGTTTATAGAGAAGAGATGAAGCGGAATCTTGGTGGGCTGAGGGTCTAAGCCAAAGAGCTATGGCTTTGGCCTCCTGGAAATGGAAACGAGAAATCTTGTCAGGAATTATGTTTGAAAAGCCAGGGATGTGCTGAGATTTGAAAAGAACATCAAAGCTTGCAAGCACCAGACGTCTGACCAGAATCATGATTGTTGGATCCTAGCTGGATTGCTGGTTGATAATTGCTGCCACAGCAGCATTGTCCGTTTTGAATAAAAGCTTCTGGTTTTTTAAGACAGGCTCCCAGATCTCCAGGCTCAAAACAATTGGAAATAACCATTTGATGGTGATATGCATGGGAACCAAGTGAGAGGGCCAATGAGCCACTTGGAGCCAAAAACTGCCCCAAAACCAATGAAGCCAGATCCATCGGAATACAATTCGATCTGGTCTGACTCTAGCCAGGTATTATTGAAAAATACTGAGCAACCATTAAATGATTGAAGAAACTGAAGCCAATGTCCACACAAGCCTGAGCTGTCAATTTGATGTGATGATGTTGACGGTTAACTTTAGTAGTGAGGTCTATGAGACGCCTGAGGAAAGCCCGACCTGGTCTAACCAGACTGCCTACCAACGACTGAATTTCTCTGAGCATTAAGCGTTTGCGAACTTTGTACTGAGATAACATGGCAACTTGTGCAGTTTGTCATCTGGCAAACGTAGCATCATATTTACAGAATCGACCTCTATACCGTGAGCTATTATAATTGGAGATGGGAGAACTGTTTTGCTATGTTTAATTGGTATGCCGCATTTTGACAGAAAGACAAGAAGTTGTTTAGATCTGAATGCACCTTTGTGGAATTTGATGGACCAACAAATATGAAATCATGGAGTATATGAGTTATTCCAGACACTTCCATTTGTTTATTGCCACCCACTGCAAAGCTTGACTGAATGATTCAAAATAAGAGCAAGAGGTACGGCATCCCATCGGAAGGCATTTATCAAAATAGTACTTGTTGTCAAACGAAAATCCCAGGAGACAACGTTCAGAGGGGCGGATGGGGACTATTCTTAATGCCTCTTGAATGTCACATTTGGCCATAAGACAGCTCTGTCCAAAGGACAGGGTCTATAAATGAATTAACTGAATTTTTCAAAGGAAAGGGAAGATCGTGAATCAAACAGAATTTGCCTTCTTCTTTTTAAATACCATCCTCAGTGGGGAAACTGTTAAGGGCTGGAAAGGAGTAAAAGGAAAAGGACTGGCAATGCAGCGTTGGGAGATTTCTTTTTGTAGCATGTTTGAAACAACAGTGCGAAAATGTAAAATTCTGGCATGATTTTTACTAAATCGACTAAAAACAGGGCCCTCAAAATTGATAGAAAAGCCGAAAGTATCGTTTTCAATGTTGTACTCGAGCAAGAAGTAGGCCAGCTTATTGTAATTGACCGGGGTGACCACCTCTTCTAGGTGCTGCACCACCAGCGGGTTTTTTTAAGCCAAATAGTTTAGCTTGGACCCTACACTGAGATGTGGCGTGACCTCCTTTGCAATTGCAACATTGATGGGTAGCGGGGAACCTACAATTTTGGATCGTGCACCTGCCGTGTCGTTGAAATGGCCAGTAGGCATTGTGCCGAAAGGGCGAATGATTAGCGAGAGTGGGATTTTTTTGAAAGGGACGAGGGGGTGTGACAGATCAAACGATTTTGTCCACCGGAAGCCATGGTCGTAATGGCGCCAGCCTTGAGGACCATAATTTTTGGCCAACTTTACTACATTTGCCATAAGTGTCAACATGCCCGATGGAGCCTGTGGGAACCGTTCGTTCATTAAGGCAATATACACATGAAAGGCAGTAACCCACTCCTGAATAGACAAATGGGGATGAACCTTTGGTTTGGGATCTTGCATAGAGCCAGGCTGGGTCACAGCAAGATCATCGAGGTTTATGAATTGCCCCTCCCAATTAGCACTTTTAAATTTGGCCGGAACATGAGAGTAGTATATGTGTGTAACCGTAACCACATCGTTTTTGATTGTGTATGACGTGAGGATGACGTGAGAAACCATTGCGCAGTATATTTTTCGCTGACGATAGTTTCCGGATTCGGGGTGGGGTATTTCGTCCTTTTGGTGACTTTAGAATTGCTGAGCTTTGCGAGCTGATGTGATGAATGTGCTGTTCATTTTTGACTGTTTTATTGAGAAGGAGTTTGTAAATGGCTTTTAAAAGTCAATAAGCGGTAATGGTGTTGAAAGATTGAGATGTCAAGGATAGCGTTATTGTTGGTGGGAGTATTCACCTGTTATTCTTTATATGAAGACGGTCTTTACGAGGTTATTAGTAGCTATTAACTTCCTTTATCCCATGACATGTTGTGATATATCGAATTGGTGACCTTAGAATTGTAGGGTTATGTCCTTAGGGAGTTTGCTGACCTTAGCAACCTGATGTGATGGATGGGCGCTATTTGGGTGAGGTCATTTGGAGGGATATTTGATTTCACAATGTCCTGAGGGAGTTTGTAAATGGCTATTAAAAGTCAATAAGCGGTAATGGTGTTGAAAGATTGGGTCAGGTGAAAGTGCTATAACGCTACTTTGCGTAGTATGTTCGTAGATTGTTTTCATGTGATTGAATCTTACTAGCATATGAGTATTCAATTACATACGAGGGAAAATGACAGGTGACTTTAATTTGAAGTGTGTTCTAATTCTCATTGAGAATATAACGACAGATGGGTTAAAACTTGACCATTGGATATTTCTCAAAATGCGGAGTTATGGGTTACAAATAGCGGGTGGTAACTTTACTTCAAAATAGTTTTTGAAATTATTTTGGCACCATGGAGCACATTTATAAAAATCATTTTATTTCTACTGATTCTACAAAATCGAAGTTTAATGATTCTACTTATTACGATTTAATTTAACAGACGGTAAAAACCCCGGATTTAGAGAAGCAATTTGGAAATAATAAAATAGTATTTTATAAACTTTTCGAATATACAGTCGGAGTTACTGGGCAGTTCCCTGTTTATGTGTAAGAACCCACCGATTGGGTGAAAGTCATCATGAAGGGTGGTTCTCTCATAACAGGCTATCCTGTACTGTGAGTATTCGCATAAAACAAGCTACATCATAGTATAGATTCGTTGACTTTTGTATCTGTTGTAAGTCTATATTTCTTTGTATGCAGGGAACCCAAACATCTATTACGAGAGAATCGTGAGTACCGAAAAAAAAAGCTTTAAGATTCTCTTGAATTTCGTTTTTGTCTTTCTTAGAGATTAAAAAATAATTTGTTTTGTTTGTAGGATGAAGATTGAAGAAATTAGTTAGAAATAAATATATATATATATATTTTATACTGGTGTTAGTGTTATTAATAGCACTTGACGAATCTGTGGTATAATAACACAATTGGGTAATGTGATTTACTGATCGTTGAATTCATGACGCGCTTCTATGGTCATTAGGTATCGACTCGTGTCAAACCAATAGAGTCATTGTGAGCTGCGTGGTGAAAGTGCTAAAAATTACTCAAGCGTATATCATTGTCAACTCTGGGTGTCTGTCGATTTCCCATTCACCTCAGATATTTTCGTGACATCATTCTATTTTGGGAAGGTGATATTTCATCACCGTCGTTGAGGATCTTTGCGACCTTGGCAATACATTGAGCTGTGCGCTTTTTTGATGACATCATTCTATTTTGGGAATGTGATTTCACAATCTCCTCGAATAGGATAGGATGATTTGAGTTAAGTTGTAACCATGGCTGAGAAAAGACAGCTCGGTGCTTTCAATCATGTGAACAAACGCAGTAGACAGATGAGCGATGCCGACATGTTAAAAGCGGTAGAACAAATCGAGATGGAAAGCAGTGAGTATGATTTTATTTTCTATACCTGAATTATAGAATTAACGGATATACGTCATACATGACTGATAGTGGGTTTTTTTTATTTATTCATTTATTTATTTTTGTTTTTGTTACGCGTGTGTGTTTCAGTGAAGATATTTTACATACAGCCATGGACACATGACACATGAAATCGAACAGGCCAATGCAGCGTTGGATTGTTTGAACCAAGTTCAACTCACAACGGCTGTGACACAAACAGGAAATGGCGCTGCGGTCGACAATGCCAAGGGTAGGTCTATTACAGGGTAGGTCTATTACGGGGTAGAATTGAGGAATTACGGAAATCTTTATGACATTGGTTGATATTTATATTGACAGATTATCGATGATTATGTTGACAGAAGCTGTGTTGGCTGCTAATGAAAGAGCTATACGGACTCATACGCGATTTGGAACACTGCAGATGGTTTACAATTATAGTTTATCTGAAGATGTGCCCAACCTCAACCAGTATATATTTGAGGAATGCGATTCAGCCTTTAAAATCAACGGGAGTTATGGATTCTTATTACGTCACAAAGAAACAGATGAACTGCGGTACTATCACTCGTCAATAAACAACCATCGAATCATACCAACACCTCATATTGTCCGGAATGCGGACGATTTTGACAGGGCTATGGATGAAATAACACAAACAGAAATTTTAACCTATGCCCAGAACCAACGACCGGATTTGAAATGGCGTGTAGAGGAAGTGACCAATTTGACCATCTTTGTGAACCCAATCGATGATCACGTGATCGACTAACCACCACCTGCCAGAACACCTGAAAAGAAATAGAGCCATCAACTTGATAGACCGAAAGAAAACCACGGGTAAACCGTGTCAAGACCGATTGTGCTTTTTCAGGGCCTTGCACAGAGGAGCGAAGATCACAAGTCTAGAGAACGCAGCAAAAACATTGTTAAAAACTGCTTACCCCAAACAAAAGAAAAAACGTTTGTGGGTGTACCTCTTGAAGATGTCGAAAGACTAGCAAAACAATTCGAAGTGAATGTCACGGTGTATACGCTAGACGAGAATCAAGTAAGTGTGTCTTGTAGTGATTAAACAGAAGTAACAACATAAACGATGTAATCATTGGATATCGAAATGGAAATATGAGAAAAGGATGTGATCGTTTTGTTATATGTGTTTCAGGTAGCTACTTTGGTCAAGCGAACGCGTACAAAATTCACCTCGACCTTGAAATTGAACCTGCACGAAAATCACTTTAGTTACATAAAAACTTTGACCTTTATAGCAAATCATATATTTGTGGTACCTGTGGAAAGCTGTGGAAAAGTGACAGAAAATTACATCGCCACGAAAACAAATGTACTGTGGAAACAAAATACAAGTACCCAGGCGGTGTTTTTCATTTGCCCCCCACTATCTTTGAAGCGTTACGGGACGAAGGAATTGAAATAGAAGACGGTATTTACCCTTACAGAGCCACATATGATTTTGAAAGTTATTTTGGAGAAGACAACCTACCCGTCGATTCACCCAAAGTCACCTGTGACCAAAAGCATGTGCCGTTATCAGTGAGTGTATGCAGCAATGTACCAGATTATACAGAACCAAAATGATTTGTAAAGGAAGGAAAAGCACAAACATTGATTGACAGGAAGATGATGTACATAGAGGAGATATTAAACGCCGCCTATCTACTGATGCTTGCTCAATACAAAGCTACCCTAACCCAGTAAAGAGAAATTACAGAGCAAATTCGACAACTATTTACACGTATTACCGTTAGTCGGATTCAACTCATCGAATTATGACCTCAAAGTTGTGAAAATACCGTTGACAACTTACCTGCAAGAACATTCAAGTTTATCATCAAACGAAATAACTCATTCATGTGTTTTGAAACGGACCGTGTAAGGTTTTTGGATATCACTAACTTTATTGCACCTGGATATAAATACAACAAATGTGAACAGAAAAAGGGATATTTCCCTTATGAATGGGTGACACTCGATCGTTTGAACAATACAGAATTACCACCCCATGCAGTTTTTTACAGTGCGTTAAAACAAGAAAACATTACAGCTGACCAATACGCTGAATGTCAAGAAGCGTGGGAAGCAGGTCATATGCGGACTTTTTGATATATTACAACAATTTAAATGTCGAACCGTTTCTGGAAGCCATAGAGAAACAGAGTCGTTTTTACAGTGAGAGAGGTATAGATATGTTGAAAGATGGAATATCAGTACCTGGATTAAGTTAACCATGCGATATTTGTTTCAAGACTTGGAAGATTTTACCTTACCAGACGAACAAAAGAGCGACATCTATTGGTTGATAAAAAATGGAATAGTGGGCGGACCCTCAATCATCTTTCATTGTTACCACGAAAAGGGAAAAACTTACATCAGGCATGAACAGAACGGAAATGAAGTGAAGTTGTGTGAAGGAATCGTGGGTTACGATGCCAATGAGCTGTATCTGTGGGCATTGTCTCAGCCCATGCCAGCCAACTTTCCGACCCGGCGTCATGCGCCTGAGTTTAAACCTATACAGACCCAAAAAGGTGGTATTGTGGATGAATGGTTGGTTTGGATAGCACATAGCTCACAAAACCAAATACAACACCGACTAAACAGAGGGGAAAAAAGAATAGGAGCCCAGCGATTACCCGTAGATGGTTGGTGCAAAGAAACCCAAACAGTGTATCAGTTTCACGGATGTGTATGGTATGGTTGTCCGTGTCTGAAATTGACCCATAGCCCCATCAGTGGAAAACAGTGATTTATGCACCAAAACAGAAAGAAATACCCAGTATTTGAGAGGATTAGGTTATGATGTCGTAGCTGTGTGGGAATGTGAATGGACGAAAAAACGGAAAACAGACCCTCACATCAAAGCGTTCATGTACATTCAACCTCAACCACCCCGAGCCGCTTTGACGGAAAAACATCTCATAGCCAATATACGTGACGGAACCTTTTTTAGAATGGCTGAAGTAGATATACACGTACCAGAAAGTCTTAAAGGTTATTTTAGTAAGATGACCCCTATATTCAAAAACATTGAACTGACACGAGATGAAATCGGACCCTGTATGCGAGACTATGCCGTACAACGGGACATTATGAAAGTGAGTAAACAAGGTGACAAGAGGCGTGGGATCATAAGGAATTTTGTTGCGATCATTATGATGTCATAACGATTTTTATTATTTATTTTCATAAAGACGGAATGGCGGACGTTGATAGGGAGCTACAAAGGTGTGAAAATATTGCTTGCTAGCCCACTACTGAAATGGTACTTGGAACATGGTCTGGTGATCACAAAGATATACCAAGGAGTTATATAACTAAAGAAGGAGTGGCAACGCCCTTTGAAGTCGCCGCCGAGACGCTCGCGTGCGTGCTTCAGCAGCGAGTGTTTTCACAAGCTCGCGCTTGGCGGCGCTAGGTGTGCTTCGTATTGCGACATCAAGCGAGCCAGCGAGGAAATCGCAGGCCTTGACAAGTTCGCGGGGAACATAGGCGAAATGGCATGGATGCATTTGCAAGTGTCAATAGACAAGTTAACAACAGCAGGCGGTGTACTCGATTACACAAAGTCATTAACTATGTTCTGTACGTGCCTTGCTATCACATTGTCCGAGTCTGAAGTAAAATATCAGTATTGAAAAGCGTTGGCATGCCAGGAGTTTTGGTGACACGCAACGCAAATCTGACGCGCGACTTCAGCTCTAGGAAAATTCCTTTTGATTTACTCGGAGCACATCTGGTTCGCATGACAGTGGATATAACTGTTAAAAAGACGCCATGAAAGGCTGGAGAACGTGTCCATGAAATAATCAAAGGGTTTAAGAAAAACACTTAATGATCTCGAACCATATTAACTGTGATTTGTGTGCAGGGTTCAAATGAATGTACCACTCTTAGTACTGTGTTGAGTGATTAAGATGTAATGTAATGTTGGCCAAGCATTGATTTCCAGCTTTTAAATTTGTCATACACATAACATAGAAGTATTCTGACATTGCATACCACCGGTAAGTAATAACACCAAATCATCGCCCACTGTCAGCCATATTGGACTGACAAATATACGTCGTATTTGGATGCGATTTGGAGGTAAACTATAAGGGAATTAACAATTATTGATAATGGATTCTGTTTGGCTATTGGTTAAGGCATTTGTGCCGCTATCTGGTAAAACAATACAACATAGTTTTTGATTAATTTGAAAAATTCTTATCGCTCACGTATTTAGCTCAATACAATAAAAACTACGCATTTAACAGCTTAATAAACGTGACCATTAGATTTGTCTTTGTTCACTCAACGAATACCAAGACTATTTTTATGTGAATATTTCACAAATTTCAAGAGATTAAAAAATATATGTCGAAGTTCCAAGCCGAAAATATGGCGTCTCAATGCGGAATAAACACTTGTAAACTTTAATCGAATATAACATATTGATTACTTCAAAAAAGGAAACTATGATAATCAGCGTTTTTATTGATATATAATTAATTACCTCGTCGGGCAAATCTATCAGGTTTGATGATATTGGTGAAAGTTTCTCGCACTGCAGCTAACGCCTCAACTTGCCGAACTGAAATATGAGCTAGACACAGATCTCGTGGCGATCCCGTCAAGGCAGGCATTGCGTCGTTTCCACTCCTGCTATTGGTTTTAACTCCTTGGCTATACCAAACACTAGAGTATGAACCCACAGCCCGTTTCAAACGATTTGCCGAGACCGTATCAGACGCCAGGTACGTACGAATATACGAATGTAGCTATATGTTATACTCTTTTAAGCGTTGTATTTGATTTTATTTGTTTTGCTAATGTTCTTGTTTGTGTGTAGACGTGGGGGTGATGTCGACCCGAGTCAGATCGTTATAGCCGAAACTTTTAAGCTACTTGGAAATTCGGCATATGGTAAATATACTAAAATGTATTTATGTAACTGTTATTTTCAAGTTTATTTCAAATTTGTGATTTGAAGAAGAAACAAAAATGCCCGTCAAGTGCTTATGTGTTTGTCTATGTTTGCAGGTAAATGCGTCACGGATAAAACTAAACACCGTGATATCAGGTACACCGACCATCGAGAGGGTCAGAAATTGATCAACGACAAAAGATTCAGAGCCTTGAACGAATTAACCCCTAACCTGTTTGAATTCGAAATGGCCAAAACCACCATTAATCTCAACTTACAAATAGGCTATTTTGTTTATCAATATGCCAAATTAAGAATGCTTGAATTTTACTATCATTTTATTGACAAGTATGTCGAGAGATCTGATTTTGCCTATGTACAGATGGACACTGATAGTAGTTATATTGCCCTTAGTAGTAGTCATCTAACGGATGTCATCAAACCCAACATGAAAGAACAATTTTACCGAGATTACCCTCAGTGGTTGCCAGCTGTAGCGTGTGATGATCACACTAACAACTTTATACAGTGTAAAACGAACGGAACCCGTGGGTACCTCAATCGTGCTGTGTGACCCGCCAAAAATATGATAAACGTACCCCGGGATTATTTAAAGAGGAGAGGAGTGGAGATGGCTTTATAGGACTGGTTAGTACAACTTATTACTGTTATGGAACTACGGATAAGGCCTCGTGTAAAGGACTCAATAAACGTCAAAACTAACTGAACAAGGAGAAATATATGAATGTGCTCAGAGAACAAAAATCGGGTCGCGGTGCAAACAGTGGCTTTCCCATTAACAAAAACACTATGTATTCGTATACGCAAATTAGAGATGGATTAAGTTATTTTGACCCCATGAGAATTGTGAGTGCAGATGGTGTAAGCACTAAACCGTAAGATGTGTGATACTTAATATGCTATTTAAGAAATTGATATGTGTTATTTTGCTATAAATTGAAGCTAAGGTATTGTGTAATTGATGGATGTGCGCTCTGTAAGAAATTGATCTTTAAATGCTGTGTGAGAATAAAAATAAAAACATCGTATATTTTCAACACGCGTTGTTTATTTGCCTGGAATTAAACGTCACCAGTTTATCGTTGGTTGAATAATCGTCGGTAAATACAGCCAGCAATTGGTTCAAACTTATTCCACGACATCGTCTCTTTAAATAATACAAACAATTAAGTCCACAAGTACTGGAATTGAAGTCTTGTAACGTCACACAATGCTTGTTCAAGTACTTCGCAAATACGTTATGAATAGGAGGTAGTCCATAAGAATCAAAATATTTGCCTCTTTTATTATGATCAATGAAAATAGCAACCCAGTGCTCGCCTTTTTTGGAAGCAGGATTGGTGTTACAAACAAAACCGCTGGGGTAATTGACATGGCATGGTAATTTATTCCGTGCAAACACTCTGCGCACAGTAGCTCGAGTGAAAGCGTTTTTTTGTAAGAGCTCGTGTAATTGTCTGGTATCCATTGTTAGGCAGCGTAATCAAACAGAACATACGGATTCGGTCAATTTGAATCATATTTTCAAATTCGGCATACACAATGACATTAATGGTACGTTCTAGGGCCGTACCAAAACGCATTTCCAAGTGCACGTTTCCTTGTTTCAACAAATTAAAATGAGTACCGCTATCAGCCAGGTCGGAGGTCAAATCAAAAGCAAACAGTGTATAGCCTTTTGGGATAATCACTCCAACTTATGGCATTGCCTTCGTCTTGATAGAGTTGTCCTGGGCTAATGAATAAATTAGTATAACTGCGGGTGTATATATGGTGATTGAAATCGGGTTGTAAGGGTTTAGCGGGTACTTGTTGTCCGTCAACGTACAGAGCTAAAAATGTGAGGTTGTTATGCTTAAAGTTGAAGGGGTTCTGAGTGTAATCAGCATTGAACGTCCTATTATCAACACTTCCGACTACAATTCGTTTGGGTAACTGTCCCAAAAATAAATTTTCTTGATTGATCGTCATAGCTCCTTGAGATGCAGAAAACACTTTGGTTTCTATGCGTCTTATGGGGTATTTAGCTGGGCTTCGTTCTAAAGCCTTAATGTGAGCTAGTTGCACGGTGGGGTTCAACTTTATTTTGCGTACGAATAAGGTCACGGATTGCAGAACTATTTTAGGGGCAAATCCCTCTGCAGGATTGGCCATAAGGGCAAAGGTGTCACCGCTGCGTACTAATCGCAACTTCAAATCTACGCCGTTTAATAAAAATAGCGTTCTTGACTAAATAAATCTAAATGCAATTTGCCCATCATATCCACAATGCGACTCTCTTGAGCTCATTTCTTTCTAGCTATCATCCCCTTGTTGTCATTTCAAAGCAAAGTTGAGCGCACCAGCCAAGCGATCCATGACGACCAACCCCTCGTCCTCAGTAACATTGTACCACGTGTAAGGGTACTGAATTTCCGCTAATCCCACTTCCCAAGCCCCTTCCAACTGTACAGCTTTGGGGAGTCGAGTTAAGTAACGTGTCAACGTGTTGTTGGGGTGATAATTCATTGAACTGTTGGAAGGCAGGGTCAGAAAGAAACTCATGATGGTGATGCCATTGGACTCAAATTAAGCTCTTCTTGGTTTCATGGAAATGTAAAGTCACCATCATATGGCCGTCTTCGAATACTACGGACTGACCCGTGTCGTCTCTTATATCAATTTCTATGGTAGAAAAAGTTTTGGTGCCCACAGGGTAATAAAATATCTGTTCGTATGTCTGGGTCACCATTTTGTGCACCCGATCGTAGTCCAAGGGAACTGTGCGTAACAATGGGGCCATCGTGTCACCGACCACTTGTGATTCAATTATACTACAATAAACGTACAGTGCGATCGACCCTCGAAATACATTAGGTTTGTAATCAGTTTGAGAATCGTAAAGGTAAAGACATTCCTCACACATCAATATTTGACGAGAGACCTTCGGTCATGACAACTTGAAGTTTGGGATCAGTTATTTTTACATTCACGGTCTGTGAGTAGGAATTAAATTGAAATCGAACCACGCCTCTGAGATGCGATTTGCGGATGTGCATATTGAGCCTGTTTATCAATTGATCAGCATTGTAGGAGCCGGGGGTCAGGCGAACGACCAAGGACTCGACCAAAGGATCCCCTTCCAAGTGTCTGTCTATCGTATGGTATCCAGCTCGCTCATCCACTATGACAAAACCGACATTGTCCCTGATGTTGTACCAGGAAACAGGGTAATGAATTTCTGCTAATCCCACTCCCCAATTACCTTTTAATTGTACGGGTTTAGGCAATTCAGTAAAGTAACTTGTCAACGTGTTGTTGGGGTGATAATTCATTGAACTGTTGGAAAGCAGGGTCAGAAAGAAACTCATGACGACGCTTTATGTTTCAAAGTGGGGTTGGGAAGGATGTACCCTAAGCTACTGCTTAACAGAGCAGTCCACAAATTACTATCTCCTTTACCCGCCGATAGATTGTAGATGCTGACGATTATTACGGCATATAAAATGAGGATTTGTGTGAAAAACACGATTTCGGCTTTCAGAATTTCCCGACAAAATATGGTCCACCCCCGATCACTTCTCTGATCTTCCATCCTAATGATGCTTCTGTTCCAAATCTCAGTTTTTATACAGCTCCACACCTGACCCAACTATTAAAACTGTCAGGGTAGCCAAACCACTTGACAAAGTATTGTTTTTGTCCTTTCCGTTTACGTTCTTTGATAATTTTTTCAACCCAATACCATGCTTTGTCATTCACTTTCTGTAATTCTTCAGCGTAAAATGTTCCCTCTAACACTTCGTCATTATCATCCTTTATCGTATACACATTAGGGGAGCCTAAGTGAACGTTCTCCACCCGAAACAACTCCTCGCTCAAATTGGAAGTGTAACCCCTTTTAAATTTACCCCATGCTTAACTGATGAGGACACGATCCCCGATATCATACCGAGGTCGTTTAACCCCATCAGAGCGTTCCCTGTATAATGTCATCCACGTGTCTTCTTGATTACGAAACGAGACCGATATCGGGGTGCGCTTGATGCTGCGATGATAATTGAGGTTGTATCCTTTCACCAGCGAAACCAGAACCGGTAGATAAACACTGGTGTTGTGTTTGGTAAAATAACGCCACATTTTAGTTTTTAACGTACGATTAAACCGCTTGACTATGCTAGCTTTGGTTTCTTCGTTGTGGGTGGTAAAAAAGCAAATCCCCTGCTGCTTAAGAAATGTCTGAAATTTACGGTTGATAAATTCTCCACCCTTATCGGTCTGCAAACACAGGGGCTTCCGCCCTTGTTTTAATATACTCTCAAAGGATCGAATCAAACTGTCACCCGTTTTAATTTTTAGTGGTATCACCCACGCATATTTCGAGAATACATCGATACAGGTCAAGAAACATTTCATGTCTTGGTTCTGTTTGGTTAAGTGAGCTATGTCCACTAAATTGGCTTGCCATTGATGGTCAATCCCCCCGACTATGACGTGTCGCCTTCGAAATCAACGACGGATCGGTTTATGTAATGTATACGCATCTTGTTCACCCAGCCATTGTCTGACTGCCTTTGTTTTGAGTTTCGTAGCTCTAACCAATGGCTGCACCCCTCCATACGCGGCCGGTGCCTCAGGGTCGAAATACACACTTAACTTCTCCATGACATCCAATTTTGTGTTACAGGCTCCTCCTCACCAGGTCTTTTATCTATTTGCATCGCACCCTGTCGGATATAGTTCCATCGATCGGGGTGACCTACTAAATCTTGAGGAATGTTGGAGTCTCGCATCGCTTCAGCAAATCTTTTCCAACCCTCTGGTTCAAAGTGTTTTTCGTCGTCTCAACACATCGTTAACCAAATCCGCCACGTTAGTCCCACTAACGGCTTGTCCTTTAATCGTTAATTCCCCTCGTTCATTCCAACCCACGTCTGGGTTTTTTCGAAGGCGTTCTAATAGCAAACGCCCTTTTTTCTGAAATTTATCAGGGATGGTTTCTACAACTTCCGCAATAGACACATCTTCTTGTTTGGGTGTGTGGGGCGGGGTATTAGCTAAGGCTGTGTGAGGTGTCGGGATTCTGTGCTGGCGGTAATACTCGCGGTGTTTTGTTAAAATTTGGTTATAAGATTCTACTTTAGCCTCCTCCGATAAATCACTACGATTCAGGACATCCCTCATCTCCGCATCTAAGTTGGATAACACGTCGACAGTGGGAGCTTGATCGTAACGCCCACTTGACAGTACCCGGGGATCAACCAACATCATTTTCTTAGCCATAATTTTAGCCCAATAGTTTGCCTAACAACGGACCAGCGATACCTAAAATAGGTCCTAATAACGCCGGGAGAAAACCACCGGTTTGTAATACTCTTTTCTTTTTCTTGACGTTAGTTTTAGGTGAGATCAAAGCGCGCAGACCTTGTTTGTATCGGGCTAATTTACGCTTCTGAACTGAAGTCAAGGATACGTTTCCTTTTAAAACATTGAGTGCACATTCACATAGACAATTTATCAATTCTTTGTCAGCCGTGTGAATCAAAGCCCTATTGACAGGGGGTTTGGCTTTAGCCATCACTCGTAATGTATCAGCGTGTTTTCTGAGATGCTCTGCCATGATCTATGTCTAACGATAAGAATGGCGGTCGTCCGATGATCGACGGTATTTATTTCTGTAGGTATACAACTTGATTGGGTCGTAGTATGTCAGTTCGTAGCCGTAAGTGATCTGGTGTTGCCTGTTTCAAATCGATAAACAAATAACCGTGAGGTTGCGAAGTAGCATCCGAAAAGGCTTCTTGTACATACTTGATGTTTCGCGGGTACATTTGTTTGGCTAAATGCATGATTTGTGAAGCGTCCCGAGGGTTCTTAAATACCACTAAATAATGAGCGTTCAAACTGATTGTTCGATGTTCTTTATTCTTTCCGAATAACTTTTGTACTAAATACAACACGCTAAGATTGCCATGGTGACTCCCTTTGGTGAATAGGCGAGTGACGCGTTCGTCAGTTTCTTCCATCAAATCATCGATGATCAACAAGGTTCTTTGTTGAGGATCTGTCTCAAAATTCAATCCCTCTACAAATTCCACGTGCGGTAGTTGAGTGTACATGGTTTGCCACTCTCCGAAACACCACACGATTCGGTCGGGTGGTGGCTCAATGTGACTACCTTTGATTAACTCACTCACAAAGTAAGTTTTTCCACAGCCGCTCGGACCAGCTATCACGCAACTAAAGGGGTGTTTTAAGGCTCGATCCATTCTTATACTGAGTTATCATTCACAGTTCCCCACTCTTTTTATAGATAGGATAGGTAAATAGTGTCGTGATAAGTAGAACTCAAAAAGAAATTCAATTAAAGTATATCATCACTTTTTATTCAATCACCAAGTAGAACACAAAAAGAAATTCAACTAAAGTATATTGTCACTTTTTATTCAATCACCAATCATATATATTCATGCGTCTAATAATTTTATTATATTTACAGTCATAAGGTTCCCCCATTAAGACTTTAGACCAGTGTTTGGTGGTCACACAAAAACCTAACATGGTACGTCGATACTCTCTAGAGAGCCAAAGACACAGTTCAGTCGAATTGTGTTGCTCACACAACAAGCGCCATAATAAAGTGACGTGATGTTCGTCCACCTTATCCAAGGCTCTTCCAACGCAATGTGAATACATTTTTTGTTGGTTCTCGGCAAGACATACCCCCGTTCCACATTCTTTGCATGGTTCTTGAGCTATATCAGATAGCATTGGTTTCATCAAACCACTGTAAAAGCTGATTATCATATCCCACCAATCGTGCGACGTTCCTTAGTCATCCATCTTTTGTCTGCGGTCTGTTAGTTCTTCGTAAGCTTTTATGAGCTGCCACCAATTGAAACTATTAAAGCGCATGGTCACGCTTTCACGGGTAATTTCAATATAGGGGACTGGGTCTTTCACTCATCCAATCGCATTGTCAAACACTGTGACCTCCATATCAACGTCTGATTGGCCAGCTTCCACGTCAATCAACGATACGGCGAGTGATGTAAGAGCCGTCCCACTTCTGAGAAAGGCATTTGAGGGTAATTTTATTTTATGTCCGCTCCATCGATCGCAAATGTGTAAATCATTGATCAAATCATCTGGGTTACTAAACCACTGTGTGATTTGAAAGCGACCACTACAGCGACTGGTATACAACTGTCCATCAATGTAATCATACTCCTTGCTGTTCTCCTCAGCCATCCTGAATGAAACAAAAATCGGTCCGTGTTCGCTTATTTATCCCCTTTTTATGATCATGTGTCGACTAAATTAAGCTGATGTCAGCGCTTTTTCATGATCACGTGACAAGTTAATGTCAGATCTGGTAATTCACACACACACACCAGGTTGTGGGGTTCTTCGAACGTGGAAGTTTTGCTTTCCGATTACGTCACAACCTTCCTCTGCTTTGTTGTGCGTGTTGTTTTCCTTAAGTTTCGATTGTATATGTAGAGCTTATAATTACAGTGATATTTCAAGTGTTGGGTCAAAAGCGCCTTCGTTACAAACCCACATTGACACAAAGGACAACGCCGTAACCTCAGGGTTCTGTGTTTACCCTGAGCAGGTGACTTGGGTCTATATGGTTGTTGAGTCTCAGCGACTCTCTGACATTCGTCACATTCTACACAAGTATCCATGTCGTCGCTTTAAAGATTCAAACTCTACTACCAGTAAACTTGGTGTTAACCGATATTTATAAGCAGATATTTTATAATTACATTAATCTACCTCATCTTCAGACACGAACGTAGTTAACTGAAGATCCATTAAACACTCTCTAGCTTTCGATCGCTTTATAAGAGCGCTTAATTTGTCTATATATATATATTTGTCTCTCAGTTCTCGAGGTAGTTGTGCTAAGAGCCGTATCTTTATAACAAAGCCATCGTATAATCCACACACAACCATTGCTTCCAGCCACGAGGGGCAGGGGTCGATTAAAGCTATACTCAATTCCCATAAACTTGATACATATTGTTCGTCAACACGTTCGAGAGCATCCGCCATACACATCCGAACTTGTTCTTCAGGTTCTGCCATCAAACAAAGATTATGCTGTCACTGACTCGGGTGGTCGATCTGACATCCGTGGCATTTTTCTTGTATTAGGGTTTCTAATAAATCGACAAGCGTGTCTGTGTACACCACCGTCAGATATTCCTCCATTAATTTTCCTCTCGCCACATGGGTTCCGTAGAGCTGTTTTAACTCCTCCCATGCTTCTACAAACATATCCCACGAGTAACCGTTCATTCGAATTGTCACTCCCACGAGTAACCGTCCATTCGCATTGTCACATGACTCTTCTTTATCAGTACCATAGGGACCGGATTTCG
This sequence comes from Urechis unicinctus, assembly GCA_034190875.2. Classification (NCBI taxonomy): domain Eukaryota; kingdom Metazoa; phylum Annelida; class Polychaeta; order Xenopneusta; family Urechidae; genus Urechis; species Urechis unicinctus. The sequence continues at coordinate 32,034,106 of CM067351.1, read as the reverse complement.
TACACTCATCGTCACGTCTGCACCAATAGAGACCTCGACACGACTCTCCTCTCCCGCTTCTATCTGTTTCAAAGTTTCTGTGACAGCAGCTATTTCGTAACCACAGTCCAATACACAGTTCATCCCCAACTCTATGTGGCATTTCATGAAATTATTTTTCAAAAACACTACATCTTTATTCCAAACCACTATCGAATACTGTGCAAAGTATCGTGTGTATGGAGGTTTAACTTGCTCAGATTCAATCTGTTCCACGGCTTTTAACAAGTCGGCGTCGCTCATCCGTTTCCCACCCATGGTTATAACTTAACTCAAATCATCCTATCCTGTTTTATATACTCCTCATGACACGAGGTATTACTTCACTTAGCTTAGGTCAGCAAACACCTCAACAAACTATGACGACATATCCGAGGAGATTGTGAAATCAAATATCCCTCCAAATGACCTCACCCAAATAGCGCCCATCCATCACATCAGGATGCTAAGGTCAGCAAACTCCCTAAGGATATAACCCTACAATTCTAAGGTCACCAATTCAATATATCACCACATGTCATGGGATAAAGGAAGTTAATAGCTACTAATAACCTCGTAAAGACCGTCTTCATATTAAGAGCAACAGGTGAATACTCCCGCCAACAATAACGCTATCGTTGACATCTCAATCTTTCAACACCATTACCGCTTATTGACTTTTAATAGCCATTTACAAACTCCTTCTCAATAAAATCGTCAAAAATGAACTCACCGCCATACCGCACATTCATCACATCAGCTCGCAAAGCTCAGCAATTCTAAGGTCACCAAAAGGACGAAATACCCCACCCCGAATCCGGAAACTATCGTCAGCGAAAAATATATTGCGCAAAGGTTTCTCACGTCATCCTCACGTCATACACGATCAAAAACGATGTGGTTACGGTTACACACATATACTACTCATGAGTGCCCAGAGGGGACACAATTGGAGTTGGGGATGAGTGAGGGATAAGGGCTCCGCAACTCACCATAGGGGTGTTTATGAATTCCGCCAGAGCATTATTCACTAAGCTCTGGGGTGCGATATTGTCCAACACAGGCTAGGGTTGGGTGAGCTGCGGCACCTGTCCCACTGCTGCAGGCATGTCGGGCGGCGTGTCCTGAAGCATGTGACTGCAGCTTGGTTGCGGCTCGTTTGAAGCTGACACCGGAGCAGTAGGCTTGGGTACAGGGTTCAACGAGGGTAGTAAATGCCTTCCAGTAAAATTTATTTGTCAAGGCCGAAAAGGTGGAAGGGAACTCCAGAGGTGGTGGCATCATAACGGGAACATCTGGTGTCGTTTGAGTCGTCAACCCCTAGCATGGGAAAAATGCGCTTCTGGATGCAGGTGAACGGGACCTTGCTATAGCAGAGCCGGCCGCAGTACTCCTGGTTGACCTTCGTGTACGCCTTCCATTAATCTTCGGGGGCATGCTGTAAACATAAGTCACATGGGGCAGCATCCGAGTAACGATAAATTGCGACAATATGACCCCAAAACCTAGACAAATGTCATTACTACCAGAGGCACAACAACTATGGAAGACATTAAGCGTCATAAAAGACGTAACCACACCGACCGGAAATGTACAAGAGTGAAAATAAAGGAAACCACTCCTAAAATATTGCAAATTGCCATAAAAAGTCTGTCATATTGACAAAACTGGGTCAACATAACTGACGCACCGGCTGTTCGGCCTGTTTAAATTTTATGACGAAATCCGAAAATGCGTGGTCAAGAAAGTGACACATCGGTAACTCCCGACATAAAAAAGTAATAAGGTTGTCCATATGACATGGAAACAACTAATCTGCTTAAATAAATGACACATTAGGTACAACAGTAGTGAGAACACCAAAGAAACAAGGCAATGTGACAAAACTAACTAAAAGTGTCGCACAAGGATACCATAACAAATACAAAGGGAAGTCGTTGTCTCTGACAAAGAAGAAATAGCAGAGGAGGAAACGGCTATTAAGTCGTAATAAATGCCTCGCGCTCAGTCGCGCATATTGTCAGATTTGCCTGTAGAAACCGATCGTTGAATTTTTGGAAAGGAGAAAAAGACGCGAAAAAGAATATGCTTGATAACCACTACAGTTATGAGGTTGCCGGTAGTCGGAAATTTAGCTCTGGCCGCAAGATCCCAAGCCAGAGTGAGTGAACAACATTGATCATTGCACAACTTATTAGACTACTCTCAATATGCACAAAAATTTGTTTTGAAACCGTTGTTGGAATAGGTTAGTGAAATCGGTGTTGAAGGCAAGAAATTTTCATAATGTACGAACGTACGAAAGCCTTACAACGGCGATGGAATGATCGACAGACATCGAGATAGAAAATGAAAATTATTTAACAAAGCAAAGGCAGAGCTTAGGCGCTAATCCTAATCGCTTTCCTAATTATAAAACACTGTGGTGCTACCGTGACTCAAACAAAAGCATATAGGAATACTAGGCTGACATCACTCCGATTGATGAGAGCGGGAAAACTGTCGTTTCGCAAAGCCTTTCCACTACCAAAACACGTCGCACAATATGCTTCAAAGAAGCGAAAATAACAAGTACACTATTTAATAAATGTCATCTTGATAACTTGCCCGGTCTGCGGTATACATATCGAAAAACAGTTCGCCTCTCACTGCGTCCGCACTGTTTACGATTTATAAAATGATAACTTGAACTTTGCACAATGGATCATTTCAAGGGTTTCAACAGTCCGCGACTTCAGCTGCAATCTTAGCGGGGATGCTTTTGTATTTGCACGGATATGGCTCAATAGGCGCATCATTCATAAATAGGTGCCAGCTTTACGCATTGTGGTACATGAAGGTGATATGCAGCACTCTGATGTAGACTTGTTACGTTTTTGAAAAAAAAATTGAAGATATATATTGCCAAATATTTCCGAGTAATCGGCTTTTTTAAATGTTCCAATTAAGTTGTTTTATTCGTCTAGCCTCTATATTAATGTCTGTCGTAACAATGCCCTGGCCGGAAAAAATATTCCGGAAACAGCCGTCATTATATGCAATAAAGATTTTCTTTCAGAACTAAATTAAAGAGCACAATTGACGACGCCAAATAATAATAATGTATTGTAATGACTTTATCCTTAGGGTAATCAGCATGTCCTTGCAACATGTCAAAATTCAGGATATTCATACCTTTAACCTTTGATATAAAAAAAATGCTACTTTTTAAAAGCAAGGCAAAGGCAAATACTAATGTTCGCCGTTAATGATACTTTTAACGATATATGCTACGGACTATTATATTAGCAACGTCAAATGTAGGCTGTTGCCAACAAAAGCCTAGTGTAGCTGTTATAAACCGAGGGACATCCATTTGGTTTCAGACAACAACCGTGCCAATTACAGTTCATCATCTCCTAACATTGATAGTCCTTAATTATTATTGAAATGTCTTTACAGGTATTCATGCACACTGCTAAATGCACAAGCTAGCTTCCAGCTATGTGAATTGTAACCTTATACTACTTGATGTTATATAGGGGAATATCTGTTGATTCGATAATTTGAAAAATTAGGTTATGGAATAACGAAATGTAATGTATTTGAGTCCAAAATAATTTCTAAGGTTATTATTATTACCTAAAAGCGAAAATGAGGGGCATTAAGAATGTGTGAAACCCCTATCGTCAGCTTAGTTTGCATAAATGCTAAAACGTAAAGATATGCGGTCTTAAATCAATACAGGATCTATATATGCTGGCAAGATAAAACAATGTGTTGAGCAAGTCCCGCTGCCATGTATACATGTATTCCTGGCTTTTCAAAGAAACCAAGAATTTTGGTTACATCTCCTGTCCTTCGTAAGTACCTGGGATCGTATTCATAAAGTATCTTAACTTGAGTCGTCTTAACTTAAATAATAAATTGTTAGGGAACACATATACCATCGTGATTACAGTTTTTTCTTGCAGGAACATATGTTCGTGGGTGATTATTAACCAGGAATATAAAGGCGACGCATGATCGATTTAGACGAAGGAATCGAAACTACTGACTTCTTACATATAGTCTACAGTCGATATTTTTTTTCAAAACAAAAAGAAAATGCATTAAAACCGGTCGTTTATGAATATTCTACTCACCTTTATTCAATTCGACTGTACAATATTATATGATATATAATATAGCCATTTGCCGCGAGTACCACTTACACATATTCTACAGCACTCTGAGCTATGGCTTGTTATCCATTGACATGACCACAACGCCAACGGCATAATTAACCATTGTTACATTTGGAGACGATTTACACACTTACAAGTCTAAAATTCGGCAATATAATCACGGCTAATCCATACGCTAGCACCAATAAAACTATAATTCCGCGATGAATATAAACACTTCTTGATGAGTTTTGGTTGTTTGATAGTCTGTGGGAATTCGTGCGTTACTTAGTCACTGCGCGTCGTGACTTTGTCGTTGACGCGTAAAACGAAGCGTTTATCGCCCCAAAATATTGTTGTTGGTGTGCTTTGGGGACACTTTCAATATCTGCCATGCTATCATGAAGTGGATTCTAAGCCTCGTAGGCTTTTCTTATATACAATAATACGAAATGTAATTCTTAGCTTTACTCATATGGAAACTCCCACCCTATATGATCATTCCACAAACCATTCCTAATTTGAATCCACGCAAGCTAACTCGCTCCTTTGACAACAACACCCTGTCCGAAACGACCTAATTGTTAGCAAATAATTCGCTTCTCTGTTTTTACGAAAACAACTTGCGGCGTAATTTATTTAAATACCCAGTAAAAATGGTGTGGCATAAATTATTTACGGCTGATTATGTTTTGGTTTATTTTAAGAATACACTGTTCCGATCTTATTATGCCTGGTAACTTTTGAGGTGACAGAGAAATTGGAAATCTTATTGATATATGTCAAAAATATATCGATGTAGAAGTGTAGAACACAGCCACAAATAAAACAAAGGCTTCGTACAGGGGCACATGCGCCATTTTGTACACCACGTGACCAATTTTTTTTTTCACATATAAATGTTGCATGCAATTGAAATGTAACGGTTGATTGCAATGCGAATACATGTCCAGTCGTAGACGAGAATGCGGATGCTTGGAATCAGTTTCATGTGTTCGCTTTGCGTACCGAGCTTGCGATGTATGCTAGAAACCGACTTCAATGCCATCAAACAAAGCAATTGTAGTACGTAAATGCGTGCCACCTAAAATGCTCGTCTGTACAGGGGCTAAGGGGGTGCAATATTTGTTCATCGGTGATTAGCTTAAAATGGAAATATATGTTTATGGTGATTTTAACAACTTATGAGATACGGCCTACTGCTTACGCATTGCTCGAGCGCGCTTACGTGCACACATCTTGCAACAACCCTCATTTACAAAAAGATAGCCCCATAGTATTTCGCTGAAATACCACCTTATCAAATCGAACCGTATAGCTGTATTCGACTCATATTTCATCTTTCACGCTGCAATATCAAACAGAAAGCAATCGCATTGTGATGATATTTATCAAAATAGTATTATTATAATAGCACTTCTGTTCTTTGAATTACATAGTGAACGATTATTATGTTCGCGGCGTTGCAAGATTATTCAAATTACCAATAAGATATGTATATTCCATTTACGATCAATTACGCGCAGGAATTTAGTGACATCATCTGTAGCTGCTGACTGCCATACTGACAGATTACTTAGCGGTACATATACATGAATATAACTGACGTGACCCAATAGGCCCGCTCACACGCCAAATATACGTGATATTTTCATTTAGTTTGATTAGTACGTCACAACAACATGGCTTCCTGGATTCGCCATTGTGACCAATAGTTGTTTGGGAGTGACTTTGTAATCGATATAAGAGGTTAGTTATTTGCAACATTAGTTACTAGCAGTGTATGCTTTAAGACACCGTTAAAAAATCACCAGTACCGTTGATTTTATGCATCGTCAATGTTAAAGGTAAATAAACGAATTTGCGGTCGATGATGAACAGGAAACAGTATAGCATTAAACTTTATCAAACAGATGTAAGATGCAAATTGCATTGCTACCTAGCAGGGCATTATTCCTTGCATAAAGGACCAATTCAATCAACTAATGAGTGACCTTGGGGAGTGTCACGCTATTTACTTATCTTATTCCATAATATATACTCTGGATCCCTGAAATTAAATCTGCTGCGTTGAAGTTAACATCTCAGATATAGATTAGTCTTTGGTACATTCACATACACAAACATCATTTCAGCCCGTAGTGATTACAGCTATGTCACCGTAATGCTGAATCACACATACATAGGCCGACTACTTTAAGCTGCCCAGTGCACGAATGGCTTAGCATGCAGAAATTACCACATAACGTTTAAGCAGAACGTCTTGCGCTTGGCATTATTTACGCAGTGATTGTTATTCCTTTCTTGTTATGAGAGAAAAATAAAACAACATAGTTTGTAAGCAAACGTAGTTTCGTTTCCGTCTGTTATTATGTATTGCATTAATCTCACGGCTGCATAACCGGTCGGATAGAGCACTCGCTACTGAACATCAACAGTTGTCTTGCACTCAACTAACATTTCCGCCGTGTGTCTGCCAATGTGGTCCTAACTGAGATCTGTCATTAACGAGGTGCTATATGTAAGCGGTACATTTGAAGCATTTCCATCTGTTTTATGTCAACCATAATTTTAAGCAATCGGTTTATCACTGACCAGCCAAAGCAATAGAAAACATACACAATGTATTGACCCATATCGTAAACATTCATCTGTTATATAATGATTACACTTAGTATATATGTGAACTAAATATACCCTTTGCAATCATAAAGGGACATAGCCCTGACAGAAAAACTATCAATTGTACATCCTCTTAAGCCCCGAAACTGTAAGTAAATCATCATGAAATGATATAACCATGCAGAGCGGGTTCCATCACGTTTCCTTGTTGTAGAATAGGGTGGCAGTGTCAAATGTATGAAAAGCTATTAGATCATTTATGATAAAAAGGTTTTCTGGGAATGCTTTGTTTTTTCAGTGCCAAGGTGGTATGACGTGATAGGTTTGAGACTGATTTAATGAACGCATTGAATAGTAACAATGCAACGCTCTTTGGACAACTTCTTACAAAACTAATATAGTATATTCTTTGTGTTTGATAAATGCCAAAACATTGTTATTGCGCCAATAAGGACTAAGGAAATACCGCTTTCATATGAAAATAATCAACTCGTACATAAACGGTTAAAAATGGCTGCGAACAATTTCAATTGCCATTATTTTGAATGTATCATGCTGGAGGCACAGCCAATGAATGAATGTTGTGCACATGATAGATGCAACATAGACAAAACGCACTACCCTATATATCTGTCCGGATTGATATAAATTCGATTGCTCAGGCCTAGCAGCGTCTGTTACATTTTAGAAACACAAATAAGAATGTATATCAAACTAACTATTCATGAGCATTAACGTCTGGTGCGACATTGGTAATGCAACCAAACCCTATTTACGACATTGCTAATGAAAACAAAGCCAATTTGTGTTAGTGACCCCTTTCTTGATCAAAATGGTCGCGTCAACGTAACCAAATACAGTTTTTATAACACATCGATAACTCACGTATTTTCTCCTCGTAATACTGTTATGTTAAAGTTAAGAGCTTACGATATAAACATATAGAGCAAATCAAGTGTGCATGACATCAATCACTGCATATAAGGCTAATGAATGAAAAGGACATTCTAAAATTTAAGAATATAATTGGGGTTATCATGGTACGCATCAATCAATGATAAGTTCTGAAAACCATCTCATGCTATCACGGTTGCTCTAAATATGGCACTGCTGCAAATAGGTTTATGTACCTTGAAATAATATACAAAGAGACACCCAGGGGCGCATGTCTTTTGAGGCAATGATTTTTACACAAAGGCCAACAGGCGCTTTTGTACTGACAACCAATCTTGAAGGAAATAACTTTAGCTGAGCACATTTGACGAGGCACTGGGCATCAATAGACAAGAATCGCGGGAGTTCGTTACTACAGCTGCAATTTTTCAGGCATGTTCCATCAGCACTATGCTTTTCTACTTTCTATTTACCACGATATCGCCATAAAGGCTTCAATGGAAGTAATAAAGATTGCTTCATCGACAGCAATACACCCACTGTCATCCATTTTACTTATCTATATCAAAGCACTTAGTGGTTTTATCATCATCATGGAATTTTACAGTTGTCCAAATGCCCCATACGCTGTCAGCATAAACAACTGATATCAGATAGCACATGGGTTTTAATGCTCATTTGTCTTGCAATCAAGCGTTTTATCTAAGTTCGATGTTTGCTAGGTTTTTTAATTTGCCAAATTAGTGGATGTTGAATATAAAAAGGTAGTATAGAGAGTGGCGGTACTGGCGCACTATCTCTAATTTAAACTACACCCTTAATTACAGCTTATACAGGATTTCGATTTGAAAGAGAAAGTCGCGTTGGGCCGGACCCCCTAACGGACCCGACTGTTAGTTTGGTGTGACCATAGGCCAAGGTGTCTACACCGTTCGCAGCTATCCACCGCTTTGAGTCTAATGGAGAGAGTGACGCCTTGTTGACGTATAGCCTATATATCTTATGACCATCACTGCGTAGCCTGTTCATTCCATGACTGAGCAGCTTCTTTGCGAACAGAGACCCCACGTACTGTGCATGGCGTAGGTGTTTCGTAACCACAATATTCCTCACCCCATTTCCCCTTTTAATCTCACCCTCGTCAGACATTATGATCGAGTACATATTAAGACACAGACCAATATACTGATTGGCACACAGGCAAACTCATCTTTTATCTTCCCTAGCACCTTCTTGTTTACGTTACTGAATAAAGGATGGGAAGGATCATAGTCACGGGTATCAAAGAGGTCACCATCTTCTTTCATGTCTGCATACACGTCAGCTGCGTGGATCTCCACAAGCAGCGAGTCCGTGTCTGTGTATAGCAAGCTAGGTCTGTACCAAATCTGGACTTCAGTGTGTCATAATAGTCGTACAAAAGGTCCTTGGAGAGGTCGAGTATGCACATAGAGTGGGCGGTTTAGCACTAAGTGGGCCTTATGCATATGCGGGTCAGCCGGTCATCATCGAATACTTTATGTCAAGCATAGGCAGGACTTGCCACAAGCCTGCATATTTTTTCCTCTTCTGCCAAGCGCACAATCTTGACGTGGACTCGTCTTCGGAGATTGTCCATTGTCTTACCAAACACAGAGTTGTTCATCAGGTCATTCTCAAAGTCGTTGATGGCAACCTTATGCAGGTCTGTGTTCATGCAAATGTAGGGCTCCATCCAGGGGCTCTGATCGAATGTGTATCTTGGTAAGTCTCATTCCCAGCAATAGGTAGAGCTTGAGATTCCTATAGTGGACCACATACTTCTCTTTATTGCACAGGGTGGGCTCCATCTTCTCAACTCCGGTACTCCCCAACGCACCTAGGAGATTCTTCTGGTAGTCTGACAACCATTTATTCTGCACAGACATTCGCTCTGGCGCTAGTGGATAATCATTGTGATCAGCATGTAACTCTGCAGGGTACTCCAGATCAACTTTGAGTACATATTCGGTTTCAGCATTGTCAGGATGGTCCTGTATCTGTAGATCAGCCGGTTGATTCACCCACTCGACACCCCCAGTAGGTAACTATAGCCTGGTCTCAATTGACATTCACATGGCCTCACTTATATATACTTTTGGGTGCGCCTGCAACCTCTTTAGCCTCCTTTGTAGTCAATGGCTCAGCTTTGTAGCGTCAGGCCACGTCCACTACAGTGAGGGCATACTTGTAAATCTGGGGTTTCATGACATCATGAGGAAGAAACAAGAGATCAGCTTGGTGTACATCATCAGACCTAGACAAATAAAATGTTGGTGTGGAAATGTGTTTCGGCATTGACAGGTAGATTTGCCATATAGCTTGCTCAGAAAGATCAAGTCTTAGTTAGGATGTGGGAGAAGGTAATGTCTAAGCGTGGGCTGCAGGCCTCGCTGGAGTTCAGATCGTCCAAAGAAGGCGAACTTTGAGTTAATAGGGGCCGAGAGACCAATCCAAAGAAATTCCTCTTGCCTAGAAGTATAGAAAAGTACGGTGTACAGCTTGCTCAGGCTCGTGGAGTTACCGCTGAACTATCAAAAATGGCAGAAAAAGCCCTCCATGGCATAGACCAAGCAGCTGCTAAAGCCGCAGAGAAGTTAGAAATGAGCAGCCGTGACTGTAACAGCTGGCACAGAAGAAACGAACCCAAATCAACGGCATTAGCGAAACGATCAACAGACTTCATAACGAGGAAAAACGCTAGCTGAGCGTGTACGCACCCTGTTCCTCACTGCAATTGGAATAGCAATCTCGACCCTGGTACTTGCTTTGACGGGTGGAGGGGCCACTAGTGCTACCCCGGCATCAACACCAACACCAGGTCGCATACCCGGTTTGAAGGACTTTATTAAAAAAACAGCTGAACTCTTTGGCAAACGTGCTGATGGGCCTAGCTCAAATCAGCTGCAAAGGTGGGTGGTTAGATGACAGAACATGTATGGCCCGCAGCTGTGGCAGTGATACTCTGTGACCTACTACGTAGCAAGCCAAAGCACAACTAAGCCTATTGCGATTCCGCCTACAATAAGAGCGGTTTTCTCATTCTCTTGCTCATTCCTATGGGGCGAGGTCTAACAGGAACAACTTGTGGAAGGGGGGGGGGGGTTTTGATTGCCGTTGGCTTGTTAGAGCTTCCTCCATGGGAACGCACAGCCATGATAACATTAGTGTTGATGCTGATTTGCTGCCTGTTGGACGCGATGGTAATCAGGATGTTGTACCCAACTAGTTGACCTACCTGGAGAAGCATGTTGCTTAGCGCCCTGTAGAACCCAATGCCAAAGTCCACCCTGGACCCTGCAAACTTCAAAACGTCTTTGTACTGCTTTATTGCAGCTGGTAGGTCAACAGCGGGCTCAGTCATGTCTTCAACATTTACCAAAATCCACTTCATGGCGTCTAACGCAGTGCCGGTACCCAGGATAAGGCTACGAGTCTGTGCCTCTGCCCCCAGCAGTGCCCAGACATAAGTCTTAATGCTGTCATTAATGCGCTCAACGCCAGGCTGTATGAAGCCTTCAGACGTGTCAGGATTGGAGGTACTCCAAGCCTCGTCTGCCTCATGGCCCTCTGCTTGTTATAGAACAACACCCATTTGGTCCTGAAAGGATTGTTGGTTGCTCGCATGAGCAAACCCTGGCGTTTTAGCCTTTACCACCTCAAAGGCCATCCGTGTAGGGTCGTGACGGATGTGGTGAACAGCAACCTTGACGACGCTCCAGTAACCATACGCATCATGTGCCGCCATTATCAATGGTTGTTTTCAGGCGCGAGTCCGTGGTCCTTGGCTAAACACCAAACTCACTAAATAGTCTCTTATATACCCCATGATCGTTTGGTTTGTTATGGGGGTCATGGGAATGATCCTGAGGTGGAGGCGCTTGTAGTTATGCCAGTAGGTGCTGCACTGTTTAATAAACGTGAAAAGTGTAGAGAGCTTGGACCAGGGGATCCTCGGAAGTGGTCATGGGATGACACGCCGCAGCCGCAGCTTGCATACCACACTGTTAAGTTCATCTGGTTCTGCCAGAGCTGAATTGGCCTGGACGCCCCGGCAGTTACCGCGGCGTAACGTAGTGACTGAACACACCAGGAAAGTTTGCTGTGAATGTACTGCCACTGTGACGACTTGAATGCTTAGTTTTGTTAAGCCCTCTGCCTTCACACAAGCCTGGTAGAGCGGGCCTGCTTTATATGTAGCTTTACTATTGAACTTAAAGGCTTGTTTATTCATGTTTACAACTATGTACCATACTCTGTCTAACTTTCAATGCGGCGAGGCTGTGTCCCTGAAAAATCCTATTGACAACAATGCAGGTGAGCTATGTGTTGGCCTTAGGTCAATCACATATACTGTGGGTTTGTACAATCGTGTAAAAATTGGGTTCATTATATGGCGGTCTGAAACTGCTGGAAAAGGAGGAAGAACCAAATTAAAACCCCACCTTCGGCAGTAGATTACATCATCTTGGTTGGAAGTTGATACTTTAAATGGGGTTTTACCCTCAAAGTTCCTGATGGGACTGCGGTGGGTTTATTCAGGTACTTACACATGTGACCGGACCATCAACTTTACCATGTTCAGCACAATTTATGTTCACCTCGATCAAGGCAGTACTATGCACAACATGCTAGATGGTGCGCCCACTACGCTTCCTGAAGTTGTTGACTTAATAGCTCTTTCAGTGATATCATAAGTACAAACATCTCTGATCCTGTCTCTAAGCGTGTTACTAGCGGAACTGTGGACGAGTTAAAGGTTCAGTTACGTGATAATAAAGGAAGGCTATTAGATAACCACGACTTTCCTGTTAGGGTTGTTCTTGACCTGGCAAAATGTCTACAAAAACGAGTATTTATGGACCTAGGCAAAAAACAGCGAGCACTGTTTAATGGGCCGATCTCTCCAAATACTCAAAGTTGACTCACAAAAAATTAATAAAGGTGGCAATGCTATGAATGGAGACCGTGAAATGAGAGATAATAAAATCATTCAGTTGAGAGACCGGATTTCAGCGAAGGATGCTGCTAATAAAAAGTATGTTAATGGTGTACATAAACATCAGAACAGTAGCCTGAGACAATACGTAGCTGAAAGGAATATTTGGGCAGAAGCAAGTGGGGCCCTTTGCAGAGGATATGAGTGGTCGTTTGGTGATGGGGCGTGCAGTGAACTCAGTGGATGCAGTAGACACTGCTTTAGTTACTGTTGGTATGTGACTTGGCGCAAGTTGTGTAGGTGTGATGTCTACAGTGTTTGTCATTACTATTGCCACAGTGTTGGCTGTTACTGGGGCCGGTTGTGGGCTATTTGGAATAACTGGAACATTTATAAGTAGGCAACTGACCATCAAGTTGATAAGATCCGCAGTCTAATGCAGAGAAAATTAAATACCATTGCTGACATTGTATCGGCAGCACTTAAAGATGGAAATATATCGTATCATGAGTTTAAGCTCGTTTAAGCTGAGGTAACAAAATATACCCAAATGAAGGGGGAACCTAAGGCTAGATCTGTAAAAGCATACCAGTCTCAATCCATGAAAAAAACGCGCTGATCCAACATGGGAAAGACAAGCATTGGAAGGTATTAGACAAAAACTGGGTGCTTCTTTCTCATCCAGCGGACTGTTATTGGCCACCATCGACTATCAACCCACCTCAATTCACAGAATAATTTTAATTGTGCAGACATTTACGCACTGTATATACAAATCTATTGAATAAACAAGGGCATAAGCTAAAGAAATTAACACCAAAAAGTTTATCATTGAATTTGATGGTTGTGTAAAAGATTTGAGATTAGATATAGATCATCTGAGAGACGAAAACATAGATCTGGAGGACGAGCTGGGGAATGATGAGGGTAATATGGAGGACCTGGCGAATGATCTTGAGGATGATTTTGAGGACCTGAAAAATATTATGAGACATCTAATGGAGCGAGTGAAGAGCAAAAAAATCGTTGACACTTCTTTGCGGTGTGCTGTGGGCGCTGTTGTGGGTGGTGTGCTGTCGTTGCTGTAGAAGGCCTACACTGTGGTAGAAAAAAGAAGTTCTCAGTGGTGGCAGTCCCAAGGTTTTTAACTCCTTAAATAGGCAGTTCCGTCATGGAATGAACATGCTACACAGTGAAGGTCACAAGATGTATGGGCTACACCTCAACAAGGTGTCACTCTCTCCATTTGACTCAAAGCGGTGGATATCTGAGAACGGTGTAGCCTATGGTTGCACCAAGCTAACAGTCGGACCCGTATGGGGGTCGGGCCCGATGCGCCTTTCTCTTGAGTGAAGCTCATCCAAATCGAAGCATATAAACTGTATAAGTGTATCACCCCGTATGAGCTGTAATTTAGAGAACAGTGTTGATAAGAGGTGGTGGCCCAGTACCGCCACTCGGTATACTACTATAAATTTAGTGCACCAAAATGTATAAATGACGTCACTGTAGTAGCTTAATGTGAATTAAGCCAAATGGTACTCCTGCATTTTTTCTAATGCAAAATACTTTTAGTAGAATTCATACTTCTAACACTTTGTTGGCATGCAGAGACACAACATAAGTATGCTTTGGTCAGGTTACATGTGCTCATGCTAAGCAGCATACCTAGTTGCTGATAAATGCATGATATTGTGATTAATCAAAGTCGCATGTTTTGGATTTTCTTTAATACTCCCAGTTTAAATTTGCCTAACATACTGCAACTCAGTACGCCGTTCACCCACATATGCAGTTGGTTGTATTCTTTGCAGGCGTGCATGGGCAATCTCATAGTTTGAAGTATGCATACATAAACATTATGTATGCATACATATACATTAATTTTCTCAACTGTTTTGCAAATTGTGACATCATTTACTGAGATTTGGTTGGGTAAAATCGTGGAAACCCCCTTAGTTGTCATAGCCTCGATTTGGGACCATGTTTAGCGTTGCACGTGCTCGAGAAGGCTTTCATATTCGTTTTTAAACTTGAGTACGGCGGCTATCGCATGACTTTTCTGAAGATTAATGAGGCAAGAATCACATTGTATCAGTTTGGCAAAGTTAAAAACTTACTTTTTGCGGAGCATAGTTTGTCTAGATTATATGAAATATAGTTTCGTGAAAATTGTATGGCATATTTGTGACTTATGGATGAAAACATCACACCCCATGTCAATCCATTTGCACAACCGATATTTGCGTACTCCAATCGAAGCACGCTGTACCATGATTGTTTCAAATCTCGCTTGTTGTCCACCCGGGTCTGATTGAGAGTGTTCATATACGTGTTCAGTTGTGTTTAAAAATGAATGTTCTTCTCAAATAGAATAACAAAGCAGCCATGTGTTTGATATTGAACAGAATGCCCCCAAAAACACCACAACAGTAAGTTTTCATACTTTTGTTGGCCTGTTCTGTTGGAGTTTTTAAAAACTTTTGTTCTTGTTTTAATTGGATGTTAGGTTATTATTTAAGGCTTTACAGATGGAAACGAGCATCATTACATATGTAATGAACATTATCATTTTAGCATACTTATGGTTTACCAGATATGGAATGGATTGTTCACAAAATCACAGGGTCACCGATCTGGTTGTATTGAAATTTGCAATGCTTTATTACAAATACTTTCATAGCAATGTGGACAGTTGTCATAAGAATATTCCTCATCTGTAAACTTCATGATGGTGTTTATCCTACATGCTGCTAATAATTGAGTTTCTATCGGCCAAATCATATGCCTTTAACAATATATCATGCAGATCCATATTTTGTGAAGGAGTGGAGGAACAACAATGTTTTAGTTAATTTTATTTTAGAAATAATTCTTAAGTAGCAAATTGTGTTCAAAATCACATACTGTAAAATATTCGGTATTACATAATAGGTTATGACTGTTTGACAGCTTAAGGTATAGGTATGATGTTGATGCAATAAGTGAGATACATAACAATGATATATCTAGGACAGGTTACACAACGCAGGATAAAGCTACTTTAATAGGTCATGACACAGATAGGATTAATTGATATACCCATACATGTACAGACATACATATTACAACAGCGAGTGTTGAATGACAAAACTAGAGGAAAGCATGTTCAAAAGGTGGGATGGAATTGAAAACGGAAAGGGGGGGGGAGGGGTTTGGAACAGAGCAAATCGATGTGCTGTCGTTGAAATCTAATTCCAAAAGACAAAGAAGCGCTGGTTACCTGACCTTATCCTCGCTGGATTTAATTGGGACAGCCTCTTCCATTCCAAGGAGGAAAGATAAGGACTTATGCGATAACGTTTACAAATTCGACTCAGCACACAAAATGCGCCCGTACCTATGTTTTCATGAAAATGGAATCCAGAATAAAATATTCTCTCTGTGTCTCTGTTGTTTGGAATGGAATAGATTGAAAACAATTATTTAAACTTTCAGAGATCCAAAGTGTAAACACCACACAGGTAGAATACCTATTGCATACATATCTGATGGTACTGAATGCCGCGATAGGAGAAACGAGAGGAAGGGGATAATATGTACAAAGTCTTATGAACTTGTTCAGCGGTGTAAGGGCAATATTCTGGTTGTGTATGTAGACGAAAACAATAAAAGATGGGTTTATTGTTCAGGCGAGACCTGGTACACCCCTCACAGGAATAGCTTCTTCATTGAGAGAGTTGAAATCAACTATCAGCGGCTTGGAAGGTGGCTGCACCGACTCTTCACAAACGGCTAAAGGAATGTTCAAGTCTGGATAGATTTATTCACTTGTCAATGCATGATTGACAGAACTTAGGAGCAGTTTTTGTGTAATGGACAGATTCTTTTTTTCCAAACGAATCCAACAGTTTTTCTTTGACACCAGGTTTCCAGTTTCCAAACATCCTCATTGTGAATGAAGGCTTTCAGAAGCACACCGTTTTAAAAAATGGCATGGCCAATAGCTGTTCAATTCTGGAAAAAAAACAAAGTAATTCAGACACTGTCTAGTGAAATACATAACATTAAATTATAATCAATGTTTAAGTACACAATACAAACCAGCAATTCTTGTGAGATTTTTATATCACCCTCTATTAACAGAGTACATCATATTTGGTTGGAATAACTGACATTGTCACTTCAAGCCGTGCACGACGTTTTGTTGATTTATATGTTTACTATCGTGGGGCTTTGTCACTTCATAAGTACAAGGTTTCAAATTTCTAAAACAAATTATCTTATATAAGAACACCACCAGGAAAGGCTACATTCGACCTGCGGTTCGGTCGTATGAATCATAAGTGCCATTTTTTCATCTGTATACGATCTACTATCAGACTATGGCAGCAATTCAAAAGGAAGTACACCATACTTCGATTTAAGTACGAACGCATCAATACGCCATTGTTTCAGAAAAATCATTCAACAGGGGTAGCTCATTAATATGCCATAGAATTTTGAATAACATATAATGTATAATAAGATGATATACTTGTAAATGAGAAAACACAGACCTTACCTCTGCCATGATGGTGTGTGTACAAAATTTTAATCATGAACGTCGAAAAACTTGCAGTCGCTGTCGAATAATGGAAGTGAAAACTCTTCTAGTGAACGCCCGATATCGCTCACAACAACAGATTTGGTTCCAAATGTAGGCCATAATATATTTGCATAATTAAATCGTTCAAAGCCAATCACATTTCAGAAAATAATGTCATAAATTCAAAACAGCAGAGGGCGGTGGCACGACTATCATGCGTACCTCAATCGAGGTGCGCCGTACTGGGAACGAGGATCGAGGTACGTACTTCGTTCTGCGGTCAGTCCGCGACCTGATAAGGTGGTAACTATTTACATAAATTTGGCTATAAACACAGTCTACATGGATAAACTAATCTAGTCTAGATGGCCAATATTCAATAAAATAATAGAGGAACAACATTTGTACGTCTGGTGGGAAGGTATTATCTCAACAATCAGTGGT
>CM067351.1:31876459-32011459 GCA_034190875.2 Urechis unicinctus | reverse complement strand
ATCCAAGGCAGATTCGGACATAGGAGCAACCACGAGCGAGCGACCATGCATAGAGACAAATAACAGAGTGCCCCCGCCAAAGGTAAGGAGCGTATCGACAAAACCATTTCGCAATGCTATCGATTGAGCCCTGAGCACTGGGTTTCTCGGCTGCCAAATTCAGTCAGCTGCCTGAGTCGGCGCTCTGCATCGTTTGCTCAGGGCGACAACTTTTCAGAAACCTATTTTCTGAAAAGTGTCGCTTCCACCAGATCATCTACTTCTTCCTTCAATTCTTTTACACAACTTTCAAGCGCTGCAATGCATTCTCCGTTTGTATTCTGGGAGTTCATTCTTTATCTTGCAATTTTTTTTATTCTTTTAAATAGTGTCGCCCCATAGGATGTACTCTGGTGGCTAATCTTCATCAAAGATTACTGTGCAGCTAATTTTTGCATGGAAGCGGTGCGCACATCGTCTCGTCCGCACTGTATTAGCGAGTTTGTTTGTCTCATCGTCAATGGTGTCAGCTGTGTCAGTATGTACCTCTTTACACCCCGCATTTTGACGTAAAGACGACGTCGCTGACTTGGCTGACGTTAGAAGCTATTGCGCAATATATTTTTCGCTGACGGATCGTTTCCGGATTCGGTGCGCGGTATTTCATCATCATTTTGCTGACCTTAGCAACCTCATGTGATGGATGTGCGGTATTTGGGTGAGGTCATTTGCGAGGGATATGTCCTGAGATGTTTATTGAGAAGGAGTTTGCTGACCTTTGCGACCTCATGTGATGGATGTGCGCTATTTCGGTGAGGTCATTTGCGGGGATCTATTTTTGGAAGGTGTCCGCTATTTTTGGATATGTCATCATCAATTTGCTGAGCTTAGATAAGTTAAGTAATACCTCATGTCATGAGGAGGTATATAAACGCGAGAGTGTCTCAGTTCTGCATTTACCATGGGTGGGAAACGGATGAGCGATGCGGACTTGTTAAAAGCTGTGGAGCAAATCGAAATGGAGGAAGGGAAACCACTATGCACGTGTTACTTTGCGCAGTATTCGATAGTGGTTTGGAATAAAGATGTAGTGTTTTTGAAAAACAATTTCAAGAAATGCCACATATCCCCATTGGGATGAACTGTATATTGGACTGTGGTAACGAAATAGCTGCTGTCACAGAAACATTTAAACATTTAGAAGCGGGAGAGTCGTGCCGAGGTCTCTATGGGTGCAGACGTGACGATGAATGTAAGATACCCGGTCCTTATGGTGCTGATAAAGAAGGGCCACGTGACCATGCAAATGGACAGTTACTCGTGGTATATGTTTGTAGAAGTGTGGGACGAGTTGAAACAGCTCTACGGAACCCACGTGGAGAGAGCAAAATTAATGGAGGAACATCTGACGGTGGTGTATACAGACATGCTTGTCGATTTAATCGAAACCCTAATACAAGAAAAAAACCATGGATGTCGGATAGACCACCCAAGCCAGCGTCAGCATAATCTTTGTTTGATGGCCGAACCTGAAGAAGAAGTTCGGATGTGTATGGCAGGTGCCCTCGAACGTGTTGATGAACTGTATGTATCAAGATTATAGGAATTGAGTATAGCTTTAATTGACCCCTGCCCCTCGTGGTTGGAACGTAGCAAATGGTTGTGTGTGGACTATAGGAAATATTGGTTAGAGTCAGTGAAATCAGATATTGAAATACGTGTAATTAACAGATTGTGTAATAAATGAGTGAAAATACAGGACGTTGTTTTTTATTTGGAATGTATGTTATAAAGAGTTAAAATTTTGTACGGTGGTCATTTATGACTAAGATAGTCTGAGAGTGACATCAACGTGACGGTTGCCTATAGCAGGTGGTCTGTTTTAAAAGACAAGTTACAGATGCATGCACAACTTACTCGAGAACTGAGAGACAATAAGATCTATAGACAAATTAGTATAAATCAACAGCGCTTGATGGACCATGGTAACGATTTTGATACGGCTCTTAGTAAAGCGATCGAAGCTAGAGAGTGTTTAATGGATCGTCAGTTAACTGCATTCGTGTCTGAAGATGAGGTGGATTAAAGTAATTATAAATATCTGTTAACAACAAGTTCACTGTAAGTAAAGGTTGAATCTTTAAAGTGACGACATGGAAACTTGTGTAGAATGCGACGAATGTCAGAGAGTCGCTGAGACCCAACAACCATATAGACCCAAGTCACCTGCTCAGGGTAAACACAGAACCCTGAGGCTAAGGCGATGTCCTCTGTGTCAATGTGGGTTTGTTACAAAGGCGCTTTTGACCCAACACTTGAAATATCACTGTAATTATAAGCTCTACATTCACAATCGAAAATTAAGAAAAACAAAGGGCACAACAAAGCAGAGGAAGGTTGTGACGTAATCGGAAAGCTTAACTTCCACGTTCGAAGAACCCCACAACCCCAGTGTGCGTGCGATACCACGTGATTTACCGGATCTGAAATTAATTTGTCACCCAGAACATTAGATCATTGATCAAATGTTCTGGGTTACTAAACCACTGGGTGATTTGAAAGCGACCCCGACGTCGACTGGTATACAACGGTCCGTCAATGTAATCATACTCCACCAATCTGAATGAAACAAAAATCTGTTCGTGTTTGCTTATTTATCCCCCTGATTGAGCTGATGTAGGCTGTTTTTCATGATCACGTGACGAATTAATTTACCTGATATTTATCAAATATGGTCCACACCCGATCACTTCTCATGACAAAGCATGGTATAGGGTTGAAAAAATTATCAAAGAACTTAAATGGAAAGGACAAAAACAATATTTTGTCAAGTGGTTTGGCTACCCTGCAAGTTTTAATAGTTGGGTCAGTGGTGTGGAACTGTATAAAAACTGTGATAGGGAACAGAAGCGTCATTAGGATGGAAGATCAGAGAAGTGATCGGGTGTGGACCATATTTGGTCAAGATATTCCGAAAGCCGAAATCATGTTTTTCACACAAATCCTCATTTTATATACCGTAGTCATCGTCAGCATCTACAATCTATCGGCTGGTAAAGGTACTTATAACCCCACTTTGAAACATAAAGCAACGTCATGAGTTTCTTTCTGACCCTACTTTCTAACAGTTCAATGAATTATCACCCCAACAACACATTGACACGTTACTTTACTCAATTACCTAAACCCATACAATTAAAAGGTAATGGGGAAGTGGGATTAGCAGAAATTATGTACCCTATTTCCTGGTACAACATCGGGGAGAACGTGGGTTTTGTCATAGTGGATCAGCGAGTTGGGTACCATATGAAAGACAGACACATGGAAGGGGATCCTTTGGTCGAGTCCTTGGTGGTTCGCCTGACTCCGGGTTCCTACAGTGCTGATCAATTGATAGACACGCTCAATATGCACATCCGCAAATTGCATGTCAGAGGCGTTGTTCGATTTCAATTTAATTCCTACTCACAGACAGTGAATGTAAAAATAATCGATCCCAAACTTCAAGTTGTCATGACCGAAGGTCTTCGTCAAATATTGAGGTGTGAGGAATGTCTTTCCCTTTACGATTGTCAAACTGAATACAGGCCTAATGTATTTCGAGGGTTGTACGCACTGTACATTTATTGTAGTATAATTGCCCCCTTGTTACGCACAGTTCCCGTGGACTACGATCGGGTGCACAAAATGGTGACCCAGACATACGAACAGATATTTTATTACCCTGTGGGCACCAAAACCTTTTGTACCATAGAAATTGATATAAAAGACGACACGGGTCAGTCCGTAGTATTCGAAGACGGCCATATGATGGTGACTTTACATTTCCATGAAACCAAGAAGAGCTTAATTTGAGTCTCAAGGCATCACCATCATGAGTTTCTTTCTGACCCTGCCTTCCAACAGTTCAATGAATTATCACCCCAACAACATGTTGACACGTTACTTTACTCGACTCCCCAAAGCTGTACAGTTGGAAGGAGCTTGGGAAGTGGGATTAGCGGAAATTCAGTACCCTTACACGTGGTACAATGTTACTGAGGACGAGGGGTTTGTCGTCATGGATCGTGTGGCTGGTGCGCTCAATCTCCCGGTTGTCTGTTGCAGTGAGCGATATGACATTGTGAGTGAATATGCGGAGGCCCGTCCCAAATATTTTCACATTATCTATCGGCTGGTAAAGGTACTTATAACCCCACTTTGAAACATAAAGCAACGTCATGAGTTTCTTTCTGACCCTACTTTCTAACAGTTCAATGAATTATCACCCCAACAACACATTGACACGTTACTTTACTCAATTACCTAAACCCATACAATTAAAAGGTAATGGGGAAGTGGGATTAGCAGAAATTATGTACCCTATTTCCTGGTACAACATCGGGGAGAACGTGGGTTTTGTCATAGTGGATCAGCGAGCTGGGTACCATATGAAAGACAGACACATGGAAGGGGATCCTTTGGTCGAGTCCTTGGTGGTTCGCCTGACTCCGGGTTCCTACAGTGCTGATCAATTGATAGACACGCTCAATATGCACATCCGCAAATTGCATGTCAGAGGCGTTGTTCGATTTCAATTTAATTCCTACTCACAGACAGTGAATGTAAAAATAATCGATCCCAAACTTCAAGTTGTCATGACCGAAGGTCTTCGTCAAATATTGAGGTGTGAGGAATGTCTTTCCCTTTACGATTGTCAAACTGAATACAGGCCTAATGTATTTCGAGGGTTGTACGCACTGTACATTTATTGTAGTATAATTGCCCCCTTGTTACGCACAGTTCCTGTGGACTACGATCGGGTGCACAAAATGGTGACCCAGACATACGAACAGATATTTTATTACCCTGTGGGCACCAAAACCTTTTGTACCATAGAAATTGATATAAAAGACGACACGGGTCAGTCCGTAGTATTCGAAGACGGCCATATGATGGTGACTTTACATTTCCATGAAACCAAGAAGAGCTTAATTTGAGTCTCAAGGCATCACCATCATGAGTTTCTTTCTGACCCTGCCTTCCAACAGTTCAATGAATTATCACCCCAACAACATGTTGACACGTTACTTTACTCGACTCCCCAAAGCTGTACAGTTGGAAGGAGCTTGGGAAGTGGGATTAGCGGAAATTCAGTACCCTTACACGTGGTACAATGTTACTGAGGACGAGGGGTTTGTCGTCATGGATCGTGTGGCTGGTGCGCTCAATCTCCCGGTTGTCTGTTGCAGTGAGCGATATGACATTGTGAGTGAATATGCGGAGGCCCGTCCCAAATATTTTCACATTACCCCTGGTTTTTATACGACCGGATCGTTGATAGAAGCCTTTGCAGCCAAGTTAAAGGAGCAAAATGAGGAGCGAGTGCGTCTCACCTACAATCGAACATGACAGACAGCAACTATGACCCTAGACAATGAGTCATAGACGAGAGGTTGCGTCAAAGACTCTTTGAAATGGGGATTTATGAGAATAGTCAAGTCGGTCAGTACATTGTTGACCCTGATCGAGGCTTGTATGGACTTTATGTCTATTGCAATCTCATCGAAGCTCAGGTGGTAGGAGACACTGTTGTTCCCCTTCTGCGTATTATTCCAATCGATCACGATCGTCGCGGGCAGTTGATCAACCCCACATATTAAAAGATATTTTATTACCCGATAGCCACCAAGACTTTTCTTATTATAGAAATCGATGTAAGAGATGACACGGGTCGACCCATTCCATTCGAATCTGGTAAAGTAACAGTGACGTTACATTTCCGTAAAACCAAGGAAGATATATTTTGAAAACCATGGCTGATATTTACACCCCCTATTACCTGAACCAAGTGGGTGGTGGACTTTTCTGGTGCAAGGAGTCAGCGTGGGCATGGACTTGCTAATTGTGTTGGTGGTCTGGCTAAAATGGTGTTACCTCTGGTTCGAAAAGTTTTACCTGTCGTTAAAAAACACGCCTTGAAAACAGGAGTGAGGGTGGTTGGAGATTTGTTGGGAGGGAAGTCTCTGAAACAGTCAGCTAAGAAACGATTGTTACAAACCGGAGAGGAAGTGTTCGATCAAATAGTTCAACCCAAACACCCCCGTCGCCAACCAGCAGTATCTATAAATCGCACGAGGTAGGAGCAGTATTTCACGCCCTCGACGTGGAACAACTCGGAGGTTGTCAAAGGATATTTTCGGGTTAGATCATGGAACTGGTACACCCCCAATCTTGTCCCTGCGTCAAAAGTGAATTAGACCTATTTTCAATTCCCCCAACTCAAAGCAGTGTCGATCATGGATCGTGGATCGAATTCCATCCGGTAGTTGCTTTAGGTTCGGGTCCAGTCGAATTCTACATCAGTGGTTTGGGTGTTGATTATATCGATCTGAACGACACGTATTTACAAGTGAATGCCAAAGTGGTGAAAAGGATGGAGAGGTTTTGGAGGCTGATAGTGCTGTAGCACCCGTTAACCTATGGTTACACTCACTCTTTTCTCAAGTCGATGTCTCTCTCTCCTCCACAAACACCAATCCGTATCGCGCTTATATGGAAACGCTATTGAGCTATGGTTTGGAAGCCATAAACTCTCAGTTAACAGCTAGTTTATGGTACAAAGACACCCCAAAACACATGGACGCCGTGGGTGGTACTGACAACAAGGGGATGATAGCTAGAAAGAAACGAGCTCAAGAGAGTCATATTGTGGATATGATGGGCAAATTACATTTAGATTTATTTTGTCAATAACGCTATTTATTAAACGGTGTGGATTTGAAGTTGCGATTAGTATGCAGCGGTGACACCTTTGCCCTTATGGCCAATCCTGCAGCTGGGTTTGCCCCTAAAATAGTCCTGCAATCCATAACCTTATTCGTACGCAAAATAAAGTTGAACCCCACAGTGCAACTAGCCCACATAAAGGCTTTAGAACGAAGCCCAGCTAAATACCCCATAAGACGCATAGAAACCAAAGTGTTTTCTGCATCTCAAGGAGCTATGACGACCAATCAAGAAAATTTGTTTTTGGGACAGTTACCCAAACGAATTGTAGTCGGAAGTGTTGATAATAGGATGTTCAACAGTGATTACACTCAGAACCCCTTCAACTTTAAGCATAACGACCTCACATTTTTATCTCTGCACGTTGACGGACAACATGTACCCGCATAACCCTTACAACCTGATTTCAATCCCCATATATACACCCGCAGTTATGCTAATTTATTCATTAGCCCAGCACAACTGGGATCGTCTTTATGAAAATAAATAATAAAAATCGTTGTGACATCATAATGATCGCAACAAAATTCCTTATGATCCCACGCCCCTTGTCACCTTGTTTACTCACTTTCATAATGTCCCATTGCTTGGCATAGTCTCGCATAAAGGGTCCGATTTCATCTCGTGTCAGTTCAATGTTTTTGAATATAGGGGTCATCTCACTAAAGTAGTCTTTAAGAGTTTCTGGTACGTGTACATCTACTTCAGCCATTTGACCAGATAGTGGCACAAATGCCTTAACCAATAGCCAAATAGAATGCAGTATCAATAATTGTTAATTCCCATATAGTTTACCTCCAAATCGCATCCAAATACGACGTATATTTGTCAGTCCAATATGGCTGACAGTGGGCGATAATTTGGTGTTATTACTTACCGTTGGCATGCAATGTCAGAATACTTCTCTGTAATGTGTATGACAAATTTAAAAGCTGGAAATCAATGCTTGGCCAACATAACATTACATCTCAATCACGCAACACAGTACTAAGAGTGGTACATTCATTTGAACCCTGCACACAAATCACAGTTAATATGGTTCGAGATCTTAAAGTGTTTTTCTTAAACCCTTTGATTATTTCATGGACACTTTCTCCAGCCTTTCATGGCGTCTTTTTAACAGTTATATCAACTGTCATGCGAACCAGATGTGCTCCGAGTAAATCAAAAGGAATTTTCCTAGAGCTGAAGTCACGCGTCACATTTGCGTTGCGTCACCAAAACTCCTGGCATGCCAACGCGTTTCAATTCTCGCGCAAATACTGATATTTTACTTCAGACTCGGACAATGTGATGGCATGGCACGTACAGGACATAGTCAATGACATTGTGTAATCGAGTACACCGCCTGTTGTTGTTAACTTGTCTATTGACACTTGCAAATGCATCCATGCCATTTCGCCTATGTTCCCCGCGAACTTGTCAAGGCCTCCGATTTCCTCGCTGGCTCGCTTGATGTCGCAATAAGAAGCACACCTAGCGCCGCCAAGCGCGAGCTTGTGAAAACACTCGATGCCGAGGCACGCACGCGAGCGCCTTGGCGGCGACTTCAAAGGGCGTTGCCACTCCTTCTTTAGTTATATAACTCCTTGGTATATCTTTGTGATCACCAGACCATGTTCCAAGTACCATTTCAGTAGTGGGCTAGCAAGCAATATTTTCACACCTTTGTAGCTCCCTATCAACGTCGCCATTCCGTCTTGATGAAAATAAATAATAAAAATCGTTATGACATCATAATGATCGCATCAAAATTCCTTATGATCCCACGCCCCTTGTCACCTTGTTTACTCACTTTCATAATGTCCCGTTGTTCGGCATAGTCTCGCATAAAGGGTCCGATTTCATCTCGTGTCATTTCAATGTTTTTGAATATAGGGGTCATCTCACTAAAATAGTCTTTAAGACTTTCTGGTACGTGTATATCTACTTCAGCCATTCCAAAAAAGGTTCCGTCAAGTATATTGGCTATGAGCTGTTTTTCCGTCAAAGCGACTCGGGGTGGTTGAGGTCGACTGTACATGAACGCTTTGATGTGAAGGTCTGTTTTCCGTTTTTTCGTCCATTCACATTCCCACACAGCTTCGACATCATAACCTAATCCTCTCAAATACTGGGTATTTCTTTCTGTTTCGGTGCATAAATCACTCATTAGTTTTCCACCGATGGCTATGGGTCAATTTCAGACACGGACAACCATGCCATACACATCTGTGAAACTGATACACTGCTTGGGTTTCTTCGCACCAACCATCTACAGGTAATCGCTGGGCTCCTATTCTTTTTTCCCCTCTGTTTAGTCGGTGTTGTATTTGGTTTTGTGAGCTATGTGCTATCCAAACCAACCATTCATCCGCAATACCACCTTTTTGGGTCTGTATCGGGTTAAACTCAGGCGAGTGACGTCGGGTCGGAAAGTTGGCTGGCATGGGTTGAGACAACCCCAACAGATAGAATGCGTTGGCATCATAACCCACGATTCCTTCACACAACTTCGCTTCATTTCCGTTCTGTTCACGCCTAATGTAAGTTTTTCCCTTTTCGTGGTAACAATGAAAGATGATTGAGGGTCCGCCCACTATTCCATTTTTTATCAACCAATAGATGTCGTTGTTTTTTTCGTCGGGTAGGTAAAACAATCTTGAAACAAATATCGCATGGTTAATCCAGGTACTGATATTCCATCTTTCAACATATCTATACCTCTCTCACTGTAAAAACGACTCTGTTTCTCTATGGCTTCCAGAAAAGGTTCGACATCAAAATTGATGTAATATATCAAAAAGTCTTTAAAAATCCGCATATGACCTGCTTCCCACGCTTCTTGACATTCAGCGTATTGGTCAGCTGTAATGTTTTCTTGTTTTAACGCACTGTAAAAAGCTGCATGGGGTGGTAATTCTGTATTGTTCATACGAGTGTCACCCATTCATAAGGGAAATATCCCTTTTTCTGTTCACATTGAAAGGCTCGTAGGTATTTGTCGTATGTATATCCAGGTGCAATAAAGTTAGTGATATCCAAAAACCATACATGGTCCGTTTCAATGCACATGGATGAGTTATTTCGTTTGATGGTAAACTTGATTGATGAGTGCTCTTGCAGGTAAGTTGTCAGCGGTATTTTCACAACGTTGAGGTCATAATTCGATGATTTGAATCCGACTAACGGTAATACGTGTAAATAGTTGTCAAATTTGCTCTGTAATTTCTGCAATGGGTGTTCTCCCTTGGCAACCGGGTCCTGTTGATGGGCTTCATCGATTTTCTCTTGTAACTGGGTTAGGGTAGCTTCGTATTGAGCAAGCATCAGTAGATAGGCGGCGTTTGATATCTCCTCCATGTACATCATCATCTTGTCAATCAATGTTTCACGTTTTCTTCCGTTACAAAGCATTTTGGTTCTGTATAATCAGGTACATTGCTGCATACACTCACTGATAAAGGCACATGTTTTTGATCCCAGGTGACTTTGGGCGAATTGATGGGTAGGTTGTCTTCTCCAAAATAACTTTCAAAATCATAGGTGGCTCTGTAAGGGTATATACCGTCTTCTATTTCGATTCCTTCATCCCGTAACGCTTTAAAGATAGTGGGTGGTGGATGTAAAACACCGCCTGGGTACTTGTATTTCGTTTCCACAGCACATTTGTTTTCATGGGGATGTAATTTTTTCTCACTTTTCCACAGCTTCTGACAGGTACCACAAATGTATGATTTGCTATAAAGGTCAAAGTTTTTTTTGTAACTAAGGTGATTTTCGTGCAGGTTCAATTTCAAGGTCGAGGCGAATTTTGTACGCATTCGCTTGACCAAAGTAGCTACCTGAAACACATATAACAAAACGATCACATCCTTTTCTCATATTTCCCTTTCGATATCAAATGATTACATCGTTTATGTTGTTACTTCTGTTTAATCACTTAAAGACACTCGATTCTCGTCTAGCGTGTAAACGATGATGTTCACTTTGAATTGTTTTGCTAGTCTTTCGACATCTTCAAGAGGTACACCCGCGAATGTTTTTTTCTTTTGTTTTGGCTAAGCAGTCTTTAAAAATGTTTCAGCTGTGTTCACTTCGCTCCTCTGTGTAAGGCCAGTGCCCTGAAAAAGCACAATCGGTCTTGATACGGTTTACCCGTTTTTAGACTTCTCTCTAACAAGTTGATGGCTCTGTTTCTTTTCAGGTTTTCCGGCATAACAGGTGGTGGGTAGCCGATCGGGTGATAATCGATTGGGTTCACAAAGATGGTCAAATTAGTCACTTCCTCTACACTCCATTTCGTTGGTTCTGGGCGTAGGTCAAGATGTCTGTTTGTGTTATTTCATCCATAGCCCTGTCAAAATCGTCCGCATTCCGGACAATCCGAGGTGTTGGTATCATTCGATGGTTGTTTATTGACGAGTGAAAGTACCGCAATTCATCTGTTTCTTTGTGGCGTAATAAGAATCCATAACTCCCGTTGATTTTAAAGGCTGAATCGCATTCCTCAAATATATACTGGTTGAGGTTGGGTACATCTTCAGATAAACTATAATTGTAAACCGTTTGCAGTCTTCCAAATTGCGTATGAGTCTGTATAGCTCTTTCATTAGCAGCCAACACAGCTTCTGTCGACATAATCATTGATAATCTGTCAATATAAATATCACCCAATGTCATTAAGATTTCCGTAATTCCTCAATTCTACCCCATAATAGACCTACCCTGTAATAGACCTACCCTCGGCATTGTCGACTGCAGCGCCATTTCCAGTTTGTGTCGGGTGGGGGGGGGGGGGGGTGTTTGAACTTGGTTTAACGAATCCAACCCTGTATTGGCCTGTTCGATTGCATAAGCGTCCATAGCGGCGTGTAAAATCTCTTCGTCTCCCGTCAACACTGAAACACACGCGTAACAAAAAAAAACTGTCAGTCATGTATGACGTATACCTGATAATTCTATAATTCAGGTATAGAAAATAAAATCATACTCACTGCTTTCCATCTCGATTTTTTCCACGGCTTTTAACAAGTACGCATTGCTCATCTGTCTACTGCGTTTGCTCACATCATTGAAACCTTCCAGTTGTTTTTTCCCACTCAAGGCGATAACTGAGCTCAAATCATCCTGTCGCGTTTATATACCTCCTCATGACATGAGATATTACTTAACTCCTTTTCAGTACACAACTCACGACATATCCCCAGCAAATGACCTCAATCAAATAGCACACATCCATCAGATAGGGTCGCAAAGGACAGCAAACTCCTTTTCAATAAACAACTCAGGACATATCCCTCGCAAATGGTGTCATCAACATATTGCACATCTCCATCACATGAGGTATTTCTTAATTTGAAATCACCCCGAGCTGATATACACTTGAGTATCTTAAGTGGTTGATGGCGCAAGGTTACGATTTTGACACGAGCCATTACCTAATGACCATAGAAGCGCGTCATGAATTCAACGATCAGTAAATCACATTACCCAATTGCGTATTCATACCACAGATTCATCAATGTGCAATTAATACCACAAACACCAGTATAAAATTTATATATATACATTTATTTAAAATTAATTTCTTCTATCTTCATCCTACAAACAACACAAAATATATTTTAATCTCTAAGAATGACCAAAATAAAATTCCAGAGAATCTTAAACATTTTTTTGGTACTCACGGTTCTCTTGTAATAAATGTTTGGGTTCCCTGCATACAAAGAAATATATACTTACAACAGATACAAAAGTCAACGAATCTATACAACGATATAGCTTGTTTTAAGCGAATAGTCACAGTACAGGGTACGCAGTTACGAGGCACCCTCCCTTGGTTATAGCTTTAACCCACTTGGTCGGGGCCTAATGGTATCCGGGGAACTGGCATGTGACTCCAACAGTGAATGTGAACTGCCGGTAATAAACTGTTTTATGAATCCCAAAATGATCTTCTAAATCAGGATTTTTCAAAGTTTCTTCCACTAACTCAGGATAATTTGGAAAATTAAATTTAGATTTGGCTGGATCCGATGATATAAAATGATTTTTATAAATATGTTCCATAGCGACAAAATATATGAAAACTATTTTGAAGAAAAGTTACCATCCGCTATTTGTAACGCATAACTCCGCCCCAATTTCAAGAAATATCCAATCATCCAGTTTAACCCACCTGCCAGTTATATTCTCAATGAGAGTTAGAACACACTTCAAGTTAAATGTATTCAGTATATGATGACAAGTATCCTGTCATTTTTCCCTCATATGTAATTAAATACTCATATGCTAGTAAGTTTCATTCACATGAAAACTCCAATCTACGCAAAGTAGAGTGTGTATAGCACTTTCACTTGTCAGTTAACTCCAATCTATCAACAACACCACCGATTATCACCCCTTTACCAGAATAGAGGAAATTAATGGCCATCTACAAACTCGGGAGCACCAGCTGACATGAGGTATTACTTCACTGAGTTAAGCTCAGCGCCTTGACGAAATATCCGAGGAGAGTTGATATACGAGTCGATATATCACCTCATGTCATGGGATAGAGGAAGTTAATAGCTACTAATAACCTCGTAAAGACCGTCTTCATATTAAGAGAAACGGGTGAATACTCACACCTAGCTAAGCATAACACTACCCTTGACATCTCAATCTTTCAACACCATCACCGCTAATTGACTTTTAAAAGCCATTTACAAACTCCTCAATAAACAACTCAGGACATATCCCTCGCAAATGACATCACCCAAATACCGCACATCCATCACATGAGGTTGCTAAGGTCAGCAAAATGATGATGAAATACCGCGCACCGAATCCGGAAACGATCCGTCAGCGAAAAATATATTGCGCAATAGCTTCTAACTACTCTTGTTACCGTGGCAAGTGTGCTGTCGGTCAGGAGTCTGAGTTCGTTGTTCTTCTTGGCTTTGATTAACAGCCTGCGGGTGATACTTTCCGGCCAACGAGAGGCCTACACGGGCTACAGCTTATATTTTAAGTGAAGAGTGGCTCTCATTTTCGAGCTGTTTTTGCAGCCGTGTAATCTCAAAATAACTGAGCTGATCAGTCCCTGGCTCGACCTCATGAGGTAGCTCAGTCACTGGCTCACGAGGTAGCTCAGGATATAGCAGTGCCGTCGGAACGGTTGGTTGTTGTTTCGTGCTATTGTTCAATTCGGGGTGAAACTACAGAACAGGTCGCTGCTCTGCTTGGAGTGGTCATATAAATGTTAATAACGTTGCCTTGTTCCAGCTTTAAAGGTTGGTCTAAAGATATTGCAACAGCTCGCTGGTCAGCAGGCTCACTTGTCCCAACCGCTTGGTTTGTTCCATTTAAACAAGAACAGGAACAACTGTTACAGCATAAGTATCAGCACCTACACCAGCAGACAACCCCATACGAATGACCTTAGCTTTGTGAGGTTTGACCCCTGGCGCCATCACCAAACGACCACTTATACCCTTTGCGCAGGGCCCCACTTGCTTCCACCCAAATACTAATGATAGGCTTCTTCCGTATGTTTATATATTCTCTTAGGCCCCTGCACTGCATCAACGTGCGTTTTATTGGCAGCATACTTTTGTGAAATCGGGTCTCCCGAACGAAGGATATTATTATCTGGCATGATAAGATCACTAGTCATTGTATTCTTTGCATATTCAGAGAGGTCTGCTCCGATGCTATCTATTTTTCGGGTCGAGGTCCGTGGATGTTTGTTTTATTGACCTTAATGTCCCCCCGTAACTGAGAGTTCAACTCAGGAATATCTTAACTGAAGTTCATGAGTGACAGAACACCATATTTTGCATACGAATATATGAGCCCCTAGAATATTATAATATCACCTTCATTCTACTCTATAGGCGGGTCTTAGGTTTTGGTAGCATAACGTTCGTTTGGAATCTTTGTTAAGATGTGGTAATCCGCCACAAGACTTACATTTATTTTTGGAGTGACTCTTGCAGGATGGCTCACTGGTGCAGTCACCCCTATACGTAATAGCCTACCACGCGATAACATTGTATAGCCACAAAACAAAATCGAGTGAGCTTATACCACCAATCGCCCACATGTCTTTTTCTGTTGAGGTCCATATATAATCCACTTTATCGATGGCTTGTAAATTCAAGAACAAAGCTATCAGGAAAGTCTAGGTTATCCAATAGCCTCCCTTTATTATGACGTAACTGAACCTTCAACGTATGCACAGTAACGCCAGTAACACGCTTAGACACAGGAATAATGATGTTCGTGTTTATAATATCACCGAAAGCCCACAACTTCAAGAACTGTAGTGGGCATACCATGTAGAGTGTTGAGGTGGACACAAAGTTTGTTGAAGCAGCTACAGTTGATGGGCCGGTCACCTCTGAAGTACCTTAACCAATCCACCGCCCACCACGACGTCATCAAGACCCAACATATCTAACTCTTTATCTGTTATGCGCACAGTCCCATTATCAGGAATATCGAGGGTAACAACCCATTTTAC
This sequence comes from Urechis unicinctus, assembly GCA_034190875.2. Lineage (NCBI taxonomy): Eukaryota > Metazoa > Annelida > Polychaeta > Xenopneusta > Urechidae > Urechis > Urechis unicinctus. The sequence continues at coordinate 31,996,224 of CM067351.1, read as the reverse complement.
AGCATCAACCTCTGAACTAAGACCCACATCTACAGCCACCTCCTGCCCCCTCCCCCTGCAGTCCTTCGCCGCCATGCAATGATCTCATTTTTTTTCAGCGTTGTACCAGACCACAGTATATGTGATTGACCTTAGGTCAACACATTGATCGCCTGCAGAGGTTGTCCATCGGATTTTACAGGGGCACAGTCTCGCTGCCTTGAACGTTTGACAGTGTTTGGTGCAAAGTGATAATAAATACACAAGCCTTAAGATTTAATAGGAAGGTCGTATAAAAAACAGGGCAAGTTTGTAATAATATAAAAATAAATGAGGCTGCATTCTTCTAAAATCCAAAAGCAAAGTATACTAAACTATTTGGTCACCAAACTATCATTTATGAAAAAGACATATTACACCAATCAATAGTAGAATACACACTACCGGGGGTGAATACAGACGAGATCGTAGAGGCCTGGCGAACAACCCCCAATCAGTTCTGGCAGGACCAGGTAAACTTTGCTTTGTGGTGCGCCACAACAGGCTGGTGCATTTCCGCCAATGATCACATGAAGGCTAGTGACCCTCTTGTACGTTCATTGTAAGGTTTCACGTGTACTACACAAATCGCATGATCCCTCTCTGGATCTGCATAGCCTTACGAGCTCTCGAAATGTAGGTGAAATGTCGTCTGTGTTAGTTTCAGCCTCAACTGTCCTATGAACGGCATCTGTTAAGACCAGACCCAGGTCTTGCAGCGTTACAGTCTCAACAGCCTCAACAGCCGCAGAGACTTTTAAACGTGTAGAGTGAAGAACTGCTACAGCCTCTTTAGATAGTAGTTCAGGGATCAAATCAAGTGCACGGGCAATCTGTGCACACCGCTTCTCTATGGTACTAGGTCAGAGGGACAGCCTGGTTGGCCTTTACCATCACGCTGACCTCGACCGACGCCAAACGCATCGTTGTACAAAACCTAGGGCGTGCCATGGTTAAGAAAATGACAATCAAGATTTCTGGCAATGAGGTCATGTCCATCGATGACAGCGATGTGTACCACTGGAAGACCTCACAGGAGGGAGCCAACGCCCAGTACCAGGGCATTTACACATTAGATGACGAAAATGTGACCAAGATACGGGTTGGGGCAGAAGACAAAGATTAAATTGAGAATGGGGACAAGGCCATAGCCTATGACTTTCGTTTTTTTTATCCCTCTGGACATTGAACTCTTCAAGAGCCACATTCCCTTCTACAAGGGCGCACTTGGCGAGCTCACATTCAATGACTACGGTCGTGTGATTCATGCAACGGGTGACACTAACGCCACATCAAAATTGACGAGCCTGCATTTAAGCAACACTCAGAAGATGGAACAACATGAGGCCTACGTATATGGGTATACTGTGGTGAATTGTGATGGCCATACAAACAATCCTGTAGTGTATAGAGGACAGGATGCTGCCGAAAATCAAAGCATTTCTATCCAGTCCTGCTGCTATGCGTGTGACCCACAGGACAGACGAACCCACCGGACTGCAACTGGTTGTCAAAAATGCAGCAAACCACTGGTAGGCGCAGATGGTCGACGATGTTTTAAACCACTGTCATATATCCTGAAGCGGTGCCGCTGAAGAACATCGACATGGAAACGGTACCTGAAGTTCTAGTTGAGGACTATCCGAGGAAATGCTGAGTGATTTGGGAACTTAATTTTGGGTCAGATTGTATGAAGGAGATGTCTCTGTTGCTAAGCATCAAGCAACTGAATGCAAATCCGAATCATCCGATGTGCAATGGGTTTGTGTTCAAATCTAACGGCACATTGAAGCGCATGTTGATGAGGTTGTGTAGTGAGAAACCTCGACAGTGGCATCGGTACATCAATGCCGTGCTATTCGCGTACAGGGTGGTGGATTTTCTCCGTTCGAGCTGTTGTGCGGGAGGACTGTGCGTGGCCCTGTGCACATTTTGAAGGAATTATGGACAGTTGGAAAGAGGAGAACTCCAGAAATCTCCGAATCGCTTCGAACACTGCTATGACAGGAAGACCTTACCTCAGACCAAAATAAGCTGTTTATGCAATGGAAAAGGCCATCCAAGGTTGAGAAATGTATTGCCAAAAATTACTATGGTATCAATGTGAACGGTAAGGTGAAGACTTAATAATCTTCTGAAAAAGTATTTCGCAAGAGATAAGATTGAAGAAGACATTGGTGCGATATGGGAAAAGACTACGTTTAAATTCGCGTCTGATGCTACAGTAGAGCTTGGTCAGGGAGGACCTGGTGAGTATGATGGCATTGCGTTGAATTTAAGGAGTCGGGGACCAAGTGAGACTCATCGGGATATGGTCATTTGCAATCAGCTGATAGCAAATCAGCAACAGCATATCAAACAGACTGTTGTTGAACATACTGATATCTTCACCGATTTGCCAGATGCTACATCACTTGTCATGCGCAAAGTTTTCCTCACGACATACTATCTTGTTTGATCGAAATCTAACTCCGTACCTCTAAGCATGAAATGAGCCCTGAGACCAAGACAATAATGGATATGGGGTTGATAAGGGAGTCATCGCCTCTCGTGATTGAGAAAAAAACAAGATGGGTCAAACAGAGTTTGTATAGACTTTTGGAAATTGAATCGAATTACACTGTTTGATACCTGTTACGGCAGTTCCCGCCGTTTAATTTGCTTTACAAGGACCTCAGTCTTGTTTCTCCGCGCCATTCGCCAGGTGGCGCTCTGGTTGTTGTTATGCTTCCGCCCAAACGGAAAACGTGCTATCGAAATTTATCTCCCCAAATCTCCCGGAAAAGTGGTATGTTATTGTTTAATTCCCATGTAATATGAAGTAAAACCTTCCCTATATCACATGTATTAGTGAGGCTGTTTGTATGATTCAGATCATGACAATATTTCGTGTAGCATCAGTGTTCCAACTTTCTAATTGAATGTCACTTTTGTATAAGAATATATAACATTGTGCAGATATTTTCATAGCTTTATTGTCCCTATTATTATAACACTTACCAGATCTCTCTTTGTGAAATGCAGTTTTCACGTTACGAAAAGACGGCGTAAAATAAACGAATGATGCACCTTAACTAGCGTCATTATTCGGCGCCGACCGGACCCAGTACATTGAAAACACTTTTAGGAGTGAGGAGCCACGATGATGAACGCGGGCGTATCGAAGTTCGGCCGTCCCCTCAAGCCATCCTTGAAGGCGACGGAGAGTAACCAAGTCTATTTGATGCGAAAGAAGATCGCTGAACAAGAAAAACGGATCCTCGAGCTAGAGGTGACCCAGTTGGAAGCTGAGATCTCAAAGATGGAGAGGGAGTTGTCAAAAACAGCAGAACAACACCTCTCGTCGAACCGGTCAACTCCACGACAGAAGCTGAACTTTGCCAGCTCCACGCCGTTAGATGCCCCTACCGGGCAAGTGAATGCCGATAACGACATGACTACACGCGACCCAAGAAACGATTCAACCGTCCCAGTGAGAGGAGCCGCTGGACCTGACCCCACCAATCAGCCACAACCAGTTACGCCGACTGACACCTGGCGTAACCTGAGTAAAATACCCGAGTTTGTGCCGGTGACTCCCGCCGCTGACAAGTCACTCGGATCAAAACATGACGAATCGTCGGCGATAGAGAGACTCGCTGATGGAGCCGGCGGTGTACAGAGGCGACCCGCTAAAATTCGTCGAGTGGATGCACTCTTTCGAATGCCTCATTGAGAAACGGACGTCATCATCAGCAGAAAGACTTCATTACCTGAGCCAATACACTGCTGGAGATGCAAAGGAGACTATCCAATGGTCACTGACATTGGACGGTGAGACCGCCTACGACGAAGCCAAGAAGACTCTGATCAGGAGGTTCGGAGACAAGTTCAAGATTTCCGAAGCATTTCGACGCAAGCTGAACGAGTGGCCGCAAGTGAAACCAGGTGACAGTGTCGCACTACAGAAACTGTCTGACTTCTTATCTCACTGTCAAACCGCTATGCAGTCCATCAGCTATCTGAAGTCGCTAGATAGCCCAGAGGAGAACAAGCGCATCATGCAGAAGCTCCCGAAGTTCATCACTCAAATCGCTGGAGCAGAGTCGTCGACCAGTGGCTGTATAAACCCGGACGGAGAGGGACAGTTCCCGCCATTCTCCGCCTTCTGTGAGTTCGTGAGCAAGGAAGCCAGAGTCGCCAACGGACCCGGAGTCTTCACAACCCAAGACGACAAGGGCGATCGAGATCGAGCTAAGTCAACGAGACCTAAAACACACAAGACATCGTCCTCCTTCACATCTCAGACTGAGCAAAACCAAGAAGAGAGGAAGAAGCCGTACTGCTGGCACTGCAAAGGAGAACACTACATCAGCAAGTGCGAGGCGTTCTTCAAGTTGTCTGTACAAGAACGTAAGGACTGGATAAGGAAGAACGGCAGATGTTATGGCTGTGCCTCGAAGGGCCACCTTTACGGCGACTGTCGCAGGAAGGATTCGAACCTTCTGGCCGAAGGAACTCCGGCCGCTAAGAAACCGTCTAACGAAGGCTCCGACACGCCAAAGAAAGAAGCCGAGAAGACAGGGAAGCAGACCCACAAATCGTCAGTGTACAGGACCGAAACTGATGAAGCCAGACAATTCCACTCAATGATCGTACCCGTGTGGCTGTTCCACAGTGACACCCCCGACAAACGCATAAAAACATACGCCATGCTTGACAACCAATCAGATGCGTGCTTTGTCGCCGATGATCTTGTAGATGAGCTCGGACTCCCTACGCAACCTGTCGACCTGAAGATGACGACGATGCTGACGGACGCGTTCGTGGAGAGCCGAATCGCGCACGACCCTCATAGTCTGTGGAAACGATCAACGTGATAAAATCCGCCTGCCTGGTGCGTACAGCAGGCCACAGATTCCCGCCAGCAGAAGCCTCATCCCCGCTCCGGAGACAGTGAGGAGATGGGCACACCTAAGGAGGATCGCCGACGAACTCAGCGACCCCGAGAACGATATCGAAATCGGCTTACTGGTAGGATTCAACTGTTCTACCGCCCTCATGCCACGAGAGATCATAACAGCTGGAGAGAACGAACCGTACGCCGTGAGAACTCGCCTCGGCTGGGGCGTGACCGGCGCAATGGACGACAACCATCAAGACGTGACTAAAAATCAACACTTCTCCTTCAAGACAGCGACGAAGGAAGTGAGTCCCAGGCAGATCAAGGATATGTTCGAGATGGACTTTAACGAGAAAACTAGCGACAACAAGACGTCTGTTGAGGATCAGACATTTCTGAAGATAATGGATGAAGGCATCTGCACGAACGAAAACGATCACTTCGAACTACCACTGCCGCTGAGAGACAACACTTCTCTCCCAAACAACAGAGGCCTCGCCGAAGCAAGACTGAGAGGTCTACAGAAACGTCTGATGAGAGACAAGAGGTACCGAGATGACTACTCCACTTACATGAGGGATCTGATTGATCACAAGTACGCTGAAGAAGCTCTGTCGCTGAACGGGCCAGATCAGAACGTGTGGTATATTCCTCACCACGGGATATATCAGAAGGACAAGCTGAGAGTCGTGTTCGATTGTAGTGCCGACTTCCAGGGCCAATCACTGAACGCACGCCTGCTGCCGGGACCTGACCTGCTGAACAGTCTCACAGGTATCCTGTACCGATTTCGAAGGGAACGTGTCGCGTTCAACTGTGACATCAAGCAGATGTTCCACCAAGTGAGTGTGGATCCCAAGGACCGAGACCTGTTGAGGTTTCTGTGGTGGAAGGACGCAGGTATGACCACGACATGCGAGTATAGGATGACGGTACACCTGTTCGGTGCCAGATCTTCGCCTGCCTGCGCACATTACGCCCTGAAGAGCACACAGCACACCGCTGGGGTAGCGAGCACAGTCTGGAAGCCGCCAATTTCATCGAACGTGACTTCTACGTCGACGACGGCCTGACATCAGTTCCCACTCCCGAGGAAGCCGTCAACTTGCTGCAGGCAACCACAGCCCTCTGCGCCAAGGGAGGATTTCACATACACAAGGTAGCCTCCAACTCAAAAGAAGTCATCGCGTCCGTGAATGAAGAGGATCGCGCGAAGTCGATCATGCACTTGGATCTCAGAGAACACGACCTGCCCCTGGAGCGAGCTGTTGGAATCCAGTGGTGTCTTCAGTCAGACAACCTGATGTTCAACATCACCATCAAAGACAAGCCATTCACGAGGAGAGGTATACTCTCGACGATAAGTTCCATCTTCGACCCCCTCGGCATCATATCCCCGATCCTGTTACGTGGCAAGCAGATCCTACAGGAACTATGCAGAGATCATCACGGCTGGGACGATCCCATCCCAGAAGAAATCAAGGCCCAGTGGGAGAAGTAGCGACGAGAGCTCCTCAAACTTCAGGAGCTGAAGGTTTCGCGCTGCTACAAGAATCCCGACTTCGGTAACACTCAGAGAGTCGAGCTGCATCACTTCTCCGATGCTTCGGAGTCCGGTTACGGTCAATGTAGCTACGTGAGGATCATCGATACGACAGGCAAGATCAACGTGAGCCTGGTGACGGCGAAGTCAAGAGTGACCCCCCTCAAGGCTGTAACTATACCCCGACTCGAACTGACGGCCGCAGTCACATCATCTCAAGTCTCAACCCTTCTTAATAGAGAACTCGGCCACACAGAAGCGAAGCACTTCTTCTGGAGCGACAGCACCGTTGTGTTGTCCTACATTTCCAACCAGTCCAAGAGGTTCCACACGTTTGTCGGAAACCGAGTGCAGCAGATCCGTGACGCATCCTCGCCTGACCAATGGCATCATATTGAAGGGAAACTGAACCCCGCTGACCTAGCCTCGAGAGGAGCAGCTGTCGGGGAGCTGCTAGAAAACGAACTGTGGTGGAAGGGCCCACCGTTCCTGCTGAGAGATGCACCTCTTCCCCTCGACGACATCGATTCCCGTCTCAAGACTGGAGACCCTGAGGTCAAGAAGATGACCGTACACTCTACGACTACAACTTCTGCCAAACCAGAACGCGATCACGTACTGACGAGTCTGGAACGCATCTCCGTCTGTCTGCGCACCGAGCGAAACGACTCATCGCTCTGTGTCTGTCATTCAAACCCGGAGCACAGGAGAGAACACAGCTCACGTCGAACCAGCTAGAAGCCGCTCAAACAGTCATAATTCGTCTCGTGCAACAAGAGAACTTCGTGGACGACTTGAAGAACCTCAGGAGAAAGAAAAAGCCGACCGTCTCCAGAGGAAGCAAGCTCGAAAGACTCGATCCATTTCTGGATGAGGATGGACTTATCAGAGTCGGCGGCAGGGTAAGAAGATCCAACGTTCCCCGGGAAGAAGCCCACCCAGTCGTTCTCCCGAAGTCCCACCACGTGACCCGTCTGATCATCCAGCACTTTCACTTCAAAGTCCACCATGCCGGCAGAAGCACAACACTGAACGAGATCAGGGCGTCCGGATTCTGGATCCTACAGTCCAGGACGGCAGTTTCGTCGTGGGTATGGAATTGCGTCACCTGCCGGAAGCTCAGGGGCCGGCCTTCTGGCCAGAAGATGGCAGACTTGCCACAAGACCGGATGGAGCCAGCACCTCCATTTACGAACTCGGGAGTAGATCTCTTCGGACCATTCTACGTTAAACAGGGCCGCTCAGACAAGAAACGCTGGGGCGTCCTGTTCACTTGTTTGGTGACGAGGGCGATCCACATAGAGGTCGCTCACTCGCTGGACACGAGCTCCTTCTTAAACGCCTACCGACGCTTCGTGGGACGACGTGGGGCCATAAGACGTCTGCGCTGCGACCGAGGCACCAACTTCGTCGGGGCAAAAGCGGAGTTGGAGGCGGCTCTTCACGAGCTGGACACGTCAAAGATACAGAGCGAGCTGCTGAAGGACCAATGTGACTGGTTCGAGTTTAACATGAACTTTCCGCTCTCTAGCCACATGGGCGGAGTGTGGGAAAGGATGGTGAGATCGATTCGCGCCGTACTGTCCGAACTGCTGGAACGTCATGGAAGCCAACTCGACGACGAACTGCTTGAGACTCTTATGGTGGAGGCTGAAATGACCGTCAACTCACGACCGCTCACACTTCCGGACACAACTCACCCCGAGACGTCAATCCCGATCACTCCGTCGCAGCTGCTGACACTCAGAAAAACAGTCGTCCTCCCTCCTCCTGGGAGATTTGTTCAAGAAGATCTCTACTGCCGACGTCGCTGGCGACGCGTGCAACACCTGGCCAATGAGTTTTGGACAAGATGGCGCAGAGAATTCCTCCCAACACTCACCGAACGTCGCAAGTGGACGCGCGAGAAGGACAATCTCCAGCCCGGCGACATCGTGCTGATGATCGACAACGACGCGCCGCGATGCAACTGGCCGAGAGCAGTCGTGACCAAGACATTCCCCGGCGATGACGGACTGGTACGCAAGGTCGAGGTCCGAAAAAACCTGTCCAACTACGAGAGACCTGTTCACAAACTTGTGTTGCTTCTGAGACCGGGTACCCCCGTCGAGGGAGCCAAGTGATGTTTACATGTTTGTATGTTTGTATTGTTTGTATTGTATTGTACCCAATCCAGGGGAGCCATGTTACGGCAGTTCCCCGCCGTTTAATTTGCTTTACAAGGACCTCAGTCTTGTTTCTCCGCGCCATTCGCCAGGTGGCGCTCTGGTTGTTGTTATGCTTCCGCCCAAACGGAAAACGTGCTATCGAAATTTATCTCCCCAAATCTCCCGGAAAAGTGGTATGTAATTGTTTAATTCCCATGTAATATGAAGTAAAACCTTCCCTATATCACATGTATTAGTGAGGCTGTTTGTATGATTCAGATCATGACAATATTTCGTGTAGCATCAGTGTTCCAACTTTCTAATTGAATGTCACTTTTGACGTTGTATAAGAATATATAACATTGTGCAGATATTTTCATAGCTTTATTGTCCCTATTATTATAACACTTACCAGATCTCTCTTTGTGAAATGCAGTTTTCACGTTACGAAAAGACGGCGTAAAATAAACGAATGATGCACCTTAACTAGCGTCATTATTACTCGGCGCCGACCGGACCCAGTACAATACCTAACCTATGGTTTCTCATAAGATGTATTCACCATGGCCTTGATAGACGTTTCCAAATCTTCATTATAACTCCTGATTGTTGAAACGAATTCATCAAAATGCCTTTCAGTTTAATGAATGACAAAACTTTTTTGTGAGATGCATGCGGAAGTTGCCGAGAGACCTTGATAACATGGAGAGTTACATTGATGACTTGCTAGTTTACACAGAGACGTTCGAATACATATGGATACTTTGGCGGACCTCAGGTGGGGTATGAATTCGTAGTTATATATCTAAAGGGGGTGTTGTGTCACAAATCAGAATAGCTTAATCATAGTGTTTTGTTTTCTGGTTGTCATGATGGTATAATCATAGTTTTTTGTTTACTTGTCATTAATTCATTACATTAATAGCTCATTCGATCGTTGCAGAAATGTTGAGAATGTTCCACAGTTCGACTATATAAGGAGGATCACCGATGGAGTAGTCAGTTATCACAGTGTTCTCCAGAAGTTCCAACAGAGTTCTCATAGGGATAGTTACATAAGTCTTGATAGCTTCTAAAAGAGTGTAAGTTGGCAGTACCGTTATATCTGTCAGATGAAATCAGCACTGGATATAGGTGCACTGTGAAGTTGCATATTGCTGTTGGTTTTTTCCAAACTTAGCCAATCGTGGAACCTGTGACACTATCAGGTTGAACACTATCTTCCTATCGCAAACAACCACGTGCCTAGTCAAGTCACCAGTCATATGAAGACACGACTACTGTAACATGATTCTGAGTGGCATCTCCAATGTGCAAAGTCTTCAGCCAGTCCAAAACAGTACGGCGCGTCTCATCGCTCGAAAGCGGTCTCGAGAGTGTCACGCCAGCGCCCATGAGCCTATATTGGCGTCCTATTAGGTCGCGCATCGACTAAAATGTTGCTCCTCCTAAATACATATGCCAGCTGCTTAAACATATACCAGCCCCATCGATGTTTGCGTTCAGCATGCAGATATCTCCCTGTTGAGCCAAGAGCGAACCTGTCTACGGTCGTGAACAGGGCCTTCAGAGTTTTTGCTCCGCGCCAATGGAACAATATGCCCTTCATAATACACTCAATGCCCTGCCTTATTTTGAAGCATAGCTAAAAATGCCTTTTCGGAATAGCTATACAAACTTGAAGCAACTATGTGAATCGCTAATGAGCATGCTGCATTGAGTAAGCGATATGTAACTGACACTTTCTATATATTAGAGAAATGGCCTTTTGTTTTGCTACCGTTGTAGGAGAGGGTGCGTGAAGACGTAGTTACTCGATATGTCTATCGGGCCCTCATTGATTGGAGCTGTCGGAGAACAATCTCAAAGTGTCAACCACATTTATTGTTCTTTATCGTGTGACGTAAAAACGAAAGTTGCTGGTGAACATTGAAACCTTGTCTAAGGTTATATTTGATTTTAAAGAACAACTGAAACACAATTTATGGATTCCTTATCCCTTCTGCAACTCCTGGTGGCCTGTAAATAAGAGGTACGTGTCTCATGTAATAGACTTCTATGCAATTTTGCACTTTAAAATGCCACCAACGTACTGTTTTCCTAGGGTGCAAGGTTTTTTGGGAATTGCCTGGATTTGCTCAAACACAATACATATGCGAAATCAACATCATCGTGCAGTGATGTGTAGTAACCATGATTATTCTGCATACCAAGTAAGGTGATTGCAATATATTTTGCAGCTCAAGCACTTGACATTGATATTAGCTTATGCCATTAATGATCTACTTTACGGATACGTTATACCATGCATTGATCAGATTGATTATATTTGCTACTGCCTACATTGGACGCAACTATCGTGCGTAGGTGCTTAGATCGCATTTTTCATACTACACGAGAGCTTATACCTAGCGCTCTTGCAAGGAAGAACACAATTACAAACTATTTTTTCTTAAACGTTTTAAATCAGATAGCTGCAGGGTATTTTGAACAGTATTGCGGTAATCAACTCATATCTTGTAAGATAATCAGTGAATAGAAGTGCAGCTGTGAATATTGAACTGGTAAATATTGTTTAAGGCTATTCTTGATCTCATATAAACGATCTGTCCCGGACATATATGACGCCAATCTGCTGATATGGCTGGCTAAGTGCCAGCGTTAATAATTACCATACTTGGCCATGTGTGCCATTAAACCTGTATCGCTTGTGATATATATGTTTTACCATTCTTTTATATTCAGGAAATGCAATTATTTTATCACAAGCTCTTTTGAAACACCTGATTGCATGCAAACAAAGAGTGCTGAATGGCATTCTTACGGACTGCTATGCTTTCACACAATGCAAAATGCCACCCAGGTAAGCAAAACAGTACTCATTGCACATCTTTTAGATATTTGAGGGGCAGTAGATTATAACTTTAAGGCACATTATTTGAAGTTAATCAAGGAATGATGGTGGAGCATCGCATATAGAAACGATGTACGTCCTGGTGAGGTATCGTTTGCGGATTATGATAGGTATTTATGAGGCTAAATGCATATTGCAAGCATTAACATATAACTAGGCTCCACCAGGATTCATTGAATTTATGAGCGATTATCGTCCGCAACATGTACAGTATGTTGACGACTTATGCCAAGCACGTGATTGGAAATTGCTAGGATATGTTTTGAAGCTTGTCATTTGGTGTGTATTGAATTGTATAGATGATTTTCTAGCCAATAATCGGCTAGTTGTGTGACTATGACCTATTGATTCATAGACAACCGTTTGTCAGCGCATTTAATTGCTGAAACTAAGGTCATCACTTTCAAGCAGTACAAATCTGAGTTCTGCATATGCACAATGTTGGAAAACTTGATCAATTAGATCTTAATGTAAGTTATTGTTGCCGGCTTCCTTGCATGAGTTGCCACAAGCAAATATAGAAAAACATCGCCCCGGTATAGCGATAGTGTTAATGATATACCTAACCTGTATGATTTGACATTAGACATTGATCAATTAGATCTTAATGTAAGTTATTGTTGTCGGCTTCCTTGCATGAGTTGCCACAAGCAAATATAGAAAAACATCGCCCCGGTATAGCGATAGTGTTAATAATATACCTAACCTGTATGATTTGACATATATATATATATATATATATATATATATATATATATATATATATATATATATATATATATATAGATATATATATATATATATATATATATATATATATATATATATATATATATATATATATATATATATATATATATATATCAAATATATAGATATATGTAGATATATAAATATATATATGTATATATATATATTTATATATCTACATATATCTATATATTTATGAATATATATACATATATATATATAAATATATATATATATATATATATGCATATGTGTATATATATGTATATACATATATAGATATATTTTATATATAAATATATATATACATTTACGTATATATATGAATATATATATAATACATTAATTATTAATCATATATAAACTATTCTATATATATTTATATATATACATATATATTTATATATATATGTATATATATTTATATATATAGATATATGTAGATATATAAATTTGATTATATTTTGATTAAAGTTTGGTATTTGTTTTTTTATTCATTTCATAAAATGAAGGATCCTGGAGAAGTCAAACCAACCTGTTTTCTTATTAAAAAAACCTCAGAGTGGTAAGCAGACATCACTCGATCTAATGCAGCTCGACGATCGGTGAAAACTGAGAATTATAAAGCTACTCGAACCGTCCGTTATTTATGTATGACTGAAACAGTTTACCTTTTGATATTTTTGATTATGCGTCCAAGATGCAGGCCAACAGTACCCTGGTTTGTGATGCCTCTATGGCATAAACATTTACTGCAAGACATTGACAGGCACAGCGGCGAAATATTTCCCAAAACAGCTAATTTAAGTGCTTATGGCCATGGTCAATTTGGCTGCCTCACATTTTTCCACGTCATTGTCAAAAACAAGTTGGGTAGTCTGATAAGATTTTGTACCCAGTTCGCTTTATTTGAAGTTTGTGTAAACGAAATGTATGCTCGAAAAAGTTGAATCCCGGAAAAGTTGGATCCAGATGGTTGTTCAATGTCGTTTGGCGCTGGATTATTAGTGTAAAATACATCATTACAAATATATTCTCATGAACAGCGCGTACATGTTTCGTCAGACAAAGTCACGTCGTGGTAACTGATTACGAATACGCCCAAGTAATTCTTATCATCATAAAATTTATTTAAATCAATGTCTAGCAATGTTACCGACTGAAATATTATTATTGTATCTAATTACGTGCATATCCAGGGGCTATACTAAATTACATAACCATTTTACATGTGGGATAAGCTCAATATTTTACTTAAAACTTATTTGACACATATTCATCGTCTCAATGGGTCCTGCTGTGTAAATGATAGATAAAAAGTAACAGATTAGCTGATATGTTTTCTTTTATAATTATATATTTCTTGAGATAAAGACTTTCGACAGCTTAATGTTGAATTTTGATCCTGACGCTTGGCCAACGTATGTGCGAGCTTACGTTTACAAGCGTACATTCACGCAATACAATACAGCACAAACAAATATTTGGTATCTGTAGTCAGACTTGAAGAACACCATTAGTCCTGTATTAGGCTTAAAGTGCCTATCGCACGGTTATAGGTACTTCGCTGAAATCAATTCATAATGTGATCAATAAACTCAAACAGGTCCAATAACCGTCGCATCTGATCAGTTAAGGCCAAAATTTGATAAAATGTCAGTTCAAATTAGCGCGCCCGACAAAACGTTGCGGCAACCATTATCTAGGTCAACCATGCGTGTGACGTCAGGTAAGGGAGGCCGTTCTCAGAGACGCACGAAGTTCCCCGCTGTTTACATTGTTGGAGTTAGTCTCTCGTTTTTGGGATTTTGGATCGTTTTTAGCCATCTTGTGACCGCCTGAACGCGATGGTTAATGGTTGTTGTGTTGGGGGCTGCTCGCGTACCAGTCGGGACGGCGTGAGCTTGTTCAGGTTTCCTCGTAAGGACGATTTAAGAAAACAATGGATTGGCCAGGTGCTACGATCGCGAGACAAATGGCCGGGCCCGGGCAAGTACTCGTTTGTTTGCTCGGTTCATTTCACCGAGGAATGTTTTGAGGAGGCACCGAAACTCAGAGAAGAGCTTGGTTGGATACCACGATGTAAGCTGGTTTTGAAGGAAGCTGCTGTGCCTACTCTTTTTGCGAAGGTCTCTGCTGTCAAGCAATCAAGAAGGGATGGTGAGGCAAGTGGACCCCTCCCACCCCAGCCCAAGAAAAGCAGACCTGCCTTTATCAAGAGAGAGAAGCAGAGGGTGAGACTAGATTACTTTCTTGTTGCATTAGTATTAAATAAATAGTCCATCATCTTGTTAAGAGGGTACAATACATTTCGACCATGCAACAAATTCATGGATCTATATAAATATGATAATTCTAAAGATTGATTTAGCTGATGCATTCCATGAAGGCAAGGAGTGGTTGTGGCCATGGAACAACTATCATGCATGTAATGTTGAACAGACACTGTGTGTTTGTTTGTTTTGGGCATAAATTCTATCCCAATAGCACTGATAGTTTTAGTTTCTTCTTTGGTATACAGATTTTGGAAGCAGCAATGGCTGAAAATGTCACTGGATTTTCAAGGGGCACCTGTCAGATAGCTGAACCTGAATCAATTCCCGACACTGAAGACGATTCTGCGCATGCTTCTGAATCCATGGATGACTGCACCCATTTGATGGAAGCACCAGTACAGACATGGTCCCAGGAATCACAGACAGTATGCTTGAAGCCCAGCAACACAAGGACTCGTAGAGTGCAGACAGTGCAGCAGTGTCACTCAATAGGTATTTAATGTATAGTTGTGTCATTGATAGACTATTTTTCCAGAATACAATTATTGATGCCACAGAAAGTTAATCCAGTTACAATGAAACAGTAAATACTGTTGTAAATTAGCTTGTTGTCATATGTTAAGTTATGCATAAATATGTTTGATAATGAATTGGCAAATATGTATAGGCATATGTACATCAGTGTTTATTTGTATTACCAATGTGTTCAGGTGTCCAATGCCATATCCTTGAAGGCCCGCCATTGAGGATGCTAGGAGAAATGGAGAACGAGCCAATGGAGCATGACCCTGATGAGTGTAGTGATGAAGACCCTTCTCGGACCTTTGATGCAAATCTCTCATCCGACTACATGCCATCTTTCCAAAGTTCCGTTGCATCAGATAATGATGACTGCGAGGATGACATTCAAGACATACATTGGCCTGTGCCAGGTACTCCGCTGAACAAGGAACCAAAGTTCCTCATATTTTCTTCCCAGCTTTTGCAGTTGATGTCATGGATCCACTGTCCCAAATGTGGAGGTATGGATATAAGAAGTAAGAATCCAAAAGTGGTAGGGTCACTTTTAGTGATCACTTTCAGTTGCAACAACTGTGATAAAGAAACTGTGGCCGAGTCAGCCCTATGTTGGAACCTACGCTGCAGGAAATGTCCTTCTTTCCGCTTCAATATTATTTGCTGGAGCCACACCAACGAAGGTGCTTCGAGCTCTCAAATTTATGGGAGTTAAGGCGACTTCTCCATCAACATTTTTTCGGCACTAGACAATGCTGATGCAGCCTGTCATCAACAAGGTGTGGGAGAACCAGCAGACTTCGCTATTAGTGGCCCTACAGGAGAAGGATGGTATAACAATGGGAGGTGACGGACGCGCCGACAGCCCCGGTCATTCTGCAAAGTTTGACTCTTACACCACAATGGAGCTGGAGTCAAATAAAGTAATAGACATCCAATTGGTGCAGGTAAGAGTAATTATACTATTTGCAGTTATAAATATTCACTTGTACCTCCTCTTCCCTTCTGTCTATGAATCCATTCAATATGTTACCATTAATGTGTTACAGTGCACAGAGACTGGTGGCAGCTATCATATGGAACTGGAGGGGCTGGAACGTTCTGTGCAGCTACTACATGACTATGGCCTCACCATTAAAAGCATCATCACAGACAGACATGTGTATGTTCAGTAGTACATAACTCGCAAATAATGCATGCCATATCACCTCGACCCTAAGCGGTTCTTGGTGTTTATTTATGGATCAGCATATAAATGTTACATTATACTCCCCTACAAACATTAGATCTCATTAGTAGGGAATTTGTGTAATCTGTCTATGTAGATCCATTGCCAAATGGATCAGGGAAACATTGCCAGAGACCAGACATCAGTACGACATGTGGCATGTTGCCAAAGGTTAGCTATTTCAATACATATCATCTGTGACTGTTTTGTATGTCACAACTGTCATATGCTTTTATTATTGTAAGATGAACTGGGTAAAATGTAATTATTTGCTCTGTGTATTAGGACTTCGCAAGAAGCTGGAAGCTGCAGCCAGAGAGCGGGGCTGCTATTCACTGTTTGCATGGATCCCCAGTATCACCAATCATCTCTACTGGAGTGCCTCATCTACTACGGACAACAATGGTGACATCATCCTATCTAAGTGGAAATCTATTGCAAACCACGTACAGAATATCCACACGGGTCATGGTAGCACATTTCCCTCTTGTTTACATCCACAGCTTGAAGGCAATGCTGCTAGGAAGAAATGGCTAGAACCAGGTTTGACTCTTTTGGCATCATAGTTTATTCATTATTTAGTAAATGGCCTTCTTATATGCATTTACAAGTTTTACGAGATGCTTAGGTCGTATTTTTCTACAAAATACTGCAATGATCGAGCTACCAAATTACTTACATAACTTGGTTCTAACAGGCAGTCATGTAGCTGTTAAGCTAGAGAAGTTGGTAAACAACCATCTACTCTGCCAGGATGTTCGCAAACTGTCAGGTGACTTGCAAACTTCATCGGTTGAAGCCTTCCATAGTTTGGTCAACCACTTCGCCCCAAAGATGCTGGTCTTCTTCTATGAGGGTATGGTTGCCAGGCAAGTACCAGTCTTATGATATAATTTGTTGCTTTTCACAGTGCTACTTCATGGTGATGTTTGTATATTCTGAATTAAATTTGCGAGTCATTAAATTTGTTCACATGTACTTATATGCCAAATATATGTAGGTCACGTATAATTGGTTCATTGTATCACAGACTGAGACTTGCTGCCCTCCATTACAATGAAAATGGGGGAAGAGATCAGGCGACAACAGAAGCTGGGGATCCAGTCTTCAAGCTTAGATACCCCAAGTTTAAGCAGGGGCATGTTGTCACTAAAGTAGCAACAAAGGCAACATTTGGTGAATATTTTTACTGATATATAAAATGTAAACAACAACAAATTCAATAAACATGGGGATAAAAGGTAATAAGCGACAGTCTGGTGTGGAAGCTGTGACTTGATTCCTGTTATGTTTCAGAATATGTCGAGTGCCTGATGGCTGAGTTTTTGCTAGTTTGCTATGAGCCAACCCTGCCCAAGACACAAGCACCACCTCCAATGTGTGCAGATGCAGTAAGACCAGATCCACAACAAGCCATTGAGGCACACCAGAGTAGGTTCCGCATGAATCGAGACAAGTCCTAGGTAAGTGGAGGGTAGAGGAATCCTTGATAGTCTGGTGCTGGGAAGCTATCTCGTATTGTTGTAACAGCGCAGGCTGGTAACGGAACTCGTATCTTTTGTCCAAGATGTCCCCAGCACCAGCGAACAAACTGCCTGTATGCAGTATACCTGTAACGCCTGTAAAATAACCATGTGACATTGTTGATTTAACGATGATCAAATATTTTTTGTCATACCAGTATCAATAAGTATAATTAAATCGTAAATAATGACTGCTAGCCTTCTTACAGATTTATGTGTAAATAATAGAAAACATTGTCACCTTTGTACATCATTATCTGACATGTGCACGTGCTGTTGTCTGTAGGAGAAATATCCCACTTGCAAGGCCCAAGGGTTCAAACAGATTGGGCTGAAACCAGGATGCTGGGTTATGCAACCAATGGGAATGGGGCTGTTCTCTATGGAGGTCATGACTCGAGGAATCTCCACACAGCACACAGATTCTTCTACCTCTGACATTGGTTGACAGTAGCCACACAAACACCTGTAACATGATGTAATGATGGGAATATTAATGTATGTAATAAAGGATGACATATTGTATGGCAAATATGTTTTAGCCTCTGCATTCATAGAAAATCTGATGTAACACTGAATACATGGTAATATTATACCATAATCTTCACCTCCTAAAGTCCAGTTATACATTCATTTATGGGCTAACTGACAATCCTAGGAGAAAACAGCTGGGGAACTTGCTATCCTATATATATTCTACCCCAGAATCGATCTACATCAACTTTTTAAAATATTGTAATCGGCCTTTGATAAGGCCTACTTTAAATAAAAGAGCATCTCTATGTATTAACAGCAGCTAGTCCGAAATTAGTTGTAGTTTGTTTGCAATTCGTGTGGAGGAGCATTAACATTTACACGATACAACTTTGTAAACATGAACCCTCGCAACCACGTGATTTGATAAAAACTTTGTGGTATCTCATATCTGCTGTCTGATATGGAAGAATTATTTGCTCCAAAGCTCTGTTGTATACATTACTGTTAGGAAAAGAGGTTACATATTTTGTTGGTGAAATTTATGGATTAACTTCGTTACACGCCAACACATATACGATGAACTGGTGCACAAGTACGATCAGACATAGCCTACCAAGCATTGTTCTGTAGCCGCCCTATGTCCTGGGCAGGATGACCCACGTGAGACCCAAGTAGTGATAGACGTGCCCCTTCACACTTCGTTTTTGACATCGAACACTTGACGACGTGGATTGCGCAATATGTTTCGCTGACGATCGCATGCGGATTCGGTGCGGTATTTTGATGACCTAATTCTATTTTTGGAAAGTGATTTCACCATCTGTTCCGTTATTTTCCGCCCTTGAAATCTTTGCGACCTTGGTGACCTCATGGAGGGGCGCTATTTTGGATGAGGTCATTCTATTTTTGGAAAGTGATTTCACAATTTTTTGTCGGATATGTCGTCATAGTTTGCTGAGCTAAGCTAAGTGATGGGATAGAGGGTGTGTATAAAACGGGAGAGTGTCTCAGTTCTGCGTTCATTTATAATCATGGCTGGGAAACGGATGAGCGACGCGGAGTTGTTAAAAGCGGTAGAGCAAATCGAAATGGAGGAAGTGAAACCGCTATACACACGATACTTTGCACAGTATTCGATAGTGGTTTGGAATAAAGATGTAGTGTTTTTGAAAAACAATTTCAAGAAATGTCACATAGAGTTTGGGATGCACTGTGTATTGGACTGTGGTTACGAAATAGCTGCTGTCACAGAAACAATGAAACAGTTAGAAGCGGGAGAGGAGAGTCGTGTCGAGGTCTCTATTGGTGCAGACGTGACGATGAGTGTTCGATACCCGATCCCTATGGTGCTGATAAAGAAGGGTCAGGTGACAATGGAAATGGACAGTTACTCGTGGTATATGTTTGTAGAAGCGTGGGAGGAGTTGAAACAGCTCTACGGAACCCACGTGATGAGAGCGAAATTAATGGAGGAATATCTGATGGTGGTATACACAGACACGCTTGTCGAATTAATCGAAGCTCTAATACCAGAAAAATGCCATGGCTGTCAGATCGACCACCCGAGTCAGCGACAGCATAATCTTTGTTTGATGGCCGAACCTGAAGAACAAGTTCGGATGTGTATGACGGATACTCTCGAGCGTGTTGACGAACACTATGTATCAAGTTTATGGGAATTAAGTATAGGTTTAATTGACCCCTGCCCCTCGTGGATGGAACGTAGCAAATGGTTGTGTGTGGACTATAGGAAATATTGGTTGGAGTCGGTGAAATCAGATATTGAAATACGTGTAATTAACAGATTGTGTAATAAATGAGTGAAAATACAGGCCTGTGTTTGTTTCTTTTAATTATTATTTGGAATGTATGTTATAAAGAGTTCAAATTTGGTGGGTGGTCATTTATGGCTAAGATAGTCAGAGAGTAACATCAACATGACGGATGCGTATAGCAGGTGGTCTGTTTTAAAAGACAAGTTACAGATGCATGCACAACTAACTCGAGAACTGAGAGACAATAAGATCTATAGACAAATTAGTATAAATCAACAGCGCTTGATGGAGTATGGTTACGATTTTGATACGGCTCTTAGTAAAGCGATCGAAGCTAGAGAGTGTTTAATGGATCTTCAGTTAACTACGTTCGTGTCTGAAGATGAGGTAGATTAATGTAATTATAAATATCTGCTTATAAATATCGGTTAACACCAAGTTTACTGGTAGTAGAGTTTGAATCTTTAAAGCGACGACATGGATACTTGTGTAGAATGTGACGAATGTCAGAGAGTCGCTGAGACTCAACAACCATATAGACCCAAGTCACCTGCTCAGGGTAAACACAGAACCCTGAGGTTACGGCGTTGTCCTTTGTGTCAATGTGGGTTTGTAACGAAGGCGCTTTGACCCAACACTTGAAATATCACTGTAATTATAAGCTCTACATATACAATCGAAACTTAAGGAAAACAACACGCACAACAAAGCAGAGGAAGGTTGTGACGTAATCGGAAAGCTAAACTTCCACGTTCGAAGAACCTCACAACCCCGGTGTGCGTGTGTGTGTGTGCGTGATTTACCGGATCTGAAATTAATTTGTCACGTGATCATGACAAACCGCTGACTACAGCTAAATCAATTCGTCACGTGATCATGAAAAAAGCGCTGACATCAGCTTAATTAAGTCGACACGTGATCATGAAAAACCCCTTACATTAGCTCGATCAGGGGATAAATAAGCGAACACGGACAGCTTTTTGTTTCATTCAGGATGGCAGAGGAGAACAGCGAGGAGTGTGATTACATTGACGGACCGTTGTATACCAGTCGTCGTAGTGGTCGCTTTCAAATTTCACAGTGGTGTAGTAACCCAGACCCCAATGATTTACACATTCGCGATCGATGGAGCGGACATCAAATAAAATTACCCTCAAATGCCTTTCTCAGAAGCGGGACGGCTCTTACATCACTCACCTTATCGTTGATTGACGCGGAAGCTGGCCAATCGGACGTTGATACGGAAGAAACCATTTGTGACGATGTAATTGGTCGAGTGAAAGCCCCAGTCCCCTATATTGAAATTACCCGTGAAAGCGTGACCATGTGCTTTGATAGTTTCAATTGGTGGCAGCTCATAAAAGCTTACCAAGACCTATCAGCACGCTCACAAAAGATGGATGACCAAGGAACGTCGCCTGATGGGTGGGATATGATAATTAGCCTTTACAGTGGTTTGATGAAGCCATTGTTATCTGACATAGCTCAAGAACCATGCGTCGTGTGTGGAACGGGCGTATGTCAAGCCGAGAACCAACAAAAGATGTATTCACATTGCGTTGGAAGAGCCTTGGATAAGGTGGACGAACATCACGTCACTTTATTATGGCGCTTGTTGTGTGAGCAACACAATTCGACTGAACTGTGTCTTTGGCTCTCTAGAGAGTATCGACGTACCATGTTAGGTTTTTGTGTGACCACCGAACACTGGTCTAAAGTCTTAATGGGGGAACCTTATGACTGTAAATATAATAAAATTATTAGACGCATGAATATATATGATTGGTGATTGAATAAAAAGTGACAATATACTTTAGTTGAATTTCTTTTTGTGTTCTACTTGGTGATTGAATAAAAAGTGATGATATACTTTAATTGAATTTCTTTTTGAGTTCTACTTATCACGACACTATTTACCTATCCTATCTATAAAAAGAGTGGGGAACTGTGAATGATAACTCAGTATAAGAATGGATCGAGCCTTAAAACACCCCTTTAGTTGCGTGATAGCTGGTCCGAGCGGCTGTGGAAAAACTTACTTTGTGAGTGAGTTAATCAAAGGTAGTCACATTGAGCCACCACCCGACCGAATCGTGTGGTGTTTCGGAGAGTGGCAAACCATGTACACTCAACTACCGCACGTGGAATTTGTAGAGGGATTGAATTTTGAGACAGATCCTCAACAAAGAACCTTGTTGATCATCGATGATTTGATGGAAGAAACTGACGAACGCGTCACTCGCCTATTCACCAAAGGGAGTCACCATGGCAATCTTAGCGTGTTGTATTTAGTACAAAAGTTTATTCGGAAAGAATAAAGAACATCGAACAATCAGTTTGAACGCTCATTATTTAGTGGTATTTAAGAACCCTCGGGACGCTTCACAAATCATGCATTTAGCCAAACAAATGTACCCGCGAAACATCAAGTATGTACAAGAAGCCTTTTCGGATGCTACTTCGCAACCTCACGGTTATTTGTTTATCGATTTGAAACAGGCAACACCAGATCACTTACGGCTACGAACTGACATACTACGACCCAATCAAGTTGTATACCTACAGAAATAAATACCGTCGATCATCGGACGACCGCCATTCTTATCGTTAGACATAGATCATGGCAGAGCATCTCAGAAAACACGCTGATACATTACGAGTGATGGCTAAAGCCAAACCCCCTGTCAATAGGGCTTTGATTCACACGGCTGACAAAGAATTGATAAATTGTCTATGTGAATGTGCACTCAATGTTTTAAAAGGAAACGTATCCTTGACTTCAGTTCAGAAGCGTAAATTAGCCCGATACAAACAAGGTCTGCGCGCTTTGATCTCACCTAAAACTAACGTCAAGAAAAAGAAAAGAGTATTACAAACCGGTGGTTTTTCTCCCGGCGTTATTAGGACCTATTTTAGGTATCGCTGGTCCGTTGTTAGGCAAACTATTGGGCTAAAATTATGGCTAAGAAAATGATGTTGGTTGATCCCCGGGTACTGTCAAGTGGGCGTTATGATCAAGCTCCCACTGTCGACGTGTTATCCAACTTAGATGCGGAGATGAGGGATGTCCTGAATCGTAGTGATTTATCGGAGGAGGCTAAAGTAGAATCTTATAACCAAATTTTAACAAAACACCGCGAGTATTACCGCCAGCACAGAACCCCGACACCTCACACAGCCTTAGCTAATACCCCGCCCCACACACCCAAACAAGAAGATGTGTCTATTGAGGAAGTTGTAGAAACCATCCCTGATAAATTTCAGAAAAAAGGGCGTTTGCTATTAGAACGCCTTCGAAAAAACCCAGACGTGGGTTGGAATGAACGAGAGGAATTAACGATTAAAGGACAAGCCGTTAGTGGGACTAACGTGGCGGATTTGGATAACGATGTGTTGAGACGACGTAAACACTTTGAACCAGAGGGTTGGAAAAGATTTGCTGAAGCGTTGCGAGACTCCAACATTCCTCAAGATTTAGTAGGTCACCACGATCGATGGAACTATATCCGACAGGGTGCGATGCAAATAGATAAAAGACCTGGTGAGGAGGAGCCTGTAACACAAAATTGGATGTCATGGAGAAGTTAAGTGTGTATTTCGACCCTGAGGCACCGGCCGCGTATGGAGGGGTGCAGCCATTGGTTAGAGCTACGAAACTCAAAACAAAGGCAGTCAGACAATGGTTGGGCGAGCAAGATGCCTATACATTACATAAACCGATCCGTCGTCGATTTCGAAGACGACGCGTCATAGTCGGGGGAATTGACCATCAATGGCAAGCCGATTTGGTGGACATAGCTCGCTTAGCCAAACAGAACCAAGACATGAAATTTCTCTTGACCTGTATCGATGTATTCTCGAAATATGCGTGGGTGATACCACTAAAAAATTTCAGACATTTCTTAAGCAGCAGGGGATTCGCTTTTTTACCACCCACAACGAAGAAACCAAAGCTAGCATAGTCGAGTGGTTTAATCGTACGTTAAAAACTAAAATGTGGCGTTATTTTACCAAACACAACACCAGTGTTTATCTACCGGTTCTGGCTTCGCTGGTGAAAGGATACAACGTCAGTTATCACCGCAGCATTAGGCGCCCCCCGATATCAGTCTCGGTGCGTAATCAAGAAGGCTTGTATTCAGTTTGACAATCGTAAAGGGAAAGACATTCCTCACACCTCAATATTTGACGAAGACCTTCGGTCATGACAACTTGAAGTTTGGGATCGATTATTTTTACATTCACTGTCTGTGAGTAGGAATTAAATTGAAATCGAACAACGCCTCTGACATGCAATTTGCGGATGTGCATATTGAGCGTGTCTATCAATTGATCAGCACTGTAGGAACCCGGAGTCAGGCGAACCACCAAGGACTCGACCAAAGGATCCCCTTCCATGTGTCTGTCTTTCGTATGGTACCCAGCTCGCTGATCCACTATGACAAAACCCACGTTCTCCCCGATGTTGTACCAGGAAATAGGGTACATAATTTCTGCTAATCCCACTCCCCATTACCTTTTAATTGTATGGGTTTGGGCAATTGAGTAAAGTAACGTGTCAGCGTGTTTTTGGGGTGATAATTCATTGAACTGTTGGAAGGCAGGGTCAGAAAGAAACTCATGACGTCGCTTTATGTTTCAAAGTGGGGTTGGGAAGAATGTACCCTAAGCTACTGCTTAACAGAGCAGTCCACAAATTACTATCTCCTTTACCCGCCGTTAGATTGTAGATGCTGACGATGATTACGGTATATAAAATGAGGATTTGTGTGAAAAACACGATTTCGGCTTTCGGAATTTCCCGACCAAATATGGTCCACACCCGATCACTTCTCTGATCTTCCATCCTAATGACGCTTCTGTTCCAAATCTCAGTTTTTATACAGCTCCACACCACTGACCCAACTATTAAAACTGGCAGGGTAGCCAAATCACTTGACAAAGTATTGTTTTTGTCCTTTCCGTTTACGTTCTTTGATAATTTTTTCAACCCTATACCATGCTTTGTCATTCACTTTCTGTAATTCTTCCGCGTAAAATGTTCCCTCTAACACTTCGTCATTATCATCCTTTATCGTATACACATTAGGGGAGCCTAAGTGAACGTTCTCCACCCGAAACAACTCCTCACTCCAATTGGAAGTGTAACCCTTTTTAAATTTACCCCGTGCTTGACTGATGCGGACACGATCCCCGATATCATACCGTGGTCGTTTAACCTCATCAGAGCGTTCCCCGTATAATGTCATCCACGTGTCTTCTTGATTACGCACCGAGACTGATATCGGGGGGCGCTTAATGCTGCGGTGATAACTGACGTTGTATCCTTTCACCAGCGAAGCCAGAACCGGTAGATAAACACTGGTGTTGTGTTTGGTAAAATAACGCCACATTTTAGTTTTTAACGTACGATTAAACCGCTCGACTATGCTAGCTTTGGTTTCTTCGTTGTGGGTGGTAAAAAAGCGAATCCCCTGCTGCTTAAGAAATGTCTGAAATTTTTTAGTGGTATCACCCACGCATATTTCGAGAATACATCGATACAGGTCAAGAGAAATTTCATGTCTTGGTTCTGTTTGGCTAAGCGAGCTATGTCCACCAAATCGGCTTGCCATTGATGGTCAATTCCCCCGACTATGACGCGTCGTCTTTGAAATCGACGACGGATCGGTTTATGTAATGTATAGGCATCTTGCTCGCCCAACCATTGTCTGACTGCCTTTGTTTTGAGTTTCGTAGCTCTAACCAATGGCTGCACCCCTCCATACGCGGCCGGTGCCTCAGGGTCGAAATACACACTTAACTTCTCCATGACATCCAATTTTGTGTTACAGGCTCCTCCTCACCAGGTCTTTTATCTATTTGCATCGCACCCTGTCGGATATAGTTCCATCGATCGGGGTGACCTACTAAATCTTGAGGAATGTTGGAGTCTTGCAACGCTTCAGCAAATCTTTTCCAACCCTCTGGTTCAAAGTGTTTACGTCGTCTCAACACATCGTTAACCAAATCCGCCACGTTAGTCCCACTAACGGCTTGTCCTTTAATCGTTAATTCCCCTCGTTCATTCCAACCCACGTCTGGGTTTTTTCGAAGGCGTTCTAATAGCAAACGCCCTTTTTTCTGAAATTTATCAGGGATGGTTTCTACAACTTCCGCAATAGACACATCTTCTTGTTTGGGTGTGTGGGGCGGGGTATTAGCTAAGGCTGTGTGAGGTGTCGGGGTTCTGTGCTGGCGGTAATACTCGCGGTGTTTTGTTAAAATTTGGTTATAAGATTCTACTTTAGCCTCCTCCGATAAATCACTACGATTCAGGACATCCCTCATCTCCGCATCTAAGTTGGATAACACGTCGACAGTGGGAGCTTGATCGTAACGCCCACTTGACAGTACCCGGGGATCAACCAACATCATTTTCTTAGCCATAATTTTAGCCCAATAGTTTGCCTAACAACGGACCAGCGATACCTAAAATAGGTCCTAATAACGCCGGGAGAAAACCACCGGTTTGTAATACTCTTTTCTTTTTCTTGACGTTAGTTTTAGGTGAGATCAAAGCGCGCAGACCTTGTTTGTATTGGGCTAATTTACGCTTCTGAACTGAAGTCAAGGATACGTTTCCTTTTAAAATATTGAGTGCACATTCACATAGACAATTTATCAATTCTTTGTCAGCCGTGTGAATCAAAGCCCTATTGACAGGGGGTTTGGCTTTAGCCATCACTCGTAATGTATCAGCGTGTTTTCTGAGATGCTCTGCCATGATCTATGTCTAACGATAAGAATGGCGGTCGTCCGATGATCGACGGTATTTATTTCTGTAGGTATACAACTTGATTGGGTCGTAGTATGTCAGTTCGTAGCCGTAAGTGATCTGGTGTTGCCTGTTTCAAATCGATAAACAAATAACCGTGAGGTTGCGAAGTAGCATCCGAAAAGGCTTCTTGTACATACTTGATGTTTCGCGGGTACATTTGTTTGGCTAAATGCATGATTTGTGAAGCGTCCCGAGGGTTCTTAAATACCACTAAATAATGAGCGTTCAAACTGATTGTTCGATGTTCTTTATTCTTTCCGAAAAACTTTTGTACTAAATACAACACGCTAAGATTGCCATGGTGACTCCCTTTGGTGAATAGGCGAGTGACGCGTTCGTCAGTTTCTTCCATCAAATCATCGATGATCAACAAGGTTCTTTGTCGAGGATCTGTCTCAAAATTCAATCCCTCTACAAATTCCACGTGCGGTAGTTGAGTGTACATGGTTTGCCACTCTCCGAAACACCACACGATTCGGTCGGGTGGTGGCTCAATGTGACTACCTTTGATTAACTCACTCACAAAGTAAGTTTTTCCACAGCCGCTCGGACCAGCTATCACGCAACTAAAGGGGTGTTTTAAGGCTCGATCCATTCTTATACTGAGTTATCATTCACAGTTCCCCACTCTTTTTATAGATAGGATAGGTAAATAGTGTCGTGATAAGTAGAACTCAAAAAGAAATTCAATTAAAGTATATCATCACTTTTTATTCAATCACCAAGTAGAACACAAAAAGAAATTCAACTAAAGTATATTGTCACTTTTTATTCAATCACCAATCATATATATTCATGCGTCTAATAATTTTATTATATTTACAGTCATAAGGTTCCCCCATTAAGACTTTAGACCAGTGTTCGGTGGTCACACAAAAACCTAACATGGTACGTCGATACTCTCTAGAGAGCCAAAGACACAGTTCAGTCGAATTGTGTTGCTCACACAACAAGCGCCATAATAAAGTGACGTGATGTTCGTCCACTTTATCAAGGCTCTTCCAACGCAATGTGAATACATCTTTTGTTGGTTCTCGGCTTGACATACGCCCGTTCCACACACGACGCATGGTTCTTGAGCTATGTCAGATAACAATGGCTTCATCAAACCACTGTAAAGGCTAATTATCATATCCCACCCATCAGGCGACGTTCCTTGGTCATCCATCTTTTGTGCGCGTGCTGATAGGTCTTGGTAAGCTTTTATGAGCTGCCACCAATTGAAACTATCAAAGCACATGGTCACGCTTTCACGGGTAATTTCAATATAGGGGACTGGGGCTTTCACTCGACCAATTACATCGTCACAAATGGTTTCTTCCGTATCAACGTCCGATTGGCCAGCTTCCGCGTCAATCAACGATAAGGTGAGTGATGTAAGAGCCGTCCCGCTTCTGAGAAAGGCATTTGAGGGTAATTTTATTTGATGTCCGCTCCATCGATCGCGAATGTGTAAATCATTGGGGTCTGGGTTACTACACCACTGTGAAATTTGAAAGCGACCACTACGACGACTGGTATACAACGGTCCGTCAATGTAATCACACTCCTCGCTGTTCTCCTCTGCCATCCTGAATGAAACAAAAAGCTGTCCGTGTTCGCTTATTTATCCCCTGATCGAGCTAATGTAAGGGGTTTTTCATGATCACGTGTCGACTTAATTAAGCTGATGTCAGCGCTTTTTTCATGATCACGTGACGAATTGATTTAGCTGTAGTCAGCGGTTTGTCATGATCACGTGACAAATTAATTTCAGATCCGGTAAATCACGCACACACACACACGCACACCGGGGTTGTGAGGTTCTTCGAACGTGGAAGTTTAGCTTTCCGATTACGTCACAACCTTCCTCTGCTTTGTTGTGCGTGTTGTTTTCCTTAAGTTTCGATTGTATATGTAGAGCTTATAATTACAGTGATATTTCAAGTGTTGGGTCAAAAGCGCCTTCGTTACAAACCCACATTGACACAAAGGACAACGCCGTAACCTCAGGGTTCTGTGTTTACCCTGAGCAGGTGACTTGGGTCTATATGGTTGTTGAGTCTCAGCGACTCTCTGACATTCGTCACATTCTACACAAGTATCCATGTCGTCGCTTTAAAGATTCAAACTCTACTACCAGTAAACTTGGTGTTAACCGATATTTATAAGCAGATATTTATAATTACATTAATCTACCTCATCTTCAGACACGAACGTAGTTAACTGACGATCCATTAAACACTCTCTAGCTTCGATCGCTTTACTAAGAGCCGTATCAAAATCGTAACCATACTCCATCAAGCGCTGTTGATTTATACTAATTTGTCTATAGATCTTATTGTCTCTCAGTTCTCGAGTTAGTTGTGCATGCATCTGTAACTTGTCTTTTAAAACACAGACCACCTGCTATACGCATCCGTCATGTTGATGTTACTCTCTGACTATCTTAGCCATAAATGACCACCCACCAAATTTGAACTCTTTATAACATACATTCCAAATAATAATTAAAAGAAACAAACACAGGCCTGTATTTTCACTCATTTATTACACAATCTGTTAATTACACGTATTTCAATATCTGATTTCACCGACTCCAACCAATATTTCCTATAGTCCACACACAACCATTTGCTACGTTCCATCCACGAGGGGCAGGGGTCAATTAAACCTATACTTAATTCCCATAAACTTGATACATAGTGTTCGTCAACACGCTCGAGAGTATCCGTCATACACATCCGAACTTGTTCTTCAGGTTCGGCCATCAAACAAAGATTATGCTGTCGCTGACTCGGGTGGTCGATCTGACAGCCATGGCATTTTTCTGGTATTAGAGCTTCGATTAATTCGACAAGCGTGTCTGTGTATACCACCATCAGATATTCCTCCATTAATTTTTCGCTCTCATCACGTGGGTTCCGTAGAGCTGTTTCAACTCCTCCCACGCTTCTACAAACATATACCACGAGTAACTGTCCATTTCCATTGTCACCTGACCCTTCTTTATCAGCACCATAGGGATCGGGTATCGAACACTCATCGTCACGTCTGCACCAATAGAGACCTCGACACGACTCTCCTCTCCCGCTTCTAACTGTTTCATTGTTTCTGTGACAGCAGCTATTTCGTAACCACAGTCCAATACACAGTGCATCCCAAACTCTATGTGACATTTCTTGAAATTGTTTTTCAAAAACACTACATCTTTATTCCAAACCACTATCGAATACTGTGCAAAGTATCGTGTGTATAGCGGTTTCACTTCCTCCATTTCGATTTGCTCTACCGCTTTTAACAACTCCGCGTCGCTCATCCGTTTCCCAGCCATGATTATAAATGAACGCAGAACTGAGACACTCTCCCGTTTTATACACACCCTCTATCCCATCACTTAGCTTAGCTCAGCAAACTATGACGACATATCCGACAAAAAATTGTGAAATCACTTTCCAAAAATAGAATGACCTCATCCAAAATAGCGCCCCTCCATGAGGTCACCAAGGTCGCAAAGATTTCAAGGGCGGAAAATAACGGAACAGATGGTGAAATCACTTTCCAAAAATAGAATTAGGTCATCAAAATACCGCACCGAATCCGCATGCGATCGTCAGCGAAACATATATTGCGCAATCCACGTCGTCCAGTGTTCGATGTCAAAAACGAAGTGTGAAGGGGCACGTCTATCACTACTGACCCAGACGCAGCAGTTTCATCGCCAATGTCTGTTTTCTCCTCATCGGAGACGTCGGATTCGCTCCTTTCTGGTTCGAATCTGTATGGCATAACATGCTCTGCCGAAGCAACGATAGTTTGCGAATCACCTGTGCCATACCATGTCTCTTCGTCGCTCTCCTGGAGTGATGAAATAACGAAATTTCCAGCAGCCATTTCTCGCTAATCGTAGTGCAGATTGCGCCTCGCAACAAAAACTCTCCCGGACCTGACGTCACGCGGAGGCGATGAATTATTCATGAGCTTGTCGGCTCTATACGCAGAATTCATCTTTAAAGTCGAATTTCGATCAGAAAGCGCGCACTTAGACAATTGACACATATACAAAATAGGTACATTTGGGTTATATTTCCGTTATCTGGCGAAAAAAATGACATGATTTTTCGTGCGATAGGCACTTTAAGTAATGCATCTTGATGAGCAGCATGTTAATACAGAATCCACACCGATACAAAAAGTAGGTAAGAAAATGCATATCGACCGAATAATACTTTTTACACAATCAACTCTGCAACTTAAACGCAATTTATTTTCTTATTCACAAGGTTGCTCGTTAACAGGATTACGCTGAAGCTATAAGTTGCTTAGTTGACAATGGGTGGCTTTGTAGTCAACTTCTATGGCCGAATGGATTCAAAACCGATATCAACAATGTCATGTGCTAGCCAGACTTAATTGTTGGCCGAAACTCCTCATGCAATCAAAATGATAGCAAACTTAGTTTGAATAAATTAAGGTCGGTTACCTTATCGAAACGAGTAATTACGTATGACAAATATGGTATCGTTTAGTGGATCCCTGCCGGTTTTGATCATACAAATGTGTTTGCCAAATTTTTCGTGCTTCGTGCTTACAACTCGATTATCTAATTGTCTATGTAAAGAAATCGGAGTATTTTTGACCGCAATGGAATTCTCAAATTTAATGAATAAAAGCGGCTAGGATTTTGGCCTAACATAGCAATAATCATTAGGGTCGCTGTGAATTTCAGAACTTCGGCGCTGGTTTGGTCGATTCGGTCCAGTTTGTGTTGTTCTTACTATTGGTTATACTGTATATGAGCCAGGTCAGAAATATTTGAGATGTTCCGCAAGGATTTATGCCAGACGTTTCAAAAACGTGATCTAATCGAATGTTCTTAAGATGCAATTCCTTAGTTGACCAGTCTCAGCTGGACAATCAATTGAGGAACAAACTTCTTTTGTCTACGGGTCAACTGAATACATTGTATTTGAACGTCTCTCTTAGTAGTGACTGTAATTTAATGACTTGATGGATTAGATGTTTTTCTACAGAATTGAATACATAATAGTAGAATTACCTGGATGAGTCAACAGCTATAGTTCACACAATATGTTTTCCTCGCAATAAAAGGATTATCCCTCTCACTCCTTGCTATAGCATCACATCAAATGATTATTCCAAGATATAAGAGACACGCGCATCACCTCAATCTGTGCTGAAATAATTGCTGATATTATGTCCTGACGAAGGAATTAGCTTTGACTATCCTCTAGAGCGAATAGCGTGGTATACCAATGATAAACGCTCCTCAAGCTTCCTCATTCTGCTGGCACTTGGTTTTAATCCTAATACCACGTTTGCAAGTTGTTGAACATGATCTCAAACAAGTAATCGAGAGCAGCATTCACAGATATATTCAGAAATAATTATAGGGTGCAACTTATGACGTTTACCATTTTGATTATTCTCATTTCAAATACGTTAGACAGGATATGCGACGGCTTTTACCGGCGAAATGATGTCCAATGTCCATGCAGTCCCATTAACAGACACAATGTGTAAAACCTTTGCATCAGTCTTATCATCTAGCTATGACATCACAACTTGCTTAACTACAGGGCTTACTCCTCAATCGTACCGAAATTTCAGTGGCAGTCGCTCAACTATGGTTGCTGTCATCGAATCGCATTCCATTATGCCCAAGCATCGCATTTACATTCTTTTTTTACGCTGGCGATATCACATCGCTGGCGGAAGTCAAACTTGATGTCACGATCATATCGATTTTGCATACAATACAGTTCATCGCATTATCATCCGACAATAAACGACATTCCTGAATGTACAGTTAGTTTGTTAGCATAGGTTAATACGCCGGATGATAGTTTTTCGGAGTATGGAGTGGCGTCAATGAGACGACTGAGAGCCTCATAGAATTCCTCCTTTGTCTCGTTTAAGTAAGACATAGTCGGGGCATATGCGCTGATGATGGTGACGACGATTTTCTCATTCATCCAACGCATCGTCATGAGTCTGTCACTGATTCCTTGCGGTAGTTTGTCCATCAGCTTCACGTGCTTGGTTCGAATAGCTAAACCAACTTGCGCTTGCCTGGGTTGGTCCTCTTGGCGGCCACTCCAGGACAACGTGTAGCCGTAGCCACGTTCCTCAAGCTGAGATGATTCTGCAAGACGTGTCTCGCTCGGACCAGCTACGTCAATATTGAAACTGTTGAGCTCCTTGGCTACGAAGGCAGGCTGTTGGGATTGTCCTAGAGGGTCCTCACATTCCATGCTGAGATGATAACTTGAGTTCTGCGCTTGTGTGTCTTAGCATTCCTATTGTTTCATGAAGTGCTGGATATCACAGCAAGGAAACCTGCTCGGTAGTGTAGTGACACCGGGGTTGTGCAGCACAAATGCCACTCTCTCCTCTCGTGTGCATCGTTGACTGCAGGTACAGGGACCGCAACATGCTGCAGATGAACACGGGCGCAGCATCTGAACAATTCTAGTGTGAAACTGAAATGTTATTCCTCAGATTCAATGGACAATTAAGTTTGAAATTGCAATGCGCTATTCACATGAAGATAAACTGTCAAATAATTGACATATACGTAGCGCTTACGCACGTACATGTCAAAGATAGGTATCGGTTGGTACACAGCGCATGATGATGTGAAAAATTATTACTCTTAACTTGGCTAGCTTCTTACAATGTCCGACCTCATATCCGGACACATTTGATTAAACTGACACAAACAAACGCCACGATTCCGTAAAACGATAAAGTGCAAATCAAAAAACAATTCTGGCATTCACGGATACATTATCATTTGATTGATATCGTGCACAAAGTTACACCGCATGTTCAAAGTGTGGCCAATCATTTTCATAACATACACGTACCCAACACACACACATTCACTCACACTCATACAAACATATACATGCTTTGGATTGGAGTGGCGTAATAAGCCTAAGAAATACATGCTAAAAGTGAACATAGCTTGCGCCTCTTTGACAGTGTAACTATTATTAACAGGTATATTGTTACCGGCGGTTTGAAAGTCGTCGTCTTGAGAGGTATCAATTCAATTTCTGGTAAAAGGGGTCAATTCAAATCACTATGGTTCAGTATAGAATATCGCTTATACACCAAGATATACTTCACTTGTCTAATGGACCACTGCTTCCAATTCCAATGTCACAAAAATGGTATCTCGAGAGCCCTCTTTTTATGCCATTAGACTGAAGCTCTTTACTAAAAAAAACCCGGATAGCTATGCACGTGAATACCCTCTTTGTATGTTATGGATTGAACCATTAGGCCGTTTGAGTATCTGAACTCGGATGGTCTTGCGCTAGATAAGTGCAATTCAGTTTAACTTGTCAAGAGCCAATGCATTAGTACTTGACAAATACACGGTGCTATAACGCACTCACAGGAAGATAGCATCGTGAAATGCTTCTGCCATTTGTTATACAATGACTATCTTTTGACCCTGAATTTACTCTTTATCTCATATAAATAACACCCACAACAGCATGCAATATGAACGATTATTTGCATTTACTAGCGCCCAAATTTCATTTGCTTATGTTTAAACATTTGTTGATCATTGTTGATCATGATATATATATATATATATATATATATATATATATATATATATATATATATATATATATATATATATATATATATATATATGTATATATATATAAATATATATATATATTTATATATATATATATATATATCTATATATATATATATATATATATATATATATATATATATATATATATATATATATATATATATATATATATATATATATATAAATTAAACAACAATGGCGAACCAATCTTTCTAGACATCATATATTAGACTTGGGCGGGATTAAATAGCCACAACAATGTACAAAGTGGTATCTGCAGCAAATTTAGCTGAAATGAAATATTCTTATCTTGACAGGCCATCTCGAGTCACCACAGACCACAACCATTCACAAATGAGGCGGCAGACCTAGTCCGACTCCGTCTTCTTCTATCGTTCATTTTTTATCAACACAGACATCTGATGTCATAAAAACTGACGCTGAAACCCAAATACTCCATGCCGACATAGCTACCCTTAAAAATAAGTTAATTTCGCTCCATACCAGTCATGTCTTACCTGCATGTGATATCGATGCAGTTCAATGAGCCGATATAAAAACACGATACGATATACAAGCCTTAGACAGAACAGTTGTACACAATTTATTTTCGTATGCAAAGCAATATTTGCTCATACCGACTTGGTAGTTGTCAGCGCTAATTATCATGCTCTACTTCATGGCCGCCTTCAAATTAGGGCAACAAAACAAAAACTAGCGCACGATTTCTTAGTCAGGGGTCTATGCATTTCAAAATAATAGTGATTCAACGGTAATATTTTCGCCCAGAATTGTAGGTTGCATATGATCCCAAAGTATTAATCTACTAAATTCGTTACAAACGTGAGACGTGTGTAGAGCGGTATCCTGCCAAAAGAACAATTGGGGTAATAAAATATTCCTCTGCGGAAGGTGATAACAGGCACCAGGCAATCGAGTGTTTTGCGATACTAATAAACTAGCTGCTGCACCAATCTCTCAAGATTAATTACTCCTTGCATCGCAGAGACTTTTTAAAATGCCCTAGGAAATGTGTAATCCATGCTACTCACGCTAATACGAAGGCTTGATATAATTGCAAATATCGCGGCGAAATATTTGCGATTAATTAGTTTGCACATATTAATTATAAGGTGCAATCGATTGGCATGAGAAGCTATGAATTAATTGCCTGACGCTTGGGTAAAATCGATCTGTAGTCCTCTTTTAGAGCTTCGTGATGATCTGCACTGTTTGTTTGCTCATTCACAATGATAGGGGTGTCGCATTACAAGACCCCCTTTTTCAATGTCGCCACCGCGTCAGGTTCATGACTACCCATGCTCTTTTTCCATGTCTTAGGTTGTGAGGCATGTAAGCCGCTTATGGGCAGATCTGTGGCAGACAGGTGCACTTTGGCGATATCAACCATCAACCACGAGCAACGTAACAGCGGCGAGAGGTTGAATACATTTACACGACATATGTGTCGCCAAGGCGCAATTCATCCATCCTCAATGACAGTCTTTCGATAAATCTAAGTATTGAATCAATGCCTGCAGAAACGGCATGTGGGTGCTGCCCCTAGCGACCGCGTCATTGACGCCAGAGCATGCCCGCGCCCTGCACGAGCTCCTATTGGTTGACCATGAAATAATCACCGGCTCGACTCAGTTGCCTAGAGTGAAGGACACAGCGCGCCGCATACAGTTTGCGTTTACAGGCGGTACCATACACGCTCATTTGTCTGCTCTGTGGTAGCGAAAGGGATTGCAATCTGTCATCTCGTGAGTAGCATGTGTATTAACTTATCAATTCCGTAAAATTGAATGCATTTTAACGCTTATTGATCGACTGTAACTGCTGCAGTATCGAGCTTTAAAAAGGAACATTGTTACTATCACTGTGTGTCATATC
This sequence comes from Urechis unicinctus, assembly GCA_034190875.2. NCBI lineage: Eukaryota > Metazoa > Annelida > Polychaeta > Xenopneusta > Urechidae > Urechis > Urechis unicinctus. The sequence goes on along the minus strand of CM067351.1, from coordinate 31,959,835 downwards.
ATTTATTTGTTAGACTTACGATACAGGTTACAGGTCTTAGTTTTGATTGTGCTAATGTTAACTCCTCAAACCTGTTTGTATCGCGCTCTATTTGCAACAGGCGAATCAAACAGAACATCAGGTTTTAGAAAAAATTACATTGGTAAATATAATGGCATATCCAGTATCAAATCTCCTTTGGTCAACAACAGGAGGTCAGTTTAAACGCGTCATTGCTGAGATGCATAAAAGCGCGTATTGGCAGGTAGAAATTGGGTTCTCCTCGCAAAATGTTCCGCTGACTGACTACTGCCAAGCCACTCTTGGCTAATAGGGGTACATACAAATAATTCACGCAGCGGAATTTCGTAAGATTCTTATATAGAATTAAGAACAAGCACTTAGTGCGGGTGATATCGCTCCTGTGGGATGCACACTGTCCCATATCAGTACCCTACCACGCAAATTATTTATGAGATTGCTTGAACATGCTGGTACGCTATATCATACATTAACAAATTACACATATATGCGAGTCGTAGTTCTCTCTTTTCGCTTCAATGAAAAAATATTCGGGAAATTCAGCTCGATTGTAGCATGTACAATGCGTGTCATTAATCATCAATATCAGTATCCCTGCAGTAAATATGTTTTATTTAATGTTTTTCTGCTTTTCTAGCTGGTTAATGGAGATCAGTTCGTGCCGAAGAAGCTTGATTCATCACTATTGACCCGAACAAGCTTCAGTGCCGTTCAAACAATAAATTATATATCTTACTCAATATGGATCCACAAGCTATTGACGATAAGCAAGGTTGTGGTATAAGATCCACCGGAGATTGCATGATTGTCGGCTATAATACGTCAGGAAACAGTACCCAAAATGCCACGGAGCAGACAAGTTCGTACATATACGACTATTACTATTATGACGACGAAGGACCGTTTGAAGACGCCGTCGGTATCATGAATAAGATATTGCTTCCAATCGTTATATTTGGAGGGGTGATAAGTAACACGATGAGCTTTTTGGTATTTGTGAGTACCCACTTGAGAATGCATTCAAGCACAGTGTATCTTGCATTTCTCAATTTTGTGGACAGCCTATTTCTGCTCTTTTTGCTACCAACGTGGCTTGGATGGGTTGGCGTTTTTGTCATCCATAAGGTTGGGTGGTGCCGTCTGATAGTATATGGGACGAATATCACCAGTTTTCTTTCGGTGTGGGGTGTTGTGAGCTTTACTATCGAGAGGTATATCGTGGTCTATCACCCGCTGCAGCGTAATCTGCTGTGTACACGTGGAAAGGCGCTGATGACTGTGGTCAGTCTAACGCTTGTAGCGGTTACACTGTATTCCTACACCCTGGTGGCGACTCGCGTTGTATACCAGGAATTCTATGGAAATGTATGTGTTAACTTGTCCAAGTATGCCTCGGTGGTACGCATTATCTCAACGCTAGATACAGTCATAACGCTGATACTACCAGCTGTTGCCATCGTATTATTCAATTTTGCCATCGCCATTAAGATCTGGGATTTTCTTCCTGGTAAAGTCAGTCGACTAGCACGGATCAGGTCTCCAGAGGGAAGATGGTCCGGAATAAGACTGAGAACCAGGCGGAACAGGGAATCCACCACTTCCCCTGCTACAAAATCGTCGTCGGAGTCGGATGAAACCAAAACAAGAACCTCACCTGTCATGCCAAAGAGAATGGCCCCGCGCTGTACTGAGCTTCGAGAACACATGAGCAGGTCATCAAGTGACGCCAGGCGAAATATCCAGATACGCACAACTCGCTCACTGCTCATTGTTTCTTCTGTATTCGTATTACTTAATCTCCCTAGTCACTCTCTGCGTGTACATCTGGCGATGAATTACTACCTTGACAGTAAAACGCCTCAGACGGATAATCTTCAACGATGGCAGCAGATACTACAACTCATATCGTACCTCAACTACTCAGCAAATTTCTTTCTGTATTGCGCATGCTCGCGCACATTTCGAGCGGCCTTCATGCGCATGTGCCGGCGTTGGCGCCAGTCCCTGAAGTACGTTATCCCCTAACAAGTTGGAGACCGCTTTCGCGTATTTCAGCCAACCATTAAGACTTTAAGCGCCATAAGTATTACACTAATAGTGCTGCGATTGGTAATGAATGCTGATCATTCCGGTGTTGCTGGTGTTGTACTTGTTTATAGCGGATATTGCATGAACATTCTCGTTTCTGGTTCAACACAAATTTGAATTGCATGTTGTATAGTCCATGTAATAATAAATATATATACCTGGCACTGCAGAGTTTATTGTATCTAGATAAAAAATATTGTAATTTATTCTATCCGCTGCGGCTCGTGAGCACACACACTACTCATACAGGATAATGACATCAATTACGAGCAAATAAACAGCTGGACAGCTCCGATTTTTATACACATTAGTTCTCATCCCTATGAAGTAGATAACTGTGATGATAAATGAGAAACTATCAGTATTTCACAAAAAAACTCGCTGAAAAAAAATCATTCAAAGGTATTAGTTTCATGTGCAGGTATACAACGTTATTATAGAACTGCGTCACGCCGGTAAGCTGTGAATTCTATCGGGGATTATTAGATTATTAGCTTATGTACCAACTTTTAGCAATCAACTCATACCCCAATTAAGGAACATCAAAACAACACATGTTATTCCCATTCACTTATTTTATTTGGCTAAATGTTGCTGAAGAAGTAATTTGTAGTTTGATTGTACTGAAATGTATCAACAGGTGAGACACAATGAGTTTGTAGCATTTGCTTACATATGACTTCGACACATACACGTCGGAAAAGGTGTGTTTATGTACATGTGCAGGGTAGTATGGATCTCTTTCTGATGACGTCACTGGAATACGAGACACAATTCGCTTTGATAATAGATAAAACATTTTCGGTAAGGCGTGAACAGGATAATATTTGTGCCACCAAGGTAAAAATGTACGGTTGATGATGTTTTTAACAGATGCTCACTAAACTTGTCGAATGACATGCGTACAAAATGGACAACAAACATACGTGCTTGTATAAACGGGTTGATAACGCATCTCCACAAAACGTGCTAATGGCTTGCTAGACGCAATGTTATGTTAAATTCGTAAAATATCGTCTTCCTGATATTAGTTCATAGCAAGAGCGTTCCAGTTGAATTCTTGCCCTTCACAAAAGGAATTATATGAAAGCTAGAACAAAATCGATTCACAGAAGAACCAGTCAATGACATGCTTTCTGGATATTGGTAGCTTGAGCTTCTGACAACGTACATTTGCCAGTGTATTCCTAGTCATTATCAGGTTTTGTTGGTTTGGCATTGGAGACGAGACGTCTTGTTGATGCTCAAACGTTGAAATGCAGTGGCAATCCCGAAGCACAAGCAGCATAACTTAACGCTGTCTCCTTCTGGCAAGATTGAGAACATATGATATATATATATATATATATATAGATATATATATAGATATAGAGATATAGATAGAGAGATATATATATATAGAGAGAGAGAGAGATATATATATATATATATATATATATATATATATATATATATATATATATATATATATATATATATATATATATATATATATATATATATATATATATATATATATATATATATATATAAACAACAATTCACAATTTTGTATTCACATAAGGCCAGGGAAGGGTAAATGATTAAAAACGGTATAATGTTACTTAGAAGTTGGATCATGTACGAAAGGGAATAACCTTATTTAACCTAAATGTTTTACGTTCATTTGGAATTGAACAATATTGGAATTCGGTCACTTCTCGGATGTACATTTTGTGGTTCCAGTTAGGGGTCGTCGTTTTCACAATTTTGTATCGTTCAGTCGTTCAGGCTGTTTAAGCAGTTATTCAACAGCACAGTTGCCCATAGTGATTTCCATGGTGCATTAGATTGTGGGCGGGGATCGAAAAAGGATAACCTCATTTCACCCCGATTCTTATTGTTGTTCGTGTGAATTATATTTCGAGCAAATAAAACGTCTTCTTATGGGAATTTTTTGTTTGTTGATAATAGTTGCTGCTTGCATCATATGGTAAAAGATTGACACAATCTAACCAATTTTACTCCTGGGTATGTTATGCGATCAACACGGATTTGGATGACACTCCATGCTATACCAGAATATGTGCCACCAAAATTGAATATATTATAAATATATCAGATCGTATTTGCAACAACCACAATTATGCCGACAAACATCAAGATTTGACGGTCACCAGCGTGACGATGCATATGTGATGCTTTGGCACTCCATTCAGTTACTTCATCGTGAACCTTGTGAATTGCAAGACGGCATTTGCAAAGCATCAGCATAATTATATGATAGATTGCGGTATGCAAGAAGACGTGCGTACCATATATGTGTTACCCTGGACAATGCGTGAGTTCATATGCGTCTTATAATCTGACTATATAATGCTGCAGATCTAAGGCAGCGATAAACGTTCCAACTAAGGTCCAGTAAATATGAGGCTAACTAAGGTACGGTTAGGGCGGAGCGTTGTGTTAATCATTCACTATAGTGCTTAGAGAACTTAGTTGGCAGAGTGCTAAATGTTGGTTTAGTATACTCGAGTGTTGGTAAACCACCGTTCTTAAGCTGGTGCTTCGGAGGGGATAACAAATGAGTTTCTAGTCTATATATATATATATATATATATATATATATATATATATATATATATATATATATATATATATATATATATATATATATATATATATATATATATATATATATATATATATATATATATATATACATATATGTATATATACATATCGCAGCGCAAACTACGAAAAAATTACAATATTAGTCTAGAAAACATTGCAAATTGCACTAGCGGGGCTGTATCGTAATGATTGCATCAATAAACAGGGTTCCACATACAAAAAAATAAAACTTAAGTCCATGCCCGCCAGCTGCTCAACGAATATGCCATTTGCGTCTTGTTTATTCATAATGCGAATTATATTGATCTGGCTAGTGGCGCACATTTTCTCTAGAGTGCTTGAATATCGGCGATTGTTCATATTCTAGTTTAAAAGTTGATTAGTTAAACGTGAGCCTCATAATAAAGAGACAAAAGATGTCAACTACGTTGCAAACGGGCGTAGATCATAAGATTGGTCAGCATCCACGTGATTGCAACCGCTGACATAAATTGTATAGCCAGTTCACCTAAGGCAACATTGAAACGCATATCTATTCTTAGACACTTAAGGGTGCTTGATTTATAGTCCACCCTGCTGGTATAAATATTGCACCAATGAAGCTGTTAATTACTTTGGATTTTAGCTTCAGTATACTGTGTGCAGTACTAGACCGTATTCGATGCAAGACGATTCATGGCCGGTCAATGTCATATCAACTTGATTCATATAAATTGCCTACGTTTTGTGTTTAATGCCAACCAACACACATTGTACTCTGTCAAAATGTAATTGATTTTTTCTCCCGGGTGAATCGCACAGATCAGAATATAGGGTTCACATTAGGCCCAGCAAGGGGCGTGTAATTATATGTGATGTTGCTCAGCAGTTGTACGAACATGGAATCTTACTTAATCTACATTTTTCCCGTTAATTTGAATATAGACGAAATGGGATGTAAGTTACTCTGCGCGTAAACATGTATTGGTTTTAGATATGGGTTGTTGTAGTGGATTTGAGTGCATGCTATTGGTCATCTACATAATTCAAACAGTTGGCAACAATGGAATCTTTTCGATGAAACTTAAGTTTTTTTAGTTCTAGTGTCTCTTGTTGTCACGAATTGTGCACAAATGAAACTTGATTATTTGGGATATTATTTACAGCATGGTGAGTGCAGTACAGATCCTAGCTCGATGCCAGGTGATTTAAGGTCGCTTCATGTCATATCTACTTTATTTACCTAAGTCATGAACCTTACTATTTGCGTTGAATGTCAACTACCACAAAATTGCATGTTGTCAAAATAGCTATAGAGTATATTCACAAATGAACGGCGCTCAACAAATACTAAAATGTCATTTTATTTATCGGTTATATCTGACATTTCACAATAACCAAGGCTCAGAAAACGTTTATCAATCTAAATTCAGGATGTAAATTCATGGGAAAGATGAAACACAACAACTTCATGTACATGCTCCAAGGTAGCGATAGCTGTGTGATATAACACATGAGAAATGCATACTTAAAATCGTTCTAAGAATTACCGTTGTGGCACCATTGAAACTACCACAACCCAGCTTTATTTAAGTGAGTGATTGAATCTGATTCGTTGAGAAAGCAGTAATTGAAACAATCATATAAATGACTAGATGAGTGAATATGACACCTGACAGTTGACAATGCACATTGAGTAACAAATTAGGCTAATAAGACCGTTTTATATATACATTGTGTTATTAGATGTGTAGATAGCATATTATTTTAGAAAATGGCTTGGCGATCTAGCTTCGTTGCAAAAATGATTATTATATATTTTCCGGTTCATAGCTCAACTGCACACCTTTGCAGCCCATATTGTTCAAGCCAGTCGTCTCCCTTTTCCTTGCAAGCGATGTTGCAATGCAGTTACTGGCAACTACAGCCGCTTGGGTTATCATGAATGCTCTTTGGTAAGTGCATAGTAACTCTGATGTTCCTATATAGAGTTCCCTAAATGACAAAATCACGAATGAAGTCATTGATGATTGAGACAAATGCCATCAAAGCGGAGAATAGACGTACTAATTGCAGACAGAGACCCTTCGATTTCGCGGCTTTTGATGTCGCTTTAACATCAACGTTAACGCTGGTGTTTAAGGATTTATGAGTAAATAATAAAACAGTGGAAAATTCCTGTAGCCATTTAGTCAGTCCAAGAGCCACATTACATATGTTTTCCTTCACTGGGTGACTATGGTATCGGGTCAGTTCGCCCCCAGGACGGTTCGCCCCGGGTCAGTTCGCCCTCGCTGGGGCGATACGCCCCCGGGTAAGTTCGCCTCCGGGACGTTACCCCCCCCCCCCCCTCCGGGACGATACGCCCCCGCAATGATACGCCCTCGTTTTACAGAAAGGAATATACTAAATGCTACATATTACATTTAATAAAGGAACAGTATTAATGAATTTATATCTCTTGATATAAATTAAATTTAAAGCATAATGTCTATCATCCAGAGAAACCCAACATCGCACCAACGTCCCCGTTTAGTGTGCTGTAAGGGCGTTTGGACTCAGTGGCCAGGGCATTTGGCCGGGTCGTCGTCTGGGGATGATATGCCCCTTGAACAAAACGCGCACAGATACCGAAAACGAGCACCATGAGAATGTGTGGTATATTTAATTTATGGCAGTAGCATATGAAATTATAATTGATCATTTATAAGAACCAGTAAAATAAAACAAGAATACGAAGTAAATAGAGGAATAAGAACTTAAAGCGCACATAAAATACATATAACCCAATACATCTCGGGCTCTTTATTCAACATTCATAAAACATACATCAAAACAAACCAGTGAAATAAAACAAGAATACGAAATAAATAGAGGAATATGAACTAAAAGCTCACGCATGCATATATACAACTCAGTCCAATTGGGCTCTTTATTCAACATTTATAAACATACATCAAAACAAACGTGATACAAGTCGGATTCTACATTCATACAATTACGCAATTGCATTTTGAAAGATGGAGTAGATAGACTGAGCACGTGGATACGATCAAAGTGCTCTGCGACGTGACACGTGGTGAATTGTGAGCGGGAAGCGTCATGAGTACAAAGCACATCGCGACGTGACACTTGGTGAGTTGTGAGCGGTAAGCGCTTTGAATGCAAAGCACTTCGCGACGTTACAATTGGTGAGATGTGTTGACTGCACAACAGTCAGCAAATTCAGCCCAATAACCGAGAGCTCCAGAATATCTCCGACGCCAAACACTCTCGCCGATATGAACCCAGATAAGCCGCCCAAAGTGAGTGACACGGAAGTACCTCATCGCTCAACGGCGGATGACCTATCCTTCTCCGTCACTTTACCCTCATTCAGCGCCTCCAACCACCCTGCTGAGGAATCCGTTGAAGACAAAACTCAGATCGCCCATTTACTTACAAGATAGTCGAGAAATGCAGCCGACGAGGGAAGTCGAAGCTGGTGGAGAGCTTAGGCTACTCGTATTGCCTGAAAAAAAGAGGGCCCTACTACAAGCCAGTGGATTTGCAGCGTTCGCAACAGGAACCAACGATGCTACGCGGGCGTATCGCTGAGGCATGTCTCCTTCGTCAGGGGAGCTCGCGACCACATCCATCCCGCCGACCCACGAATAGAGGTGCCTGAGTGCCCATGTCAAAGACAAGGCGTCCTTTCAACTATTCCGAACAGCCATGGCCCTAGTGGATGACGTTCTCCTGCGTCTGCCCAAAAATGCACATAAACTGCCCAATCCTGCCAAACTCAAGATGTATGCATGTGTGCGTTTTTAGTTCATATTCCTCTGTTTAATTCGTATTCTTGTTTTATTTCACTGGTTTGTTTTGATGTATGTTTTATGAATGTTGAATAAAGAGCCCGTGTTGTATTGAGTTATATGCATTTTTGTGTGCGCTTTAAGTTCGTATTCTTGTTTTTATTTTACAGATTTTTATAAATGATCAATTATAACATAATATGCGACTGCCATACACAAAATATACCACACATTCTTCTGGTGCTTGGTTTCTATATCTGTACGCGTTTTGTTCAAGGGGCATATCGTCCCGAGACGACGGCCCGGCCAAATGCCCTTACAGCACTCTATCCGGGGACGATGGTGCAATGTATGGTTTCTCTGGACGGTAGACATTATGCTCTAAATTTATTTCACATCAAGAGATATAAATTCATTAATACTAATCCTTTATCAAATGAAATATGTAGCATTTAGTATATTCCTTTCTGCAAAACGAGAGCGTATCACGGAACATTTTCGGCAGAAAAATTAATCGTATTTAACCGCATATTGATAAAATATGTTCGTCGTGTGTTGTAGTTTATAACTACAGTGAGATAAAATACCAGATAAACGACTTATCGGGCTCGTTAGCTCTATTTATACGGCGCCTTTGAAAGGACCATATAGATATATTGTGCGTGACATAATATGTTACGTTCCATTGCCTACCAGGGTTAGCATTTGTTATGTTTCAACCTAGCATTCAAGACACCTTGTCTCAAATGATGTTGGCCAAACAGATTTCCATAGGCCTCCACTTTATTGATAAAAAATGGGTTGATGTACTCGGGTTAGAAAAATATGTCTAAATGCCGCAAATGAAGCCAAAGTGTTTTATAGTACATAACAAGCGAGAAGGTTGGTGTATATCGAACGACCTTCGTCTGAATGAGTCTGTATATAGCGCTGGTAATGGAAACGCCAAGTTTGCTGAGATGTAGCCGCCTAGAGCATTGACATTGCAAGCAGACCACGTTATCGTATTTCTTTTCTAACAACAATGCCAAATGTTGAATGACGTGACATTTCTGTAGGAATCGCTAATCACAAAAACCGGTGACAATACGTGTAGATTTAATGAAGGTGCATTCACCGAATATGTTGAAGCACTGGATTATACCGTGGTTCAGGTAACGAAATGCTATACTGGGATGGAATGTGTTTTAATGGTGGAACTAAAATTCGTACCACAAACAGGAATCTCTTCAACTTATTTGGTGTTATGCCTGAACAAGTTTCAACAATGGGGATTTTATATCTCAAATCAACCCATGCAAAAATAGACCATACAATCCCTTATATCAGATAAAGGCCAGATAATCAGGCTTTTTATACCTACTTCTGTAAACCCACACAGATACAAATCGTCGGTTGATGAAAGTAGACCTTTGATTAACTTTCTCGGTTAAATCAAATTTTCCAACGGCATTGGCTTTGCCATTTCGGGTTCGCGTTATGCTTCATATATCTGACAGGAGTGATATTAAAGGCAGTTTTGCTTAATTTTCATCAAGCAATTGGTGGTCAACTTTAGTATGCAGCTCTAACTGTTCCACATGTCGCATTTTATCCTTTTAGCCAAAGAATGCAATCAACAAGAAGCTCATCTTTAGATTGGGTCTTGTTAAGAAGGCAAGAAATAACTTTTTGTCACATGTTCCCTATGTATCAAAGCTGGATCTGACTAAGTATGGTCTTAAAGTTTAATGATGCAGTTTATTTTTCAAAGAAGATTCATCCCAATAACATCATCAACATTGCACCTCTTAGACATTTCTTGTATCGGGGCTTGTTGATCCAAGGTCCGTTAAAGAAATAAAATCTTCTGATGACTATTTCCTTTCCCGTATCTTTGAGCAGTCATGTTTACCATTATCTTCAGATTTAAACTTAGGTATAAATGCCGCCTATGTCTGCTTGTTGCAAGCTTTGATACTCGTTGAAATATATCCCAGACTATCAGTAGCTGTGACACGGCTTCTTCATGCTACAACTGAACTGTATGTCGTGTAAAGTCCAATAAATAATCCAATCATCAACTTAAGCAAACTTTTGAATTTCTTCAAGATTCAAATTGACATATCGGCGGTCCTAGCATGTCATGTACATTCGGTAACTGTGTCTCGGGAACGGGTACATTTCGATCAGCTGGCTCTCAGTTAACCGGTGACGGTCTGGATTCGGCTTTCACGGTTTGGTGTTTTGCACAACCCACAATTAACTATTGCAAAGGCCTATAATCATCAATAAACAGTAGCCCAAGATGTTGCAAGTATAAGTTTTCCACAACTCATAACGTTCAGTTGTATCCGAGCAAGATAGTTGCTTGCTGCTACGGAATTCTCTAAGAGAACATTGATGCAGTACTTTTATGTCGCAAAAGGCCATTTTCATGGTTGCATCCTGATTAAGGTCCATGCACGGCATCAGTGATTTTTCTTACACATTTACTGTTTAGATATTATTAAGCCAGCCCACAAGTTTTTATCCTTTTCCCAAGGCAAATTTTGCCCGCAGATTTGGACGTTAAGAGCATTTCAGAGGCGGTAAATAGTCAAAGCTGCTTGCGGCTTAGCCTAAGGTGAAAAAAGTAGCAGTTTATAATGCTGAAAGTTAACCTGCCAATAATTTTGCAGAAGTAATTACTCTTTATCACCAAATACCACACCATAGCCAAAGGTCAAATGTGGTCTAGCTTTAGGGAAGAGAGGCATACCGAGGCTAGATATGCAGTCTTTCATTGAAAGAAGCGGTATTGTACCAAGGCTTTAAACGCGATGGAACCCATCACAGATATTAAAGCGCAATAAAGTAATCAAAATAAATAAAGGTCCTGAACATATGGAAACACATTTTCTACATCTATGGAAGTCATACATTATTCCCACAATCAAGAATTTTATCAATCGGACTAGCCCGACAGCATTTGCAGCATTGTCATTGTCGATAAACTCAAGTTCCGTTAGCCACACATTTGTATGGATCTCTGTACAGTGGTCGCTCATACAGTATAAATGCAGCCGCCATTTTTTGGTCAGCTGGATATAAGCAACCGAACAAGTACCCTTTTGTTGTACAGCAACACGGTACTTCGTAAATGTGTCTGCCATTTGAGAACATTAATTGAATACATTAATATCAAGCATGTACGTTTGGCATTTCGGCAAATTTCAGAAACAACTGCAAATTGCACGGTCAATTTGCTTACTTAGACTTACCTCTCCATTAAAATGTGCTAATGTATGTTTTAGCAGAAACACACTGAATCCAAGAATATACAGCATATCTAGGGTTAGTTTGAAGAATAAACCTTTATGTGGGTATGTTTCAACGATTAAGCCTCATCAAACAAACAATATAACACAACGCTCGACTGAATCTATGTCGAGAACATGCCCAAAACAAGCATCAGGTATGTGTTAATCGCATTGTAAAACACATAGAAGAGCATGCTATTTCATATAATTCATTATGGCTAATAATGTTATGTTCGTGCCATAAATAAATATCTTTTCACTGGCCCAACATCACGTAATACTTTAACATATATGCCACAATGCTGCTGATGGTATAATCTTGATTGTGCTGTTATTGTCTATATCCATAATGTAACTACTCAGTGCAACTATATCGATGTAAAAATGACTATCGATTGCTGAAACAATTATTGACAACCATCTCCTTTTCAATATGACAGATGCAATGTCCTACACATTTTTACCGTACAATTTTTACCAGCAATCACAATTCAATGGTTGGTTGACATTTACCTCCCAAAACAATCATTTATTACACATAAACAAACGTTGATATGATGAGTAACTAATGAAAACATGGCCTCCCACTAGCCCCCTCTATATCATTGTAAATTCTGATTTGAATGCTACTATGTTTTGTGGTCAGCCTTCTCCTATAATGAACCATATATCCATTTAAGTGAAACATGTAGGTCCCTAATGCAATGTTTATAAGTGTTTTTCTTGAATCAGAATTGAAGACTGCGTAGCTATTTGATAATCTCTCCTGATAATCTCTCATGCAATAAGTTGCACACATAATACCGCAAAGAGGACATGTCCGTTACATTGGAATGTTCTTTTCTACATTTCATCAACTGAACAAAACACAGGTAAAAAGCCACAAACATTAAATGTTGGTTCACAAAGCCAAACTTAAACTATAGCATGATACTCTTTTGGAAACATACCTTATGATCAATGTTTCATCATAATACATATTGAAATGTGCATTAAATAAAACTACTTTAATGAAATCGAATCGACTTGCTGAACCAGGCATAATCATGTTGTATCATGTAACACATCCTTTTAAGCTCATCATATACCTGTGCTCTGGCGTCTGTTTGTAAACTTTAGGGGGCATGTGTTGTTATTAAGCATGGCATGCAAACTAAAATTCAGCCCTGCATCACCTTTGACCCTGAATCATTATTGAAAAACTTTTTTTTATGGTACGTTTTCATAAAAAGCGAGCTAGCGGCCCCAAATTACACTCTTGTGTGGATGATCACTTACAAACTCATCCCTGCATGACCTTCTACATGTGTTACTATTGTGAAACTTATATGAATCACATATGCCACATAAACCCAATGTCGTAATACAAATCAGATCGGTGCGGTTTTAGACCCCCGCCAAAATGTTGAAACTATTTGCATAAATACCGTGAATATTGTTACAAGGCAAGTGAAAATTCGGTCTACTTGGGTTAGTGTTCAGCCATGGTGTGTCATTACATACAATATCAAACCATGAATGATTGGATTTAATATTGTCATCACTTGTCAGACTCTTCTCTCTCTGTAGTCTAATGCAGGAGCTGGAAACAATACACAAGCAGGAAATAAAAACAATGTTCCTAGCCATATAAATAGCTTTGTTTTTGTCTTAATTTTTCACTCGGGGGCCTAGTATTTGAAGCAGGGTAAACGCACTGTACCTATTATGCTGTTGGTTGCAATGATTGAGGTTAATATACATTATGGTCATGGTGCTATTATAATGCTACTTTCCCTTGTCATCCCTTTCATTTGCAGGATCAGCTGCTGCACATGTACCTGTCCCCTTGCTGTCTACGTTCAGCAAACAAATATCTCATTGTAGACCCCCAAGCGAACCCTTACACAATCGGTGACAGGGTCTTCAATGTTCTGACCCCGCGCCGGTGGAATAAGATACCCTTATTAATTTTATACCAACCTCATCGTTCCTACGTACCTTTTATCTCTAACAAAAAGTCTTGATATTTGTATGCTACTTGTAATTTATTGCGTCGGAATAAGTTATAATGAAAACTATAATGGCTTGTTCCTTGACTCCATCGAAAAACGAGGGATACAGTATTCTGTGGGACTCCCACCTTGATATAATCAGTTATGAGCCATCAATAGTTTTCGCACAGACAAACAGATATATGTAGGAACTGATAGAGGCCCTGGGAAAGATATATGATCACCTCTGGTGAACAGCAGAGCTCAATATAATGTGATTGCACAAACGTTGTTTGGACCTGGCAACTATTAATACTCGAACAAAATTATTTTATAATATACGAAAACTGAAATAAATTCATTGCAAGTGTTTCTTGACCATCAAAGGAAAACAGAATCGCTTACTGTAGAAAAGTAGAATATATAGCTGCAATGCTGCTTAAACATAGCTCATTCTGTGTTGAAATATTCCATATATCCTCTTGGCTACAGCCTTTGTGCTGGAAAGTACACTTTGGCCACATAGTTTTAAAAAAATAAAACAATGGGTCATGACGTATCAAATATCAGTCTTAAACAAACAAACAATGATTTACATAAAGTATAAACAAAAATCTTTATGTTCCTCTTTTTGAGGATTGTCCAAGTGCATTGATCTATGAAACTGTGGAAAGGGTCACATTGAGACTTATGAGACTTCTGAAATATATTGCTTCATATAGCAAACATTCAAAGAGTTATTTGGTTTTGAAGCGGCAAAATCGCGAATGAACACTTGCAACTCTACAATCTAATCGATAATCACTCGGATTTGCATATCACTTTCATTCGTATACATTTTGGTGTCATTCAAAAAGTTATTGCATGAAGAATTAAGTTATACGACCTTTATACTAGGTACATCTTTAATGGCCTCGAACAAATAAGACTTCTCGCCATTTTGGTTTGCGATTAAAACTACATCAAATATCACCAAGAAAAACGAAAATGGTGTCAAATGTAGAAGCTATACCTCATTTATAATATATAATAAGGACAAAATGTATAATTGCACCATTTTTTGTCAGTGGTCATTTAACATGAGACCATCAAAGGGCCTTGTCCATACGAGATCGTTCCTGAAGCAAAGGCGATGATGGCCACGTCGCGGCCGATCTAAGCTTAACTTAACCGAACTACTTGTTGGTATCGGTCTATAACTCGTGCTCGTGATTGTTGGTCTCTTCACTACCATTCACTGCTCGTGCATATCATTTTATGAATCCAGTTCACTGCTTGTAGATATCAGTCTATAACTTTCTTCCATTGCATCGGTCAGTAACTCCTCATCACTGCTTGTGTGTGTGTAGCGGTCTATAATTTGACATCACTTCTGGTGAGTATCGGTTAATAAATCCCCTTCTCCTCTTGTAAGTATTGGTGTACAATTACTCCCCTTCACTGCCAGTGCGTGTCGGTCTTAACTCGTCATTACTGCTGTTGAGCATCGGTCTATAAATCCAGTTCACTGCCTCTGAGTATTAGTCAATAACTTCAACTCACTATTTGTGGCTATTGATCTTTCACAACTTGTCTGCATCAGTGTATAACTCCTTATCACTGCTTTTGATTATTGCTCAATAACTCCCTATCAGCGCTTGTGAATATCGGTCTCCTACTCATTTCGCAGCTTGTGAGGATCAATATATACAACCCTTCACTTCTTGTGAAAATCCGTCAATAACTCCCTATCATTGGCTGTGTATAGTGTTATACCTCCCTTCCCCTGGTTTTGTGACTCTAGCTACCCCACGCCACTAAGTTTAAATCACTGTCAATACCACCATCATCGCTTTGTTTGTATACTTCCTTTGTTAGTATAGTTCCTCAGAACTGCTGATCTATAAGAGTTTCTTAAAAGAACAAATCCAGGCCACAGTCAACAGAACAGCTTCTACACCATCAATGAACCCCGAGAAAAACTTGTCGATACACTTCACTTATACATCACTTATACATATATACGCTTTTTTGTCACTTACACCTTATGAAAATATATCTTAAAATTGCTCTGTTCATGTAAACCCAGAAAACTTTCAGTATACTGGCCTCAAATGGCATTTCATTGGTCAGAAGAAATCCACATACATGTACGACACCCGTCTCCCCTTCGGTGCATGCCTCTGTTGAAAAAGTTAATAGAATCTCCATAGCGTCTCATCGCATATTAGCGAGGCTGGCATTGCTGCTATAGTTTATCTGGATGATGTTCCGGTAATATGCGAAACTCAGGAACAGGCCACGGAAGACATGGCCTGCACCATCTAAATTCTCCGAGCCTTGGGTTTCTCTATCGCTTACCCCAAAGTCGAAGTCTGCTTTCATGTCATCACCTTCCTTGGCATCTCGATAAATACTCAGTCACAAACGCTTCTTCTTCCCTGCAGCAAGGCCAAAGAAAGCTTAGCGCTATAACGCGAGTTTGCTCACCGACTACGATCATCGCTAAAGCAGCTACGGAATTTAGCTGGAAAACAGGCTTGGGCAGCCTGCGTCATTCGCGGAGGTAGAACTTACCTCCAGCGCGTCTTCGACACAATGCGTCCTCTAAAACAGCCCCACCACAAAGCTATACTCGGACGTGAATTCCAAGCAGGTATAAAATGAGGCTACAATGCATGCCACAGTTCAACAGCGTCAGATTTGCCGATTCTTCTCGCCCCAACGACTTTATCACCACCGACGCAACTAATAGGTGCGCTCGTATCCTGCTCGACAACCTCGATTGGGCCTACAAAGACTGGCAATCCTGACTTTCCTGGCGTCTATACCAAGCGTATAAACATTAAAGAATCCATGTCTTCCATATTTACCATCAACCGCTGGGCCCCATTACTTCAAAACTCCAACGTCATCATACTCACCGACGACATCTTCACCAAAAGCATCATCAACAAAAATGTTGGTACTCCCTCCTCACCAACGGATGAGCTGGTCTACTTCCTAGACTCGCAGGTCTATCTGAGTAGTACATATATGCACCCGTAACCACATCGTTTTTGATCGTGTATGACGTGAGGATGTCGTGAGAAACCATTGCGCAATATATTTTTCGTTGGCGGATCGTTTGCGGATTCGGTGGTGACATCATGCTATTTTGGGAAGGTGTTTTCGGCTGATGAAATCCCCTCAGATATCATCATCGTCCTTCACGACCTTGGGTAAGTTAAGTAATACCTCATGGCAATACATTGCGATATTTTGATGATATCATTTTCGATGGGTGTATTTTGTGTTGGTGTTGTCGGCTGATGAGATAAGTTGTTTATTGAAAAGTTTTATAAAGTGTTGAAGATATGCTAATGATGACTTTGTGAGGGGTCTTTGAAAGGAGTTTGTAAGTGATCATTAATTTCCTCTAGCCTGGTAATGAGGTATTCTACAAGCAGTGGTGTTCTTGGTAGATTGGATGACAAGGGGAGTGTTATTGTTGGTGTGAGTTTTCACCTGTTTCTCTTGATATGAAGATGGTCTTTATTGAATGGGGTAAGTAGCTAATAACGAGGCGAAATATTAAAAAACGGCATTAACTATTGAATACATTTTACTTTGAAAGAAGTGTGTTCTAACTCTCATTGCAGGTGGATTAGCACTTGATGATTGGATATTTCTCAAAATTGGGATGGAGTTATGGGGTACAAATAGCGGATGGTAAGTTTACTTCAAAATAGTTTCATCTATTTTGAAGTAAATCCAACATGGAGCATATTCACACAAACCATTTTATCTCAACCGATCCATCCAAATCCAAGTTTTATGATTCTACTTATCCTGAGTTAGTGGAAGAAACATTAAAAGCCCCTGATTTGGAGGAGCAGTGGGGATGGAGTAAGAAAGTGTATTACAAACTTTTCCCTGCCTTCGTAGGAGTCACAGGGGAATACCCGGGATATCACGCTGCCCCCACCAAGTGGGTTAAAGTGATTACAAAGGGAGGGTGCCTCATAACAGGCTATCCTATACTGTGAGTATTCGCTTAAAACACGTTATATCGTAGTACAGATTCGTTGACTTTTGTATCTGTTGTAAGTATATATTTCTTTGTATGCAGGGAACCCAAACATCTATTACGAGACAACTGTGTTTTTGTTTTTGTTTAGAGATTAAAATATAATTTGTTTTGTTTGTAGGATGAAGATAGAAGAAATTAATTTTAAATAAACATATATATAAATTTTATACTGGTGTTAGTGTTATTAATTGCACTTGACGAATCTGTGGTATAATTACGCAATTGGGTAATGTGATTTACTGATCGTTGAATTCACGATGCGCTTCTATGGTCATTAGGTAGTGGCTCGTGTCAAACCATTCGAGTCATTGTGAGCTGCGTCTCCAAAGCGCTAAAAATTACTAAAGCGTATATCAGCTCGGGGTGATTTCACAACCTCCTCAGATATGTCAAAAGCACTAAAGATTACTCAACCGTATATAAGCGAGAGGGTGATTTTCCCATTCGCCTCAGATAATGCGTCACCACTTTCCGACCTTGGTGACCTTGGCTAAGTTAAGTAATACCCTATGTCAATACATTGGGGTGTGTGATATTTTGGTGACATCAGTTTCTATTTTGGGAAGTTGATTTCACAATCTCCTCAGATATTTCATCATCATTTTGCTGACCTTGGCTAAGTTAAGTAATACCTCATGTCATGAGGGTGTGTATATAAACGCGAGAGGGTCTGAGATCCGCATTCACCATGGGTGACAAACGACAACTGGATGCTTTCAATGATGTGAGCAAACACAGTAGACAGATGAGCGATGCCGACTTGTTAAAAGCGGTAGAACAAATCGAGATGGAAAGCAGTGAGTAAGATTTTATTTCTATACCTGAATTATAGAATTACCAGGTATACGTCATACATGACTGACAGTTTTTTTGTTATGCGTGTGTTTCAGTGTTGACGGGAGACGAAGATATTTTGCACGCTACTATGGGCGCTTATGCAATCGAACAGGCCAATACAGCACTGGATTCTTTGAACAGCGCTCAACACGCAGCTGCTGTGATACAAACTGGAGCAGGGCTACGTTGACAATGCCAAGGGTAGGTCTATTACAGGGGAGAATTGAGGTATGACGTAACGGAAAGCTTTATGACATTTGGAGATATTTATATTGACAGATTATTGATGATTATGTCGACAGAAGCTGTGTTGGCTGCTAATGAAAGAGCTATTCAGACTCATACGCGATTTGGAAGGCTACAACTATAATTTATCTGAAGATGTACCCAACCTCAACCAGAATATATTTGAAGAATGCGATTCAGCCTTTAAAATCAATGGGAGTTATGGATTCTTATTACGCACGAAGAAACAGATGAATTGCGGTACTTTCACTCGTCAGTAAACAGCAATCGAATGTTACCGACACCTCGGGTTGTCCGGAATGCCGATGATTTTGACAGGGCTATGCATGAAATAACACAAACAGACATTTGACCGACGACCAGAATCAACGACCGGATTCGAAATGGAGTGTAGAGGCAGTGACAAATTTGACCGTCTTTGTGAACCCAATCGATGATCACGTGATCGGCTACCCACCACCTGTTATGCCAGAACACCTGAAAACAAACAGAGCCATCAACTTGTTAGACCGCAAGAAAACCACGGGTAAACCGTATCAAGACCGATTGTGATTTTTCAGGGCCTTGGCCTTGCACAGAGGAGCGAAGATCACGGGTCTAGAGAAAGCAAAAAAAAAAAATAAAAAAGACTGCTTACCCAAAACAAAAGAAACCATTTGCGGGTGTACCTCTTGAAGATGTCGAAAGACTAGCAAAGCAATTCAAAATGAATATCACGGTACACGCTAGACGAGAATCGAGTAGGTGTTTCTTTTAGTGATTAAACAGAAGTAACAACAGAAACGATGTAATCATTAGATATCGAAATAGAAATATGAGAAAAGGATGTGATCGTTTTGTTATATGTGTTTCAGGTAGCTACTTTGGTCAAGCGAACGCGCACACAATTCACCACGACCTTGAAATTGAACCTGTACGAAAATCACTTTAGTTACATCAAAAACTTTGATCTTTATAGCAAATCATATATTTGTGGTACCTGTCAGAAGCTGTGGAAAAGTGAGAAAAACTACATTGCCACGAAAACAAATGTACTGTGGAAACGAAATACAAGTACCCAGGTGGTGTTTTTCATCTACCACCTAATATCTTTGAAGCGTTGCGGGACGAGAGAATCGAAATAGAAAACGGTATTTACCCTTACCGAGCTACCTATGATTTTGAAAGTTATTTTGGAGAAGACAACCTACCCATCAATTCGCCCAAAGTCACCTGGGATCAAAAACATGTGCCGTTATCAGTGAGTGTATGCAGCAATGTACCTGATTATACAGAACCAAAATGCTTTGTAACGGAAGAAAAGCACAAACATTTATTGACAGGATGATGATGTACATAGAGGAGATTTAAAACGCCGCATATCTACTGATGCTTGCTCAATACGAAGCTACCCTAACCCAGTTACAAGAGAAAATCGACGAAGCCCATCAACAGGACCCTGTCGCCAAGGGAGAAAACCCACTGCAGAAATTACAGAGCAAATTTGACAACTATTTACACGTATTATTGTTTGTCGGATTCAACTCATCAAATTATGACCTCAACGTTGTTAAAATACCGTTGACAACTTACCTGCAAGAACATTCATCAATCAAGTATACCATCAAACGAAATAACTCATTCATGTGCATTGAAACGGACCATGTAGGTTTTTGGATATCACCAACTTTTTTGCACCAGGATACACATATGACAAATACATACGAGCCTTACAATGTGAACAGAAAAAGGGATATTTCCCGTATCAATGGGTGACACTCGATCGTTTGAACAATGCAGAATTACCACCCCATGCAGCTTTTTATAGTGCGTTAAAATAAGAAAACATTACAGCTGACCAATACGCTGAATGTCAAGAAGCGTGGGAAGCAGGTCATATGCAGACCTATAAAGACTTTTTGATATATTACAACAATTAAGATGTCGAACCTTTTCTGGAAGCCATAGAGAAACAGAGTCGTTTTTACAGTGAGAGAGGTATAGATATGTTGAAGGATGGAATATCAGTACCTGGATTAACCATGCGATATTTGTTTCAAGACTTGGAAGATTATTTCACCTTACAAGACAAAAAAAAAACAAAGACATCTATTGGTTGATAAAAAATGGAATAGTGGGCGGACCCTCAATCATCTTTCATCGTTACCACAAAAAGGGAAAAACTTACATCAGGCGTGAACAGAACGGAAATGAAGCGAAGTTGTGTGAAGGTATCGTGGGTTACGATGCAAACGCGTTGTATCTGTGGGCGATGTCTCAACCCATGCCAGCCAACTTTCCGACCTGACGACACGCACCTGAGTTTAAACCTATACAGACTGAAAAGGTGGTATAGCCGATGAATGGTTGGCTTGGATAGCATATAGCTCACAAAACCAAATACAACACCGACTAAACAGAGGAGAAAAAGGATAGGAGCCCGGCGATTACCCGTGGATAGTTGGTGCAAAGAAACTCAAACAGTGTATCAGTTTCACGGATGTGTATGGCATGGTTGTCCGTGTCTGAAATTGACCCATAGCCCATCAATAGAAAACTAATGAGTGACTTACATGCTGAAACAGAAAGAAATACCCAGTATTTGAGAGGGTTAGGCTATAGTGTCGTAGCTGAGTGGGGATGTGAATGGGCGAAAAACGGAAAACAGACACTCACATCAAAGCGTTCCAACCACCCCGACCCCCTTTGACGGAAAAACAGCTCATAGCCAATATACGTGACGGAACCTTTTTTGAAATGGCTGAAGTGGATATACACGCAACAGAAACTCTTAAAGACTATTTTAGCAAAATGACCCCAATATTCAATAACATAGAACTGACACGAGATGAAATCGGACCCTTTATGCGAGACTTTGCCGAACAACGGGACATTATGAATGTGAGTAAACAAGGGTGACAAGGTGCGTGGGGATAGTAAGGAATTTTGTTGCGATCATTATAATGTCATAACGATTTTTATTATTTATTTTCATAAAGACGGAATGGTGGACGTTGATAGGGAGCTACAAAGGTGTGAAAATATTTCTTGCTAGCCCACTACTGAAATGGTACTTGGAACATGCTCTGGTGATCACAAAGATATACCAAACACTGGAGTTTGAACCCACAGCCTGTTTCAAACGATTTGCCGAGACCGTATCAGACGCCAGGTATGTACGAATATACGAATGTAGTTATATGTTATACTCTTTTAAGCGTTGTATTTTATTTGTTTTTGTTTGTGTGTAAACTGGGGGTGATGTCGACCCAAGTCAGACCGTTATAGCCGAAACTTTTAAGCTACTTGGAAATTCGGCATATTGTAAATATACTAAAATGTATTTATTTCATTGTTATTTTCAAGTTTATTTCAAATTTGTGATTTGAAGAAAGAAAAAAATACCCGTCAAGTGCTTATGTGTTTGTATATGTTTGCAGGTAAATGCGTCACGGATAAAACTAAACACTGTGATGTCAGATACGCCGACCACCGAGAGGGTCAGAAATTGATCAACGACAAAAGATTCAGATCCTTGAACGAATTAACCCCCAACCTGTTTGAAATCGACATGGCCAAAACCACCATTAATCTCAACTTACCCAAGGAGTTACATAACTAAAGAAGGAGTAGCCTTTGCAGCGAGTGATTTCACAATCTCGCACATGGAGGCGCTAAGTGTACTTCGTGTTGCGACATCAAGCGAGCCAGCAAGGAAACCGAAGGCCTTGAACCGAGGTCAAGTTCGCGAGGAAAATAGGCGAAATGGCATGGTTACATATGCAAGTGCCAATAGACAAGTTAACAACAACAGGCGGTGTGCTCGATTGCACAATGTCATTAACTAAGTCCTGTACGTGCTTTGTCATCGCATTGTCCGAGTCCGAAGTAAAATATCAGTACTTGCGCGAGAATCGAAACGCGTTGGCATGCCAGAAGTTTTGATGATACACAACGTAAATCTGACGCACGACTTCAGCTCTTGGAGAGTTCATTTTGATTTACTCGGATTACGTATGGCCCGCTTGACAATGGATATAACTGTTAAAAAGACTCCATGAAAAGCTAGAGAAAGTGGCCATGAAATGTTCAAAGGGTTTAAGAAAAATACTTAAAGATCTCGAACCATGTTAACTGTGATTTGTGTGCAGGGTTCAAATGAATGTACCACTCTCAGTACTGTGTTGAGCGATTGGGGTGTAATGTAATGTTGGCCAAGCATTGTTTTCCAGCTTTTAAATTTGTCATACACAATGTCAGCTTAGTCAAGGTCCCCCAGCCTGATGGCTGCGGGCGCTGTTTACATGTTACTGATATTCAATAGTCTCGCCTTCAGGTCTGGGAGACCATAGTAGATTGAACTGGACAGGCATCCCAGATTTGGGATGCTCCAATCACAAGCCGTGTCTCTCGCTCTCTCTCGGGTACTTTGAGTCCTTGTCTCTCATTGGTCAGCGTCACATTTTCCGAAGATTCGGCGCCATATTTGTTTTGATTCGCTCCGTTTCCCACCTCTGTTCACCAGAACAGAAGTATATTTTCTTGCTTAACATTGAAATGACACCAACGGAAGCCCTCGATTACGCGCAAAAGTCGCATGGCGTGATACTGAAAGACTTTCAAAAGGATTGTGCACTCTGCTGCTTGATGGGTCGTGACTGTTTCGTGAATGTGCCCACCGGGGCGGGGAAAACATTTTGCTATGCGTTGTTAGCTACGGCTTTCGGTGCCATGCTTGGAGTCAGTGGTTCAGCTCTCCTTGTAATATCGCCACTCATAAGCCTCATGTCGGATCAGGCTACTCGATTGCAGGATATGGGTGTGCGAGCTGCGTTTGTTGGCGAGGCCCAGGACGATCCAGCCGTGAGAGCAGGAGTACAGTCAGGGAAGTACTCAGTCGTCCTCGCAAGCCCAGAGGCATTGAATGCCCCAATGTGGAGATCAGTGCTCCTCTCCGATCTTTATAAGAATAAGATCAGAACTGTTATTGTCGATGAAGCCCACTGCATTTCCGAATGGTAGGTACCTAATTTCGTATAATGTTACACTTGGCCTTGTTTAATTGTTTTTTACAATAGCCAAGTATTACTTCCAGCAAACGTTCTTCCCCTTTAATACTATATAACTATATGTTTATATGACCACATAAAACAAATATGTAAGCTGACCCAAATCATGTCTGGCAAACAAGTCCTATCAACTGGTTGATTCGAAGTAACTATGTTTAATACATTGTGTAATACAGTAGCTATTGGCAAAACTTTTTGTTCTTGACCACTATTGCCCATTAATGCACTTAAATAAATGTGTTCCCAAGCGCAGTTTAACTAGGTCGTTGCTTGATGATTTGATTTGATTTTGTTTATTTCTATTTACTTCAGGGGTGATGACTTCAGACCTGACTACCGGTATATTGGAGACATCCGAGCTATTTTGCCTGGCACTGTGCCCTTCATGGCCCTTACAGCGACATCCACTCAAAAAATTCGTGATGATGTTGAGAAGACGCTATCCATGAAGGATCCACAGTTAGTTCACCTCTCGTCCGATCGCCCAAACATCTTTGTGTCAGCTCAAAAGAATGCTGTAGGTGATTTTTCTTGCCTGAACTGGCTCCTGAACAAATTGTGCATTATGGGGGGCAGCATGCCGAAAACTGTTGTATACTGCCGAAATGTCTCTTCTGTAGCACAATTGTTTGGCATGTTCCTTGACACACTGGGTGGCAAAGCCTACCGTCATTCAGAGCCATCGGTAGATAACTGCCACTTAGCAATGTTCCATAGAGGTACAGCCGAACTGAACAAAAAACATGTATTGGAAGACTTTCCCAAAGTAGCTTCGACAATACGAATTGTGTTTGCTACCTCAGCATTTGGAATGGGGGTAGACATTCCTGATGTTCGTGCAGTCGTCCACTACGGCTGTCCACGCTCAATGGAGTCGTACATCCAGCAAAGTGGGAGAGCAGGGAGGGATGGCAAGCAAACGTTCTCTGTGATTTACCATCAACCACAGACCACGTCCTTGAGAACGACCACCAAAGCCCTGCTATCTCTTGTGAAAGGACAGGAATGTCGTAGAAAATTAGCCCTGGACTACTTCAAACTTAATGGTGTGCCACAAGAATCTTCCACTAGAAGTGCCAATCCTTCGCTGTGTTGCGACATTTGTGAAACAACATGTGACAACCCTCTGCCAAAGCCTTGGGATTTTAAACCCAAAGTAAATACTGCCCTCTCAATTGGAAAAGCCAACAAGACAGTTAACAGGGAAGTTACTGCTGAGGGTTTGAGTATCTTAAGGGAAAATCTGAGTGAGTATTTTGAGGAAGTTACCTCTGTTGGTAAAAGTCTTGACTATCTATTGAATTGTATTGGTTTTTTATTGCCCTTACATACTGACAGTTGATGATGTCATGGAAGAATCGGGTCTGTCTGATCTTTCCATTGCCATTACTATTCTTGAACTTATTTCTGAAGTGTTTCCTTCCACATGTCCTGACCTCTCATGTATTTCATCCGATTCTGATTGATAAGTTAGTATTTCTAGTCTGATATAACCACAATGGAAGCATGAGCTTTTCTTCTAGGTGCTTTTTCATGATATGTTATCTGTGCTTGTATGTTAAAAATTTTTAGTAATGGAGTATGTAACTTTACTGTTGGCAGATCCTACATAGCTCATTTGTAGTTTGGTGCCCAACAATGCTGGATTTGTACTAGTTTGGATGTTCTGCTGGTGGCTGGAATGGTTTTGTATATGTATATATATATATATATACATATATGTATATATATATATATTTTTATACATGTGTATATTTATATATATGTATATATACATATGTATATATATGTGTGCATATATATATGTATATATATATATGTGTATATATATATATATATATGTGTGTGTATATATATATATATGTGTATATATATATGTGTATATATATATGTGTGTATATATATATACATATATATGTGTGTGTATATCTATATGTATATACATATGTGTGTGTATATATATATGTGTGTGTATATATATATATGTGTATATATATATATTATATATATATATATATATATATTTGTGTGTGGAGGCGGGCCAGTGTAGTTGTTAAGTGAACAATGACACAGCAGTAGTTGAAAAGCACATGTATATACACTCTTTTTCAAACACTTGATCTCCATGTAGTAATCTCCATGCCTGTGAATAATTTATTCATATCATTAAAGGACCGTTTGATCAAAGTCATTGCCATACAAATGATGAGTCTGATGTTCATTAATCAACAGATCACATTGGAATCTACAGCACACCTGCTCATACAATATTGAAATGACATTAATAAAAACAATGTATAAAACCATTTGAAAACCCTGAGACCTGCACAACAGCAATCATTTATGGCCATGAAAACACAAAATGGTAGGTTATAAAAGAAAGACACCAAGTCCTCAACCACACATGCAGAGTTATACTGAAGAGGCAACATAACTTGAGCATTTGGATCTCATGAACAGTTCAGTCAATCATGGGAATGGGAAATATTGCTTAGGCTGCAGGTGTTGAGGTGTCTCTGCTATGGGTCCATAGATTTGGCAACCTAAGCTATTTGAACATGTTGCTTTTCTGAAGCAGACTCATCTCAACTTTCCTCTCCGATACCCAGTTGTTCAATTTGTCATAGCTGATGTTTCCATAGTTATTTATAGGGATATCAGGAAATGAACCGTGTAGCCTTCCATGTATCTCATCAAAAAGCTTTTCTTCTTGCAGCTCCCCCACCAATATTGGTAGTTGTTTGCTGTAATCTGCATCCTTGTGCTTACCAACACCAGAGTAGAAGCCGATGGTCTTGTCTATGTGGTCTTCAATGTCTTTGCAGACCTTCAAACACTTTCCCACTCGAGATATAGTCCGTGAGGTGAGGTTTCCGCCTTTGTGGTCCAGTTCCGGTTTAACCTCCCTATTAAGTATTTCCATGTACTTATCCAGACTAATCCTGTTGCCCAGGCCGCCGTGAACGTTAACTGTGCGGTTCAGTTTTATTTGTTACGCCAAGCGTGGTGAACAAACACTGTTGGTTTGGGCCTGAAGCATAAAGGCCATCTTCGCATACCGTGGGTGCTTCTGAGAACAAAAACTAAGCATGTCCATTTTCCAGTACAACACTATGCGTTGTCCATCACCCTCTCTGACAGCATCATGCCTAGCCCAATCAAGGAGGCCTTCCCTCAACAATGCCCGGCTATACCGGCTTACTCCATCACTGCAAGCTGTCGAGCCTTTGGGTAAGTGAACTATCTCATTTGGATGGGGTACTGTGGTTGTCCTAGCACTAAATGGACATGCTTCTCGGTGCTTCATTCTGTTCCTCCCATCAAGGATAAATGTTTTTGGGCAGTCTGGAAAGCCACATGGAAACGTTTTTCGGGATGGCCTCACCTCTCCAGCAGGAGCGTCTCTGTTCAGGCACTGCTCCATGTGCCTGCTCAGGTGCATACCAACTTTCGCGAAGTCTTTATTGCAACCTGCAAATGGACACTGCACTCGGGGCAGTTTAGGTTGTTGCTCATAGTTTCCAATACCTTTTGTAGGCATTTGTTCGTATGGCACGAATACCATGTCCACCACTTGTTCAGCAGTCTGAACACAGAAGAATAATTAAAGTCAGTACATGTGCAGTTATCAACCTTGTCGTTCAATCTTACCAATTCAAAACAGTCACACCCTCTGTTGTATTTGTAAGTGTATGATAACTTCTACTTAATATATGTATGATTATACCTTCTGGAAAAATTCCTTCTGGTTTTCCGGCAGAGGGATGTGTTTGGGAGGGCGATCGAAGTCCATGTCTAGAATGAAAAATACAGCTAGACATATGTAAATGTGAGTGGCAAACTCAAGAAGTTCTCTGTCAGCATCAACAGCCTGCTTGACATCTGGTCGGACATTCCTTCTTGTATCAAATCGACATTTGATTTGGTACAATGTTCCTTTTTGACGAGCACTCCTGTCATTGTAAAATTGATTGTACACATCCTGCAACATACCATTGTTAATTACTTCACTATTGGATATATGTTTCATCTGATTTTGACTATTCAGCAGTAAACCTCTGATGTACAATGGCTCCCTGGTGCTCTTACAATTGCTCAATTCAACATCTCCAAAAGTGTTATTGCAAATCATGTTCTCAATAATACCATAAGGCATGGTGATATTGTACTATTACCATTAAAATAAAAAACAGGCATCCTCAGATAATCTTGTTAACATAATGTCTTATGTTACAATGGGTTGGCTTATGTACCTGTAAACTAGTGATAGTGTCCTTGTGCCAGTCCTCAGATTTAAGAACAAGGCCTTCCAGTCTATCAAGTGGGTTGTCACCGTCTCTCCTGGCAGCCTTAGCACCTAGCCCATTAAGGACAGTCAAACCATCTCCTCCAATGGGGACTGAAAGAATAGTGTTATCTACAGAGGGCACATACTGATGGTAGTGCTGCAGTATTTCTATCATCTCTTCAGATTTTCCCTCGTTCTTCTCCAATATCCCTAGCGGTACCTGTCAGCAATAATGAATTGACTGTATATTTCTTATGTGTTGTGTTATGGATACACTTTCTTGACTACACCTTCAACTTTACTTTTAATTCACTAAAAAAATGTGTGATAAATGGTTTAACTTTATCCATAATACTCTAACCAAGCTTCCTACTCACCACAGTTGATTTCTTTGCCATGAGATCTTGGTAGGGATGGTAGATATGGTGAACTACATATTCTGCATATTCTTCTTTGAAGAAAGGAATATATTGCACCATGGACCTTTGCACCAGAATGGCCAAATGCTTCTTGATGTCACTGTGCTCTTCCTCACTCAAAATGAATGCTGAGTTTGGAAGAGACATTATGTCTGCAACTGGCTTTGAGTCATCCATATGCTCTACATTAATATCATCAAGTATTGCATAGCCATGAACCAAGTCCAAATGAGTGTTTTTCCCCCGTTGGATTTTGCATGAGCCTTTTTACTAATGTTGATGTTGTCAAAAACTATTTGGAAGCCAGGTTGAAGATCAGGGAGCACAGGTCCATACATCACAGGCTGCAACCGAAGCACATAATTAAAATGTCATTTGGCATAAATGGACACATGCATGTGCTATATATATATATATATATATATATATATATATATATATATATATATATATATATATATATATATATATATATATATATATATATATATATATATATATATATATATATATATATATATATATATATATATATATATATATATATATATATATATATATATATATATATATATATATATATATATATATATATATGTGTATATGTGTGTGTGTGTGCGTGTGTGGAAGAACAGCAAGAAGAAGGAGGGGGAGTTGTAAGGTTATAAATTGGTGAATTACCTCTCTACTCACTTGCTTTGAGAGCTGAACTTCATCAAATGCTGCGGCCCCACCGTCGATGACACTGATGTCTATGAACTCTCGGTTAGGGCGTGGTGATAGCGAGGTTTCTGGGCATGACTTTATTGGAGTGCTGTGTGAAGGCTGATTGTCTGCTGTGATGTAACTCAAATGCATGCACCCAAGCTCATCAAAGCCAGAGTCTCCCTCATGAGGACTATCTGAGCAAGCCCCATGGCCAACCGTGCTCTCCACATGTAACTGATCAGCTCTGGTTAGGGTAGATGAATGGTCTGATTCCTAATAACAGGAGCAAAATATATATGTGAGCTAACCTTATCTAAATTGTAACCTTTTTTGAGAGTCATGTGTAAGGATAAGATAGGTTACCTGTCCTAAGCCGCTTTGAAGTTCCATGTTCTTTCTCCATTCGCAGACCGGTTTGTCATAGTCCAGAGATAGGTTATCAATCCTACTTCGTATAGTAGCCTTAGATGCTGTCAGGCCCAGGGCGTTCAACCGTCTGAAAGTCTGTAACATCAAAGTATCTCATATAATTGCTCGTTTAGAAATATTTAGCTTTGAAGCTCTAATAAGAAAAAGTATCTATCTGTCTATTATTTAGTTTCAATAACTTGGTACTGTATCTTACTAACATTTTCTATTTTAACTGTTTAGACTCTTTCAACATCCCACAAGGTATATAATTGTATGATTTTTTAGCCATACCTTGTCTTTTGCATTTCCTCGGTACAATATCATGCCCACGTACTTCTGAAAGGCACTCATTCGTACATTGCTGGCATGCAACAGGATGGAAATGACAGTGGCCAGTTTAATTTCGACAGTCTTTTTGGTATCCGTCTCTGTTGGCATAGCAGCTTTGAGTACTGTATACATGAGTGGTGCCCCATCTCGGAATTCTTGAACGACCTCTCCAAAATTGAACCTGCAAGCTTGAAGTGAACTCCGTAGCACGCTTTGGAATTGCGGTGAAATGACCTTTTTGCACTCAGCCCGAGCAACTTCACATGCAATTTGAAGAAAAGCTGTTCGCATTTGCTTGTCCTGGAAAGCTTCTCTGAGAGCAGCCTTATACCTGGATACAATATTAAATAATAAAATAACAATTAAATAAAGCTAAAAATAGGGGCAATAATTGGCATTCAACCACATTTAAATTTCTAAAAGATTTACCGTTTGCGTACAAGTTTCCTGACAACTTGCTTTAGACATGATCTTGCTTGTAGATGAGTACTTCTGTACCCTGAAGTTTGGTATGTGACTCTCACCTATAACAAAATGATAATACATAGAGATTTTAAAATCACACAAACTGCTTTTTTCCAATAACATAATTCTTAAACATTCATTTTCTTTGATTAATATGTACTCACTGTCACTCGTGGGCTACTAGAATGGTGTTTCGTTGGGGTTGAAAATAGAGCCCTCCTCTTTGGATTTTTTTTAGGTGTTGTTGGACTATCCAAGGTAGCTTCGTTGGTGTTGACATCTTTGGGGGCCACATCAGTCTCTCTCTTCCTTTTGAGGGTAGTGAAAAAACAATTGTCTGAGGTCAGAGCCTTTGACAAATCCCTCAACTTCTTCTGCTGGGCTGACAATTTATCGAAATCCCTGTGGCACTGGCGACATAAGAATAGTCCACTTGGACAACTATCCAAAACACTGTCTGCAACTTCGCCAAGTCCGTAGAATGTAAAAATACGCTCAGCGTGATGAATATCATGAAAAAGGCTACGTCTGACGCAGTTCTTCAAATTAGATAAATCAAAAATGAAGCTGCAGTTGACGCACTTCACATCGACAAACTCCCGAAAACACGCATCCATCGCTATAATAGTATATCCATCACCGTCGTCTGCATCTGCATCAGGTGTTAAAATCGAAACCGAAATTCCGCGCGAAGAAACGGCGCCAAAACCCGCGAGACGGCCCCTAATTCCAGATGACATTCTGTGTGTTCTCATTGGACGCAGACCACAACAACGTACATGACGTCACATAAAACCGAGGGTGCGTATCACAAGTCAGTTTCATGAGCCGGACGAGCGCTACTAAGGTCAATCTGGGTCACAACCTTTGCGTTGATTGGTCAAACCGTGTCTGCCACGAAGATTAACGAAGGTGTCTAATGAATATTCGGACGCGCCACTTTTAGAACTTGTCTGGCCGTAGACTCTAGGGCGAGAAGCGTAGCGGAACCCATAGAGTCTGGGACGCAGACTAATGTCAGCTAGTCAGTCATATTTTGTTATCAAATATATTTACATACTGGGTTGTTATTTTCTGGTTTCCTGTATATCCTAAATTGATATTAACGTTGTATAATAAATTGCATATTCATTACACTGTAGGTTGAGATCAAGTGAGAACTATTTATTTGCACTTCAATATGACAAACATATAAACAGAATAACATAAATAAAATACAGAACAAGCTTACACCAATCTATTATTTCACCTTACAAGACAAAAAAAAACAAAGACATCTATTGGTTGATAAAAAATGGAATAGTGGTCGGACCCTCATTTAACAAATACACCTCATAAATTCAACTTTTTAGTTAATAAGTGGTACAAAAATCTGATTTTTTTTAATCACAAAAACAACAATGTCAGGCAACAATCTGTTACCTTTTTTCTCTTAGCATTCAGCTGCATAGGCATGTACAGAAATAGAACGCTTTCTGTCAGTGATACTTCTCAGATTTTAAAATCTTCCTGGACCTTTTCCTTTTCCTGCCAACTCGAAAGGTTTTTGCCTGCAAAACATAATTGAACTGGATATGTAAAGATTAAAAATATGTTCTCAATTAAATTCATGATCCACATGAGTCTACAAGAGCACTAGACACAAAGTACAAATTTGCTGGGACAAGACTCATATTCTAGGTTATAGTTAGTTACATATAAGTATTCTGACATTACATAAGTATGCCACAGGTAAGTAATATCACAAAATTATCGCCCACTGTCAGCCATAATGTAGGTATGGGGACAAAAATTTCAAAAATAATACATTATCAAACAATTAGTATCACCATAAAGACCTTGAAAAACCCTTTGATATGACACAAAAATCATGACTCTGTGATGACTACAGACTGAGAAATTTAATAAAGACCTTGAAAAACCCTTTGATATGACACAAAAATTATGACTCTGTGATGACTACAGACTGAGAAATTTAATTTTGAAGTCCCAAAATCGGCCTTCGTTTTCCGCCAGCTAATTAAAGGATTAACTGTTAGAACAATGTGATCGAAATAGACTTTTTTTCCACACTTCATGGTAATGAATATTTGTGTGAAAATACGCAGCTTATATAAGGCTGGGGTGAACTCGTGATAAACTCTGGATGTACTCGGTGACCGAATCTGACACCAAACGTGGTTAACAGAATCTCTTTGATGTATTCATGCTGGGTGGTGCGCTTGGCGACGAGCAGCTCGCGTGACGGTCGCCGTAACTGTCAGCAGCTCAACATCTACTCCGTGAACCCTAACTGCGGAAATTCCACGCGCCAGCGCAAGCGGCATTATGCCTTTGAAGTTTCTGGCCAGATCACCGGCCTGTAACTGATAATGTTTGTAATCTACAACCCCAAATAGATAAATTAAGTACCATATGATATTAAGTTCTAGAATCGAATGTTTTCTTATATGACATAATGCTGATACAGCCGTGTCCTGGCAAGCTATACGGTATCCGTATCCCGGCGCGAATATGGGAAGATCGATCATTTAAAAGTTTAAAATTCGACAAAAGGGTTCCAATCGATTTGAAAATAAACTTGACCAAAGTGTTCCATTGTACTTGAATAACCCTCGTATATAGATGGATGAAAAGGGTCCGATTGAAAAAAATGAAAATCGATTCTGTTTGACCCTAAGCGATCAGCCGCGTTGGCGATCTTGAGTCGGCCGTGTGAAGGCAAGCTACATGGTATCCCGGCGCTGACATGACAAGATCGATCATTTAAAGTTTAAAATTCGACAAAAGGGTTCCAATCGATTTGAAAATAAACTTGACCTAAGGGTTTCATTATACATGAAATGCCCCCGTATATAGATGGATGTTAGAGGTAGGATTGATACATGAATCAAAATCGACTTTGTTGGCCCCAAGCGATCAGCCGCGTATGCGTCATAATCGCGGCTGCCTGCGGCGAAGTTCGGCTGCCACCAGATGATGGGTTTTTGCCGATTTGTTGACAGGGTTACCCGAATTCATCTTCCAAATTAACTATGACGCAACAGATCGCCGTCAAATTTGCTACAAATTGAGAAAAGATATCTATAATGACGTATATCCTACCTTCAGTTTCGTATAAATTATATTTCAAGTGGTTTGGGTGCTTTGAAATCGGACGAAATTCTTAACTCGGCTGTACATATGAACAAATTGACAGAATTAAAAAATTCAAAAACGACGTGTTGGATACATCATCCCCCAGTATGTTGTCAAAGGGATTCCTCAGAATTCCTCTTCGCCACTTAATGAGAGCGATTCTTGTGAGACGTGGAAATACCTATAGTGGAATTCACGATCGCAGCGTCACGCCGTCAGCGACGGGAAATGTCCGCCGCTTATCAGGAGATATACACATACCTACATAATGGACTGACAAATATACGTCGTATTTGGATGCGATTTGGAGGTAAACTATAAGGGAATTTACAATTATTGATAATGGATTCTGTTTGGTTACTGGTTAAGGCATTTGTGCCGCTATCTTGTCAAACAATACAACATAGTTTTTGATTAATTTGAAAAATTCTGGAAGCTTGAGATTCGACGAAATGTTCGAATTCAAGGTATTATCGCTCACGTATTTAGCTCAATACAATAAAAAGTACGCATTTAACAGCTTAATAAACGTGACCATTAGATTTGTCATTGTTCACTCGACGAATACCAAGACTATTTTTATGTGAATATTTCACAAATTTCAAGAGATATATTTAAAAATATATGTTTAAGTTCCAAGCCGAAAATATGGCGTCTCGATGCGGAATTAACACTTGCAAACTTTGATCGAATAAAACATATTGATTACCCCAAAAAGGAAACTATGATAATCAGCGTGTTTATTGATATATAATTAATTACCTCGTCGGACAAATCCATCAGGTTTGGTGATACTGGTGAATGTTTTCGAAAAAGAAAATGAAGTTTCTCACACAGCAACTAACGCCTCAACTTGCCGAACTGAAATGTGAGCCAGACACAGATCTCGTGGCGATCTCGCCGAGGCAAGCACTGCGCGCGAGATCTCTTTGATCTCGGCGTCGTTTCTACTCCTGCTATTGGTTATAACTCCTTGACTTACCCCAACAAATAGGCTATTTTGTTTATCAATATGCCAAATTAAGAATGCTTGAATTTTACTATCATTTTATTGACGAGTATGTCGAGAGATCTGATTTTGCCTATGTACAGATGGACACTGATAGTAGTTATATTGCCCTTAGTAGTAGTCATCTAACGGATGTCATCAAACCCAACATGAAAGAACAATTTTACCGAGATTACCCTCAGTGGTTGCCAGCTGTAGCGTGTGATGATCACACTAACAACTTTATACAGTGTAAAACGAACGGAACCCCGTGGGTACCTCAATCGTGCTGTGTGACCCGCCAAAAATATGATAAACGTACCCCGGGATTATTTAAAGAGGAGAGGAGTGGATATGGCTGTATAGGACTGGTTAGTACAACTTATTACTGTTATGGAACTACGGATAAAGCCTCGTGTAAAGGACTCAATAAACGTCAAAACTAACAGAACAAGGAGAAATATATGAATGTGCTGAGACAACAAAAATCGGGTCGCGGTGTGAACAGTGGCTTTCGCGTATTCGCTATGTATTCGTATACGCAAATTAGAGATGGATTAAGTTATTTTTACCCCAAGAGAATTGTGAGTGCAGATGGTGTAAGCACTAAACCGTTAGATGTGTGATACGTTAATATGCTATTTAAGAAATTGATATGTGTTATTATGCTATAAATTGAAGCTAAGGTATTGTGTAATCGATGGATGTGCGCTCTGTAAGAAATTGATGTTTAAATGCTGTGTGAGAAACTAAGAATAAAAACATCGTATATTTTCAACACGCGTTGTTTATTTGCCTTGAATTAAACATGTCACCAGTTTATCGTTGGTTGAATAATCGTCCGTAAATACAGCCAGCAATTGGTTTAAACTTATTCCACGACATCGTCTCTTTAAATAATACAAACAATAAAGTCCACAAGTATTGGAATGAAGTCTTGTAATGTCTTAGAATTATAAGTCCAGCTCACACAATGCTTGTTCAAGTACTTCGCAAATACGTTATGAATAGGAGGTAGTCCATAAGAATCAAAATATTCGCCTCTTTCATTATGATCAATGAAAATAGCGACCCAGTGCTCGCCTTTTTGGGAAGCGGGATCAGTGTTACAAACAAAACAGCTGGGGTAATTGACATGGCGGGGTAATTTATTCCGTGCAAACACTCCGCACACAGTAGCTGGAGTGCAAGCGTTTTTTTGTAAGAGCTCGTGTAATTGTCTGGTATCCATTGTTAGGCAGCGTAATCAAACAGAACGTTATGGTTTCGGTCAATTTGAATCATATTTTCAAATTCGGCATACACAATGACATTAATGGTCGTACCAAGACGCATTTCCAAGCGCACGTTACCTTGTTTCAAATTAAAATGAGTGCCGCTGGGTCGTCAGATCAAAAGCGAATAGTGTATAGCCATTGGGATAATCACTCCAACTTATGGCATTGCCTTCGTCTTGGTAGAGTTGTCCAGTGCTAATGAATAAATTAGCATAACTGCGGGTGTATATGTAGCGTGCAACCAGAAGGGGTGTTTTAACATCTGCGGTAATGTCAGGCTTTATCAGTAAATGACAACAAGGTTTATGAATTAAAATAAGAGTGTTTATTTGCGGCAACCTAAAAACAAGCTAATATAGTATTGAACACATGAATAGTTTAAATGACATCCCCAGCCCGAAATATGGTGGTTAATAACCTGACATGGCAGGCACAATGCTGAACGGGCAGCAAAATGAGCTGGACAAAGCAGCAGAGAGAGGGATAGAAAGCTGGGCAGAGCAGCGAGCAGAGCTAGACAGAGCAGCGAGGGGAGCTGGGCAGAGCAGCGAGGAAGAGCTGAGTGCTAGTCTTCCTTATCCCATGAAAACATCCCTATATATACCCTCCCCAGATGAACACGTGACACATTAAATAAATAATAACATCATTGGATTATATAAATCTCTAACTAGCATGAGTAACCACAACAAACCTTGACAAAAACCACAAATGTTCAAGAAATGACGTTTGAAATTCAAACAACCGGAAGATGCTATTTACTAATAATAATATTATCTATATTTCCCATGATGCAACACGGGAAAATGACGTTAACCAAATAAAACCCTAAATATTGCCAAAACCCTTCTTAAATATTGTTTAGCTCCCATAATATACTCAATCACATAAACATCATATCAAGACGATAACCATTAAAAAGAATAATACTAAATAAGTCATAACTGAAACCGAAACCCGGGTGTGGTCAGGTACAAGAGTGCAACCTTTAAAACAAAAGATGGATACATGGCAATTACATCAAAAGTGCTGTCGCTACATATATATGGTGATTGAAATCGGGTTGCCATGGTTTAGCGGGTACTTGTTGCCCGTCAACGTACAGAGCTGAAAATGTCAGGCTGTTATGCTTAAAGTTGAAGGGGTTCTGAGTGTAATCACGTTGAACGCCCTATTATCAACACTTCCGACTACAATTCGTTTGGGTAACTGTCCCAAAAATAAATTTTCTTGATTGATCGTCATAGCTCCTTGAGATGCAGAAAACACTTTGGTTTCTATGCGTCTTATGAGGTATTTAGCTGGGCTTCGTTCTAAAGCCTTTATGTGGGCTAGTTGCACGGTTGGGTTCAACTTTATTTTGCGTACGAATAAGGTCACGGATTGCAGGACTATTTTAGGGGCAAACCCAGCTGCAGGATTGGCCATAAGGGCAAAGGTGTCACCGCTGCGTACTAATCGCAACTTCAAATCCACACCGTTTAATAAATAGCGTTCTTGACAAAATAAATCTAAATGTGATTTGCCCATCATATCCACAATATGACTCTCTTGAGCTCGTTTCTTTCTAGCTATCATCCCCTTGTTGTCAGTACCACCCACGGCGTCCATGTGTTTTGGGGTGTCTTTGTACCATAAACTAGCTGTTAACTGAGAGTTTATGGCTTCCGAACCATAGCTTAATAGCGTTTCCATATAAGCGCGATACGGGTATGTGTTTGTGGAGATGGATATAAGTTTCTCGTTGAGAGAGACATCGTCTTAGTAAAAGAGTGAGTGTAACCATAGGTTAACGGGTGCTACAGCACTATCAGCCCCCAAAACTTCCCCATCCTTTTTCACCACTTTGGCATTCACTTGTAAATACGTGTTGTTCAGATCAATATAATCATCACCCGAACCACTGATGTAGAATTCGACTGGACCCGAACCTAAAGCAGCTACCAGATGGAATTCGATCCACGATCCATGATTGACACTGCATTGAGTTGGGAGAATTGAAAATAGGTCTAATTCACTTTTGACGCAGGGACAAGATTGGGGGTGTACCAGTTCCATGATCTAACCCGAAAATATCCTTTGACAACCTCTGAGTTGTTCCACGTCGAGGGCGTGAAATACTGCTCCTACCTTGTGCAATTTATAGATACTGGTGGTTGGCGACGCGGGTGTTTGGGTTGAACTATTTGATCGAACACTTCCTCTCCGGTTTGTAACAATCGTTTCTTAGCCGACTGTTTCAGAGACTTCCCTCCCAACAAATCTCCAACCACCCTCACTCCTGTTTTCAAGGCGTGTTTTTTAAGGACAGGTAAAACTTTTCGAATCAGTGGTAACACCATTTTAGCCAGACCACCAACACAATTACCAAGTCCATGCCCACGCTGACTCCTTGCACCGGAAAACACGGGGAGTCCACCACCCACTTGGTTCAGGTAATAGGGGGTGTAAATATCAGCCATGGTTTTCAAAATATATCTTTCTTGGTTTTACGGAAATGTAACGTCACTGTCACTTTACCAGATTCGAATGGAATGGGACGACCCGTGTCATCTCTTATATCGATTTCTGTAGTAGAAAAAGTCTAGGTGGCTATCGGGTAATAAAATATCTTTTTATATGTGGGGTTGATCAACCGCCCGTGACGATCGTGACCGATTGGAATAATACGCAGAAGGGGAACAACAGTGACTCCTACGACCTGAGCTTCGATGAGATTACAATAGACATAAAGTCCGTACAAGCCTCAATCAGGGTCAACAATGTGCTGACCGACGTGACTATTCTCATAAATCCCCATTTCAAAACCGAGTCTTTGACGCAACCCCTCGTCTATGTAAACTAAAATTGACTTATTTTCTTGGGTCATAGTTGCTGTCTAGCGTGTTCGATTGTAGGTGAGACACACTCGCTCCTCATTTTGCTCCTTTAACTTGGCTGCAAAGGCTTCTATCAACGATCGGGTCGTATAAAAACCATAGAAAATATTTGGGATGGGCCTCCGCAAATTCACTCACAATGTCATATCGCTCACTGCAACAGACATCCGGGAGATTGAGCGCACCAGCCACATGATCCATGACGACAAACCCCTCGTCCTCAGTAACATTGTACCACGTGTAAGGGTACTGAATTTCCGCTAATCCCACTTCCCAAGCTCCTTCCAACTGTACAGCTTTGGGGAGTCGAGTAAAGTAATGTGTCAACATGTTGTTGGGGTGATAATTCATTGAACTGTTGGAAGGCAGGGTCAGAAAGAAACTCATGATGGTGATACATTGAGACTCAAATTAAGCTCTTCTTGGTTTCACGGAAATGTAAAGTCAC
The DNA here is from genome assembly GCA_034190875.2 of Urechis unicinctus. Taxonomy (NCBI): domain Eukaryota; kingdom Metazoa; phylum Annelida; class Polychaeta; order Xenopneusta; family Urechidae; genus Urechis; species Urechis unicinctus. The sequence goes on along the minus strand of CM067351.1, from coordinate 31,920,550 downwards.
ATTCACATGGCCGTCTTCGAATGCTACGGACTGACCCGTGTCGTCTTTTATATCAATTTCTATGGTGCAAAAGGTTTTGGTGCCCACAGAGTAATAAAATATCTGTTCGTATGTCTGGGTCACCATTTTGTGCACCCGATCGTAGTCCACGGGAACTGTGCGTAACAAAGAGGCCATCGTGTCACCGACCATGTGATTCAATTATACTACAATAAACATAAAGTGCGTACTACCCTCGAAATACATTAGGCTTGTATTCAGTTTGAGAATCATAAAGCGAAAGACATTCCTCACACCTCAATATTTGACGAAGACCTTCGGTCGTGACAATTTGAAGTTTGGGATCGGTTATTTTTACATTCATGGTCTGTGAGTGGGAAGTGAATTGAAATCGAACAACGTCTCTGAGATGCGATTTGCAGATGTGCATATTGATCAGCACTGTAGGAACCGGGGATCAGGTGGACGTCCAATGACTCGACCAATGGATCCACTTCTACGGGTCTGTCTATCGTATGGTACCCAGCTCGCTGATCCACTATGACAAAACCCACGTTCTCCCCGATGTTGTTCCAGGAAACAGGGTACAGAATTTCCGCTAATCCCACTTCCCAATCACCTTTTAATTGTATGGGTTTAGGCAATTGAGTAAAGTAACGTGTCAACGTGTTTTTGGGATGGTAATTCATTGAACTGTTAGAAGGAAGGTTCAGAAAGAAACTCATGACGTCACTTTATGTTTCAAAGTGGGGTTGAGAAGTATGTACCCTAAGCTTCTGCTTAACAGAGCAGTCCACAAATTACTATCTCCTTTACCCGCCGATAGATTGTAGATGCTGACGATGATTACGGCATATAAAATGAGGATTTGTGCAAAAAAACACGATTTCGGCTTTCGGAATATCCCGACCAAATATGGTCCACACCCGATCACTTCTCTGATCTTCCATCCTAATGACGCTTTTGTTCCCGATCTCAGTTTTTATACAGCTCCACACCACTGACCTAATTATTAAAACTGGCAGGGTAGCCAAACCACTTGACCAAATATTGTTTTTGTCTTTTCCGTTTACGTTCTTTGATAATTTTTTCAACCCTATACCATGCTTTGTCATTCACTTTCTGTAATTCTTCCGCGTACAATGTTCCCTCTAACACTTCGTCATTATCATCCTTTATCTTATACACATTAGGGGAGCCTTAATGAACACTCTCCACCCGAAACAACTCCTCGCTCCAATTGGAAGTGTAACCTTTTTTGAATTTACCCCATGCTTGACTGATACGGACACGATCCCTGATATTATACTGAGGTCGTTTAACCCCATCAGAGCGTTCCCTGTATAATGTCATCCACGTGTCTTCTTGATTACGAAACGAGACCGATATCGGGGTGCGCTTGATGCTGCGATGATAACTGAGGTTGTATCCTTTCACCAGCAAAGCCAGAACCGGTAGATAAACACTGGTGTTGTGTTTGGTAAAATAACGCCACATTTTAGTTTTTAACGTACGATTAAACCGCTCGACTATGCTAGCTTTGGTTTCTTCGTTGTGGGTGGTAAAAAAGGGAATCCCCTGCTGCTTAAGAAATGTCTGAAATTTACGGTTGATAAATTCTCCACCCTTATCGGTCTGTAAACACAGGGGCTTCCGCCCTTGTTTTAATATATTCTCAAAGGCTCGAATCAAACTGTCACCCGTTTTATTTTTTAGTGGTATCACCCACGCATATTTCGAGAATACATCGATACAGGTCAAAAGAAATTTCATGTCTTGGTTCTGTTTAGCTAGGCGGGCTATGTCGTCTTCGAAAACGACGTCGGATTGGTTTATGTAATGTATACGCATCTTGTTCACCCAGCCATTGTCTGACTGCCTTTGTTTTGAGTTTCGTAGCTCTAACCAATGGCTGTACCCCTTCATACGCGGCCGGTGCCTCGGGGTCGATATACGCACTTAACTTTTCCATGATGCCCAACTTTGTGTCACAGCGGCCTCCTCACCAGATCTTTTATCTATTCGCGTCGCACCCTGTCGGATATAGTTCCATCGATAGAGGTGACCTACTAAATCTTGGGCAATTTTGGAGTTGCGCAACGCTTCGGCAAATCTTTCCCAACCCTGTGGTTCAAAGTGTTTACATTTTCTCAACACATCGTTAACTAAATCTGCCACGTAAGTTCCACTAACGGCTTGTCCTTTAATCGTTAATTCCCCTCGTTCATTCCAACCCATGTCTGGGTTTTTTCGAAGCCGTTCTAATAACAAACGCCCTTTTTTCTGAAATTTATCAGGGATGGTTTCTACAACTTCCGAGATAGACACATCTTCTTGTTTGGGTGTGAGTGACGGGGCATTAGCTAAGGTCATGAGAGGTGTTGGGGTTCTGTGCTGGCGGTAATACTCGTGGTGTTTTGTTAAAATCTGGTTATAAGATTCAACTTTACCCTCCTCTGATAAATCACTATGATTCAGGACATCCCTCATCTCAGCATCCAAGTTGGATAACACGTCGACAGTGGGAGCTTGATCATAACGTGCACTTGACAGCACACGGGGATCAACCAACATCAATTTCTTAGCCATAATTAGCCGAACAGTTTGCCTAACAACGGACCAGCGATACCTAAAATAGGTCCTTATAACGCCGGGAGAAAACCACCGGTTTGTAATACTCTTTTCTTTTTCTTGACGTTAGTTTTAGGTGAGATCAAAGCGCGCAGACCTTGTTTGTGTCGGGTTAATTTACGCTTCTGAACTGAAGTCAAGGATACGTTTCCTTTTAAAACATTGAGGGCACACTCACATACACAATTCATCAATTCTTTGTCAGCCGTGTGAATCAAAGCCCTATTGACAGGGGGTTTGGCTTTAGCCATCACTCGTAATGTATCAGCATGTTTTCTTAGACGCTCTGCCATGGTCTATGTCTAACGATAAGAATGGCGCTCGCCCGATGATCGACGGTATTTATTTCTGTAGGTATACAACTTGATTGGGTCGTAGTATGTCAGTTCGTAGCCGTAAGTGATCTGGCGTTGCTTGCTTCAAATCGATAAACAAATAACTGTGGGGTTGCGAAGTAGCATCCGAAAAGGCTTCTCCGAAACACCACACGATTCGATTGGGTGGTGGCTCAATGTGACTACCTTTAATTAACTCACTCACAAAGTAAGTTTTTCCACATCCACTTGGACCAGCCATCACACAACTAAAGGGGTGTTTTAAGGTTCGATCCATTCTCATACCAAGTTATCATTCACTGTTCCCCGCTCTTTTTATGGATAGGTGCTGTGTGTTATGCATTGGGTGTCGTGATAAGTAGAACACAAAAAGAAATTCAACTAAAGTATATTGTCACTTTTTATTCAATCACCAATCATATATATTCATGCGTCTAATAATTCGGTTATATTTACAGTCATGTGGTTCCCCCATTAAGACTTTAGACCAATGTTCGGCGGTCACACAAAAACCTAACATATTACACAGGTAATTTCAATATAGGGGTGTGGGCCTTTCACTCGGCCAATCACATCGTCACAAACAGTTTCTTCCGTATCAACCTCCGATTGGCCAGCTTCCACGTCAATCAACGATACGGTGAGTGATGTAAGAGCCGTCCCAATTCTGAGAAAGGCGTTTGCAGGTAAGTTTATTTGATGTCCTTCCAAAATACACCGATCGAAAATGATGTCATCAAAATATCGCAATGTATTGCCATGAGGTATTGCTTAACTTACCCAAGGTTGTCAAGGACGATGATGAAATATCTGAGGGGATTTCATCAGCCGAAAACACCTTTCCAAAATAGAATGATGTCACCACCGAATCCGCAAACGATCCGCCAACGAAAAATATATTGCGCAGTGGTTTCTCACGTCATCCTCACGTCATACACGATCAAAAACGATGTGGTTACGGGTACATACATGTACCACTTATCTGCTTCAGATTTGACGTTAGAACAAAATTATTTGATAATGTTACTTTAATAAACTTACTTTCTAATCTACTTAGATAACTTCGTGGATTGGACATTGTTTTGATCGCTTTATGTAATGTTACGCAACATTGCCGTATAACATTACGTATTACTTACCTTGTATGCTGTTATATAAATTTATAATATCATATTTATCCTGTCATGTTATGTTTGTAATTGCATTAAAGGCACTTTAACCGCGCGCTGCCTCTCGTGATCACTCTCCGCTGAGCCTATTTCGCTATATTAATGACAACAAGGCTTTGTAGCACTCGTTCATAACCGCTGAAGGGTCACACAAAACCATGGGGTTCTGAATGCACTATGGGTCCGTTACCGACTCAACATTAACCACAGTCACTTTTGTTGTCATCAGCGGGGATAACTAAAATGAGCTACTGCTACTCATCACTTTGACCTAGACTACATTACATAAATGCTACCATTGTCATATATTCAAATATATATTCAAGATGGGAAGGAGGAAACTTTGTGTGAAACTGGCGACCGCGGCGCAATAGCGCTGCGTGGGTTAATTGGCGTCGGTTTTCTTACCACCTTCTTTCAACAATGAATTTTCGGAACGTAATTGGGTCGAAGTACAATCTGTGCCGCGTGGAATTGCAAAATTTATCAAGGAACAAAGGCATGATATATCCCGGAGTTTTCTCTCTCCGAAGGACAGTAATGACAATGCTTATGGTAATATTGGGGCTTAACTTCACTTTCAACAGCAAGGCAGTATCGCGACGGTAATGGCTGCGGATGATTGTGGGGCTTGAACAAACAACTCCCCTGAGCGAAATACACGCCGCTGGGACGAAGGTCCGCGCGGTACTATTGAGCTACCGGGTCGGGTGCATCCATTTTCAGAGATGGGAGCGCCATTTAACGTGACATTCGAATCAGATTTTGGCACCTTGGTATCCAACCCGCAAACTGTGGGGTTAATATTGTTCAGATATGCACTGCTAGAAACAGGATGAACACATAAACACTAAACCACGGATACCTAGCTGCATGTAAAGTGACAATCCAACCCTGCGCAACGACATGATGGATAGATTGAGAAGGCTCTTTGATGCTTAGCATAGCTATTGAAGTTTCGCACGATATTCAAATAGCATGGATCTATGTTGAATAAAGTTCCCTCTAGCAAATAAAAGAGTTCCACTATATATAATTTTTTTGACACAACACAACAATCAAAATACAAATGATACCACCTTCATTCTTTTTAGTAATCATTTCAATCAATCTTGATCAAATATGGCATATCATGCATGTATAGCGAACAGATAACTCCTTTGATTTTTCAAAGCAGAATAGAAAAGTCAGCACCCTAGAAATCTGCAGTAGACATGTCAGTATCGTTCCTCGCTGAACCCCGTGCACTACATTAGCACTCTAAAAGGTTTGTCATCTCACAGCCAGCTGCTTCCGCATTTGCCAGCCAGCATTCAAAGCTTCACAGACAAACCTCAATACCATCAAATTACAAATCCATACCTGCAGATAAGATTAACAACCACCTCAGCCTGTCCGCCTCATTAACTTTATTGACAATTCTCTGATAACAGAAGCAAATTAATCAATAGGATGTATCACTGAAATAAAGTTTATTGATTTAAACCATGTGCAATGGAAGAAGTCCAAGTATATTTATTTTATACAGTACCTCAGAGTATCTTGCGGTGAAAGATTCATGACATGGTCTTTATATAAAGTTCCGTCTTAATCTAAACTGACTCTTGGTATCTGGTGATATGTCCGCTCTGTTCCACCACTTGCCATTGTTCAGTTTTTACAGCTCCAGGTAAAATGCAAGCAGATTAGTCAAGTAGTATGAGCCATAGACATACAAATACATTTAAATTACTTGGCAAACAGCTACGTACATGTTACTTCTGACCACATGAACATCCTCTCACACAATGGCCAATATTGTTACAGCTCATGACAAGTGGTCGGTGGGAAATGGGCTTATTCATAATCGCGACCATGAGTATATGAGACCATATTGAGAGGCCTAATTATCCATTTAAGACTATAGTTTAGGTAACAGACAAACAATGCAAACATCCCAGATCTAATATATTCTAATGTTAGATGGATTCCAAATCTAGAACTCATTGCGAATCTATAGCCGTTAACAAGGATCGTGTGTTTTCCCTACTTCCTACTGGTATGGATCTACAAAAATTGGCAGCGAATCTCAACAGACATCTTGGTAAACAGAAAGTCATATTCTACATTTCTTTTGCCGGGAGGCAGCTAGCATTCCCAGTTACCATGATTGCCCGGAAACGACACGATGTGACTTCACATATCCAAAATTGTGCTTGAGACAATCAAATGTAATAAATAAATAACCACATCGGAGCGGAGAATCAAAATAGTACCGGACGTGGATATCGATACAGAAATTTGAAAGGAACAGCGGACACCTAAAATGTTAATCCGTCAATGTTTGGTACGTCGAGATTCATTCCAAAAGAGTCTGACTTCGTAAATAGCGTCTGTAAGCGCGGCCTTAGCCTTGTGGAACTCTCTCAGCAGTGGCGGCACGCTTTCCCCCTACTGCAACATTTTGTATGTCGCTCACTGGTCACTGACCTTATTTCTACCGGCGTTGTCTCCGCTAGATTTGTGCTCGTTTCTTCCATGTTTACTTACTAAATTTGTTTGTCCAAAAAGCACATATTATAGAAGAGTTAAACACATGCTATAACGGAGTTAAGCACATGTTATAGCACAGTTTATCACATACTATAGCCCGCAAGTAGTGTCTTCTTCTCCGCCCTGTTGATTCGGTGCTTGTTTGTCCAGTGCTTAACTGTTGTTAAAGCCGTGGTAAATGCAGCTAAGATACCATAGCGATGATATAGTTCACATGTAGCAGGGCACAGCGCGTGCCCAACAAATGGGTTGGCCTTGAGGTCTGTAATTACCTTTGGCTGGTGTTCTGGCCGGATCGGCAGAAGCATACAAGCAATACCTGAGTATAGATGTAGCACTGCCTGACATAGAGTGCGCGTCATGGTAGCGCCTAGCAGAGCCTCGTATTTCACATACAGCTTTGTGATCTCTTGATCAGACATTAATTCAACTTGGTCAATTGTAAGGTGCTGATCACCAAGGTAATGACGGGCCTGACCCCCAGCTATGACAGCAGCTCTCTTAGAAACCATGTCCCCTCTGGGTTCCGCTAGCTCAGACTTTGTGGCTACTGGGCTAGCCGTGTCCTTTTCAAGGAGTTGATGAATGATGGTATCAGGATCCATGAATATACGTATACACTTTGAGAGTCTAATATATTGCTATACCCAGCGTCGGTAGGACACACTACCCAGATCAATGTACCTAAACTAGTAACTGAGGCAGCGGCTGTTGTCAGGCCCAACAACGCTTCAATCGAAGGCATATGCCGTTGGTTGATCAGTCTTCAGGAGCAGTTTTGCGTGCTTGGTTTTTGCTAGTAGCTGGCGTACTGCGGTGCGTTTTTCACTTGTTCGGATCGCATAATTCTCATGTAGGGCATCTTCAAATGAGTCGCGGTCCATGGTGTGTAAGCGAACCATCCAGCAGATCTGCTTACGTAGGTCATTCAGCACAGAGTTGTACTTTTGGGGGAGGACCCAGACACTTTGCTGCGCATGGCGGCTGATAAAGGTCAGTTTGGATAACATGTCTTTCTTATTAGTTAGGGCCTTAGTTGCCGAACAGTCATCAATAATATACAGGGTAGCCTCGCCCTTAAAACAATGGTAAAAAGCCCACACAAAGCCATGGAGCCCCTGAACAATCACGTACACCTCTGAATCATTTCACACCCATGACCGCGACTGATAGGCCTCGTTGAAACGTATGGTAGGGCAGATGATTACAATATGCTTCAAGGCACCAAAGAAGGACCCTTCAAGTAGGTTGAGGATGAATACGGTTTTCCAGCATCCTGTCTGCCCACAAACAATGGCCGAACAGGAACCATCTGGAAATGTAAACTTAGTAGACTGCTTTGAGGAACCTGACGTCTTTAATGTTAAGCTGTGCATCCATAACAATATACATATAGACATTCAATTCACCGATCGGCTATGCTTTAATTGTGATCTGAATGGTGATACCCGCATTCTCCACGCCCCTGCCATTACCGTGCAGATGGTCGTCATCAATCGTCGAGTCACAGAATCTGTTAGTAGAGGGTGAATATAAACAATCTCACAAGAATTGCTTGTTTGTGTTGTGTATTTAAATTTTTATTATAATATTTAATGTTATGTATTTGACTCGACAGTGTCTAAAGTACTTTTTTTTCCAGAATTGAACAGCTATTGACCATGCCACTTACAAAACGGCGTGCTTCTGAAAGCTCTCATACGCAATGGGGATGTTTGGAAAATGGACACCTGAAATCAAAAGTTCTAAGTGGTGTCAAAGAAAAACTGTTGGATTTGGGGTAGATTTTGTGCTGATAGAAAGAGACTAACTAGTTAATTTTTCTTCATTTTGTAACAAAAATGGTCTTTGATATAGGGATTTTGCACACTATTGTCTTTATTCATTATACTCTATTTGTGATTAGGCGATTGTCTTTTTGTCTGAATCACAATATATCCAGATTATACTATGCGATCATCCTGTGATTGTGAGAGAAATGTTACGGGAAATGAAACACATAAAAATCTTCATGCAATTCCAGGCATCACGTAAATAATAGGCAATATATACAACTATGTAAGCGGCAATGTGTTGGGATTGATATTCTGGGCGCGAACATAGTCGTCGAGTTAAGCAGCAGAAATGCAAATTGATGCGTATTTAATTGTCCCCAAATATTGTTGTTAACTATCCTGATCTGACCTTCACTGATTCATCACAGCGGTTTACCATGATCAAGGCTGCTGCAATGGTACGGATATCTTGGGTACTCCTCCTGTTTATCAAATGTGAGAGATGCAATGCAAGAAAACACTTCCGGTACCCATCCCTACCAAACCCTTCGATCGACATGTCGAATAATTCAATTGTCGTATGATGTTTCGTTCCGCTCATTGATAATTTATCCTAATAGCCATATGTGTTTTAATGAATCTCTACTTACTTACTGGTTACAAAAACTGTATATCAGGCCCTAAAGCATGACATCATCAGCATAATTATTTTTTGTATATGTGGTTGCTAGTTTAGCTAAGTTGATTTCAACCATCAACATGCAAATACTACAGATACGGCACTATACTACTTGCAGTAATAAAATATCAAGACAAGTTCATCGCAGCAAATTGAACACAACAAATTGACTCCTTCACACTATAAAAGGTGCCTGCTTATCATGGTATTACGATGTCGCGTCTTATAAAGCTTCGCATACGTGTCCGAATGTGACGCGTCTATTACCATAGTATGGCACTCTTATTATCAGCCATTCTGGTTGTAGTATTTGCGTTTGCATGCAATTATTTGATTAAACATCCCGGGTAACTATCACAATTAACTCGTTTGTCTTCTACTGCATCATCGTTAGGATTGGTAATATCGACATAAGCAGTGCGTAGTAAAACTGTATAAAGGCTCCAGACAACGCAACATGCAGTTTAGTCCTGTTCTGACGTAAATCGTATTGTGCCATGGCCCAATTTTAAGATTTTATACCGCCATGTCATTGAGTGGTTAGCTTTTTATGCTCATGTTTTGCATATCTGTCTTTGTTGGCATACTGCTATATTACAATTTCAATACACTAGCCGTGCGTTACATTGAACCTTTATTATGCTTAAGTCAAAGTGCCCGCCAAAATAGAACCTGTTTCCTCATGTGTTTGTCGACAAAATTGCCAAGGCGCAACACTGAATCATAATATAGTTTCAGTTCGTATGTCCTCAAGCTACGAATCTTAATATGCCGTTATAGTTTCAGTTCGTATGTCCTCAAGCTACGAATCGTAATATGCCGTTAATTGTCTGCAATTTCCTGCAGACCCTATCCACTTCCCCTCTTTTCGGACCAAAGTGTACCGAGCGAAGATGCTCATGATTAAATAGAAACTCATTAGTTCCGAACTAAAGTCGCTAAAAGTACGTGCTAAAAACTATAAACCTACAAACTTAAAGAAAATGTAGCATCATCGTGGTTTTATGTGAGTCGTGCCAAGCTTATCTGTTCCATGCAGCCTTTAACATAAATCAGTATGCAACTAAATCAATGTTTGCAAGGGGTCATTAACTCAGGGAACAGTTTTGTTGACCGTAAATTTTATCAGCTGGAGCGGTGATGTCAGTAAACGTACCCGGATATGCACTTCTGAGTCATTAATGTTGAACGGTCTGCGATGTTGCAGATGAATCGACATAAATTCCAGAAATTTAGGGATCAATATGTTAAATGGCCCATGTGCGTAAGGCACTTACATTATCTCGATAATTTTAGAAGAGTCTATTTGATTCAGAGTCATTTCTTGCGTCCAATTTTTATTTATCAAGAATGCACCGGATAGCAATATTAATATTAATGATTACGCTTTTTATTTGTGTCAACACAACCGTCAGTAATAACTTAATACCTAGACAAAAAAAGCGCTCGTTGGAAAGGTCAACAGTGCATCTGGCTGTCGCTAATATGCTGGCTGGAAATACTATAAAGCGGGCTTCATTTTGTCGCAAATATGCACTACAATCCTATGGTAAATGTTTTATGTGTTATCGCATGTAACACAGGAACAGTATGGAGACTTAAGAGTTTGAATCAAAGTTCAGCACGCTGCAGAAATGTGCTTGGCGTTTTGGCGTCTGTTTTTAGTTAGTCTTTGTTTAAAAAAACTGCATTAATGTTAAAGAATATACGCGTTATTTGCTTGAGCACGGTATTATCAACATTACGGTGTATTTTCCAGCGATACCACCAAACGTGGTGTATAAAAACAAGCAATAATTATTGGAACATTTTTGAGCTGCTTTGGCTAATATTCTAACTTGGGTCCATGTGGGCCTACTATAACTCGTAAATTACATAACCATGCAATAATTTCTCACTAATTCGTTGGAGGGGTTAATTTTATAAGACGATAATATTATCGATTATTTTGAATTGTCAAGTGTTATGCATTATCAATTTCTATTGTCTTTACAGTTTGGAGTATCATATACGTAAGTACTGACAAATATGAATATGGCTTATTGACTGTCAGTCGCATAATTGAGCTGATCTCATTGGTGAAGTGACCTACCCTTTATATTGAGGGTTTTATGATTCCTTACAATTAAAAGTAATATGTGCGTTTAATCCTCAGCATGATGCGGATAAGATTGCTTCCTTTTACAGCTTCATTTCATGGTATCTATCATTCGCACATATAATGAATCATACATTCGTTACCTTTGCATATATGTGTGTAAATGTACCGAGAAATACTACTCAATGTATCACTATGACAACCCTTAGGTGATACCCTGCTTATTTCATTGCAGGAAGCTTTTCTGTCAGTGGCCAATTTTGTGCAATCTAAAGACATAATTTGTATGATGCAGGACGTCATGCTATGCAAAAGTCATTTACCCTCGCGCAATGAGCGGAATTTAGTGATAATTCTTGAGGACACCGCTCCTCACAGCAGATACATATAATTGCAAACGCTATTGTGAATAGCTATCTAGCTTCCAAAAGGCGCAGCTGCTATTAACGGAAAAAGCATGAGTGAGTCCTCTTAGGCAAATAATATCAGTATAGACATCCGTTACGGATGTAATCATAGATACGTGAGTAGTAAACCTGAAAAGGGCATGAATCTCCTTTAATTTCAGTTGCCTTTTTTGACATGTAATGTATATAGATGACAGCAATGCATTAACGTGTGAAGTGTCATGCAATCAATGACACTGTAATACCTTTGTTATATTTTGTCCTCTGGCGGAAACATTCACTAATGAAACTTTAAAAAATCGCGGAAACTCGTTTTAGATATTTAGTAAGAGCCCTGTCCTTTAACCAATATCTGGCAGTCGATGGCTTCGTACAGCAAACTTTCATAACTATAATGATAAAGGGAAAATTGTGTTTTGGTTAGAAAAAGTTCTTAGCCCTTTGCAGGCAATTACATGTGTATTAAAATACCTGTCTGATAGGATGATGCCCGTAATATGCACTACCAGCAGGACACCTTATTAATCATGGATTACTCACGTTACCAATGACCCAAACACATCCGTTCAAGATAATACGATCAGAGGACTAAACAGTACAATTTAGGATGAATATCCACCATAAGATAATCTGGCTTACGACTCATATATGCCTAATAAATCCAACCTGTTTGGCTTACAGCGACAGCATTGAGATCATGCCGAATACGTGATTAGCTCTTATAATTGAGGATAGGTTTGGAGCACGCATGTTTCAGATGTAAACATACACATTCCTTCTGTAGAAGTTAGCAGGCCTTAAATCCCCGCCACATTATTCGACATACTTCAACGTCAATACTCCAAATGTATCCAATAATACAGCTGATCTTTGAAAAAGAACACAGCTTACGCAAAACCTGTGTCAATTTGATTAAGCATTAACATTAAGCAGATGTAAAGCTAGAAACTGTCACGCACCCACCACTCTAGGCGTTGAGCGCAGGATGTAGCCTTAAGTTATGTTGCTCTCAAAGTTCGCTGCATTATTTTCAATATGGCTGTGGTTCAGTTAAAATTGCCTTTTGACGGCGGCCAATAAGTGTTGCCTCTATTTGTGATTGAAATAAATAAGAAAGTACGTAAATAATTTCAGGAATCAGCTTATGTCGAATGTAAGCAGTATGTCAGTCAATTCACTCAAACATACATTGAATTTAAATGCCTCACGCCTGAAGCTACTCACTCTTGCTCTGCTCGCCCATACATGTTTATTACTTTTGTTTAAATATGCTCACCAGATCTCGATTAACACACTAAGTTCTGAACAGACCACCCGCTGATTAAACATTATCATCAGTTTTCTTCATAGTTGTAAAACGATCGTATTTCTAATGTGCATTCAGAACAAATAATGTCATATATTTAAGATGGTATAAACAAACATTTGATATGACATTTGCTATTAATCAATCCCGCATAATCGACGCTTCACAACGCTAGTACAACGTTTGAATACAGACAGGTATTCAGGAACTAGATGCCGCTTATATCGCAGACATTTATCTGATAGTGCTGAATTACGAAGAAGAATATTGCGAAATCGCAAAATAGGAAACTGTCACCACTCACTCGTTTTGTAGGAAAGGTTACGAAAGACAAGCATACTCACCAGTAGGTCAGCTGGATTACCAGGATACTTATAAACGACATATATATGATTTGATATACACCATCATGACACACGTATATAATATAGCATGTTGTTATCTCGTGCATGATAGTTCTGTTTAAAATCGTAGCTGTTATGTGTAAACGTCGGCGAGTGCAGCATTGTCGAAGCAAACAGGAACGTTTGTTGATACTTTATTGCTGGGAATGATGCTAGTGAACAGCATTTGACCAGTTTCCGCAGAGAGTATTTTGATACAAACAATTGTATCATTAATCAAGTTACACAACGCTGAGCGCATGAGTTTGCAGACATATAAGCGACATTGAAAGTGTGCCAATATCATTAAACATTCAGATGAATTACCTGCAATTCGTTCAGTCGTATAGTATTGGTAGCCAAAGCCGCTAAATAACCATCTATTGAATACTGCTTGCCAACATTACAAAGGTGTACCTTGCTTTTGAGCCTTTTTGAATAAATCTAATTGCAATTGAAGGAATAGTAAATATAACATTGATTACTTGTTCTATGTCTGACTTAAACATGTCGAAAACAATCTGACGTCGGTTATCAGAGGAAACAACAGTGCAGAACAATTAATTATTACCTCTCCCTGATGTCATTAACAAATCATCCCACTCAAACAAAAATCCCATCAGAATGGCACTCGAATACATTGTCATATCACGATGGCGTTGCCCTGCGGTTCGTAAAATAAATCGCTTCATTACTGGAATATGCGAGCGTGCACGATAAGCAGTACTTGTTGTTATTGTGAATGTAATTGTTTGATCGCACAAATGATAATACTTTGAATATAGGGAAATGTATAATCATTCCTGAAAATTCATTCAGAAGTTTCTATGAACCCCTTTTCTGCATGCAGCATATATATACAGCGGATTCATAAACAAATATTTTTCTATGCAGACGGTCATTATCTTGAAATGTAGTTCATAAGGCATGATGAACTATATCAGCTTATATAATCAAGTGTGTCGCATGGCAAGATGGACAAATGTGATCAATATGTCTTTGTTATGGGAATTGAGTATAGACATTAATTATGCTCTTTTCTTTGTATCCGGTATGATAATGGTGCAGCAATGTTAGCTTGTGCTATGGGCTTGTTCATCGCACACTAGTTTCTTTCCCACGCATAGCCAATATGGTTTTGATGATGCCGATGGCCTCCAGGATATCGTTGAAGATGTGTAATGTGTAAAATGTCCAGTTATTGATGCCATTGATCTTGCTGATCAATCCATTTTGCGTTATCTCATATTGTCGTATCGTATGAAAGTAACACAACATATTTCAACGATTGTTTAAAAATTGCGAAAAAACCCAGTCACATAACGACATTTGCTGCCAGTAATTAAAACATGCATGGTTTATTATGATACACAGTGTTAATGGTGAAATTAGTGACTACTTTAGAAAAAGCGACACTCTGCCGACAGGAGTTGCGGCTGATGATTCTGTTTTTTTTCTCAGACAAGTACTTTTGCGTAAAATGCACCCGTCAGTCCACGGCTAAAACCAATTAGTACTTAATTAATACAGACTACCAACAGATAGCAATCATTTGATATAGTCTTAAAACGATTGAGCTACCTGTGTTTATTGATAACCATAGAGTGCCATATCGTTAAGACTACAAAAACCAACCGGCTAATATATTAATTTTTAGCCCGGCATAACAAGCGCCTCCAGCTTAGACTTGCGCATTTGGATGTAGACTAATTACATGATATGGCCCACCATTATGCATGATATGGCCACTCATGCCAGAGCATCTTGTTTTCTCGTTCATATTACTGATTCGTTTTTTGAATTATGTGATTTGCTCATATTGTGCAGGAATGTTGGAGTAAATAAGCGCGCTTTATATTTAAATGAAGCAAAGTACTATGTCATTCAATCCTTAACTGAAGCGCTCATTATTGTGCAGAGACTACTCCAATTATGCGCTGCAACACAACTCGTGTACACTGTGACTACACATAAATAGATTAATATTGTGAAACCCAGTTACCCCAGGCAGCACCAAAGCTTTGCACGTTCTCGTATTAATGATGCAGCTGTCGATTGCACGTGTGCTTTTGGACAAAGCCCGTGCACCATAGCGCAAAAAAGGATTGCGATTAAGTCAATGAATGCTTTCTGTTTTCAGGTTTTTTCTTGGCAATGAGACACCACAAGAGAACACGTAAAATAAGAACCAAATGGAAGATTTGTTATTCGATATATTCTATCACTAGTGTGGCCGACCATCTCTTATACTAAGGGAAGTACGAAATTGATTCGCCTCGTTTATCCTATCATATATGCGATGCGCAAACATCATCTTCATGCAGTTGGTCGATACACCTACGGGGCCTCCGCTAATCATGTCTGAATACAACATGTGGTTGACGTCTAGACAACGGTCCTTGTACTAGAATGGTAGCGCAAAGGGTTAACGCGAGACAACGAATGGCGTCGCGCAATCACTGCAACACGTAGTCAGAATGATGTTTAGCAATGTTTTACGAAATGTTACATGTAAAGTCATATAATGACATGTTGCAGCGGAAAGTTATCTCAATAGGGATTGATACAATTTTCACCGTCGCAATCGGCCTTGTCATGCGAGACTGGACATTTTTCACAAATGTTCAATAACCGGAAATAAGAGAATAGGAATATGGTAAACCTGTGAGAGCTATAAACTGAAAAAAAGCATTTGTTTTTATTTGTCGTCGAGGCGGCATTCGGTCACATAACATCTATGATTCGTCGCATTGATAGTCTTGAGCAGTAAATCAATTCATGCAGAACCTTCTTGGCTTTTATCCTTCAATGACTTTCAACATGTAACGTCCGTTAATTGTTGAACGTTAAAAGGACATATCTACTAGTACAACATGCAACATGCTACGTCATGATCTGCCTTGTCTACCTGAGTCAATGTTATCAGAATAGAAACACGGCTTTGCAAAATCTACTTCAAACGCTCGTTGGTGTAGCTTTAGGGATGTAGCCGATCGATATTGAAGGTCATCTAAGGAACATTATATTTTTAATCATCGTTATCAAAACTAACACATTGTCAGATTTCAGGAACACTCGTAATGGAATTTCCAAGAGTCCCAGCTCAAAGTTAGTAATCCCAAACTAATAGAAGACAAGTTGTTTGTAATGTATCTATCAATGCAGAACGTTTTATCTTCAAAACATGTAAACAATATTAATTGTTGACGTGTTTGTCGCGCTAAAGTTTAATCCTGATAAAGTTTTCTTCATTTATTGACAATTGACGTATAAACTTTTGTTCTGAACCATTCATCGTTTACTGTCATGGCAAACAACTGTACTCAGAGGAAATATCCTGTCGAATCGGACTGATAAACAATTCTTGTATGTCTTGAGTAATGCAATGATATGCTCCGTCTTGTTATCTATTATCTCGTTCTCGTTTTCTGGAGTTCGTGTCTGGAGTTCTTGTTTGGAGTTACACCCAGTTGCTGTATCTATAAAAATACCTAAATCATTGTATAATTACGCACCTCGGACAGTTATCCCTGCATTCAAAATTGCTCTCGACCCCGGCGTCTCTCTATCAATGACTCCTCGGTTCAAGCTATCGAAAATATACACTCAAATGCTACAAAGACGCATTCGCTTGTAGTTTTGCCATGCAAAGCGGCTCGCGCATAAAACAATCTATTTAATCGAATAGCGTCAATTTTTTAGGAAATATGTGTGTGTAGGTACACAGTGTCAATATGATTAAAGATATCTGTTGGCTGCTGTTAAGAACACGAGCTCGCAAATAGACATAACATGATTACGGAAAACCAACTGCAACTTGACCCCATGCTCGTAACGCCATTACAACGCAGCAAGGCAAAAGCTAAACATGCAAAAGATTTGAAGTGTGCCATTGCATCAAGCATTATAGTATTGCATGTAAACACGTTGGCATGTCACATCACAAACACAATATTTAACTGACCGGCCTTAGTTGTCGGTGTGTTAACAGATGTATACCATTTATAAGGCCTCTATAGTGGAGCGAGACTGGACAATGGTGCAATTGGTGTCTTTGTACATTTACTTAGAAAGGAGAAGAAGGCAATCGATCAGTTAAAGATGTTTGAAGCATCATATTTTAATGATTTTTTTGAATATGATCGGTAAGAGGTACAGTCGGTTGTTTCTGTTATATGTCATATACAGGGATTCTTTATTATCAGCTCGTTCATCTTAACATCTTTTTCTGTGTCAGTTACGCCTCGAAGATACATATCATGTTACTTCCATCACACTTCCTAGTTGCAAAATAAATTTAAAAAATTATGAGTGTGGAACTAATCCGGCATAGGCTGTATAAGCTATTTTCAGCTTTCTGGTCAAAATATCTATGTATTGCTTAGCACAGTAGCATAAACGATTAATAAACGGTGCAACTATAATCTAAACAGTTATCTGACACTCACGTTATGAATCATTGCAGCTCAATGGTATTTTGTGTTTTCTCAAGACAAAATTTGCTGCGAGCCTCGAGGAGCGGGATCTTGTTTTAATAGGGGTCTCAAAATGGTCAGACAGTTTTCACATGGCCATTACCACTGCGCATTGCAACATGTAGTTCACAGATTGCAGATATATGATTTACATTAGATCAAATGACTATACAAGGGTCGGTTCTATACTGGGCCATCCTGTGGTTGAGGTACACATATAATCACAGGTAAGGATAAATAATGTAAGAGATATTGTTGACATTGTTGGTCGACGAGCTTCACTGCAAAACAACCTCTTGCCAGTATCTACCAGAAGATAATCAATAAGATATCAGCTTTTTTGCTCTGGCCGATCAATAAACGCCACAGGAAGACATTTCTTGCTGGTGTCGGATATATGATAGCAGTCTCTAAATGAGACCATGGGATTAAATAACTCGAAAGAAAATAAACTTTATGCAAATGTAAAAACCGCAATTGTGGTCGATGCAGATTGAAATTTGTTTCTTATCACAGTCAGTTGAGAGTAATATAAATGATCAGAAACCGGACTAATCCTCGCGTTATGCAGCATGCATGAACCATCTAGTAAAGTACTGCCATCAGAGGGTCTTGACAATATACTAACTACTTCATGAGATATATGCAAAATAATAGGGAAATATCATGATTTACCGCATAGTTGGGAATGGCTAGACAATGCTTTGCAAATGAAATCAGCATTATTGATATTTTTCCTGCCAAATGACAGTAAACTGCTAATGGCTAAGGAAACTGATTCCTTGCTTATTACGAACCCAGAACCAGGAAAGTTTCACTTTTAGGGCGGTAAACCAACCGAGGCAGTTATTATGCGGCTACTTAACTTTCTAGCACCTATGTCGCAGTGATTTCCAAGGCTTTGAATTCGTGCAAGAATGCAATAGTCTTGAAATGGGAGTGAGTCCTATTGGTTCACATAGTGCCACAAGATGCTATAGTTACTTTATTCATACTGTGCTCTTTGATTGCCTTCGGTAGCATTGCGTTTCTCTGAAAATAGTTTTTGTTCGTCAAATAACAAATATAAGTTACTTTAGTGCAAAGTACCCCGGGTCATATTGACCGGAAATGGAAAAGAAGGTCTTCATCTTATAAACCAGACGGGTTCAAGGAGGGCTTACTTCATTATGCATCAGAGGCGCGTGTCGAGTATCTTTCTCACGTTAGGGGAATCTCGGTGGGAAAATACTGCTTTATATAGCCTAAACGTGAGTATTACTGGATATATTTAACATATACCAAGGTTTAATTTCTTGCAGAGAGTCAGTGCGTGCATGACCTGTGATGACCTTGGAATTCCACTGACCCCAATATTGCACTTTTCCACATCATGTTTCTATCTCTTTTTTATTGATCGCTGCCGTATTTGCATTCCTGTTATTATAAATGCTTACTGATTCCGTCAGGTAATTTTTAAACGCGTAAAACGCAGTCTTGTGGCCTCGATAATTATCCAAAATTAATAAATAACTATATTTCAATCATTAAAAATGATTGAATTATGTACTTGTACACTGCCATTGATACAGACAAATTGAAGATGTTGGATTGTATTTTTTTAGTCTGAGGACCAACGGATCCACGACAAATGCCCACTGAATGATGAATAACCAGTCAGTTGGACGTCAATACACTGCCCTACCCCGAGGCACACCCCGATGAATGCGAGCACGATTGCCGCGTCATTATGATCGGATGTAGCATGCTAATGCATTATTATTATATTAACTCTATCCATTATATTTCTGAAAGTGTGAATAGTGTATATGGAGACCTACGGCATACCTTGCCCCATGAATTTACAACTGACCATCAGCTTATATTTTCAACATTGTGGAACACATAAAAAAGTGTCCTGATTGCAATTACGTTAGGCCAAACTCTGTTTATGTTATATGAGCATGAACCGTGTCGTAGAAAAACAAAGGTTTTAGAGCTAGCACGATCTGTTATCTGGGACGGAATAGATTATTAACTCATTGTACCAGTTAGTAGGCCGTTCACCCTATGTGTGATGCAAGATCCTGCGTTCTATCTGAAATGTTAGCCGTGATACTTAATGATCTCGTCAAATCTGTGATCCGTGGTTATTGTCACCATTCGAGCTTCATGCTTTTAAACCTTAATCCCATAGATTTACTAAAAGGCGAATTAAATTTCCGAATGTCAATACCTACTGCCCAGTTCCATGTTCACTATCCACAGAAAACGTATAAGGCTTAATGTACTTTTGACACTGAGCGGTTGCCTATTGGGCAAAGAACGCTCAATCACGAAAGAACTAGCAAATCTAGTAATTACATTACAATAACTCGATAAGAGGACAAACAAGTCCTTAACCTATAGTTTCATGCGGTCTATTGTATAGAAGGCGCATTTAGCAGATATGAAGTATTTGATAGCAGTCAGAAGCTCTGTCTAGAGATTGGAATGGTTTCCAAGCGGAAATTGCCTTTTTGACAAATGCAGCCCACAATTTGACCAAGTTATGCTAGCGACTGTGGGAAAAATATTTCACTATCAAGATCTTTCATATTTCCTCAGGGAAAGCTAGTGGTTATCATATACGCAGACATAATGCGATCGTAACATATAAACAATTTACGTCTGATATTCATTATTCTGTCAAATGAGATATAATGCTTTTAGGATAGGACCAGGCTAGCAGCAGAAAATCCTGAACCCTTTATGCTGACTGTTTGCGCTTAATTGCTGCAAATGATAACATGATTTATAGATTAGTTGATTTGTGAATGTACATCATTCACAAATCGCATCGTTATATGAGCAGCAAATCAGGCTCAGTCCGAAGGATATAGCGCTACATTAATTGTCATTTGAGCAATAGTCGCCTTGCTTGATTGTTGTAAAAAAGTGAGCGCAAACATAGTTTTCACAGTTTGAACCTACGAATCAGACTTTGTTTGGCTGGCAGAGAACCCGAGCATCTCATAGAAGGGAAAACATTCATTTAATTCAATGATTCGACATCACACTTGTTTGAGTAGGGCTCACGGTCATCCCCTTATTAGGTGTCACGGGGCTTAAGTTTGCATTCACCGATTATGTTTTAGTTGATGAATACCAGTACAATAATGTACGTTCTTAAAATTGCTATGACTCAAAATTTTAGCAAGGTCGCACCTTTGTATGCAACGGAACAACAACAGCTCCATTATATGAGGGTTAGTTCTTTCACCTGGATCGTTCACATCAGTTCAGAGTCTCTGTATCACATTATATGGAACGATGTTCTCGTAGCAATATGTAGTTGATGGCGCTTTGCACCGCTGTAACAAATGTGGTCAAATTAAGAATTGAACAGTGACAATATCATTATGTCACGCTTAGCTCTATATTGCTGCTTTTGTCACTAAACGTTCGCAATATGCGTGCCTATACATCTTCGCAACACTGTATGATATCAATCATGGTATGCGCTGACGTAATACATACATATTCTATTAAAATTTGTGCACACATTTTATCAATATAGAGGTACCATGAATTATGGTAGCTCTGCACATTGGCGATATATTCATTGCAGAAAAATCAAACAGATTTCGTTCAAAGCCTTTCTTTTAAAAACCGGTCTTCCCAGAGTAACGATATACAGACAACAGAAGAAGTATTTAACATGGGCAAATGAAGAAGCTGAAAACACCTTTCAGGGATTCGAATGAAGTCCTCACCAAACAGTACCAAAAAGATTCCTCGATGCAGTATTGATGCTGTATATCCTGTGCTTTTTGGTAAATAATTTATGTCCTCGAAGAAATTTAAGACATCATCAATTTGCCTCTGAAAATTAAGACCGGTCAAAAGTCAAAAAAATATGATTACGCATAAATGACATTACCAAATTGGATCAGCAAAAATGATGTTGTTGGCGTTTTGACCATTGTATCGTATGCAGACAATGTGATCCTGAGTGGAAAAAACTAATCACCAGTGGCCGTTAACAAGGGCTTATCCTGTGAAATTGTGGTATGAGGCACAAGTATGTCGTCTGCTTGGATCCCATGCAGTCGACGGCCATAACATAGGAACACCCTCTGCGTTTTGACAAACACAAATGGCCTCAAGCTAAATCTACTATTTTCGCGTGCGCATATACCAATGTGCCTTGCAGCGTATATATATGTAAGCCAACACAACGTCGACGATACCACTAAATTAAGGTACAGCTGTTTGATGTTTATCCTATTGCGAGCATTAACTGAGCTATATCTTGTAACAAATTAGTAGCTGAAGAGTGTGTATACAATTATACACTATCACAATCATGTCATTACTCATGGAATATCATCTTATAAACATGACGTGTTAAACGAGGGCTAGTTTGCTAAGATCATATACACCCCTTCTGCCTTTGTTTATCATCTATAAATTGGTGCGTTATGGGAAAGAGCGTGCAATATATTCACGCTTAGTAGCATAGAAAGTTGCGGTTCTGGCCCACCTTAAAGAAAGGCATGTCAGGTCCGATACCATACGGAACCGACTCTGCCATGTAAGTTTTCTGGTAAATTAACGTGACCACAGGCAAAGGTGGCTATCTACCGCAATGAGTCAAAGGAAGAGTGACGCCTAGTTAACACACTGACCATATTTCTTGTGTGCTTGGGAAGGTCGTGTGCGCACATGCCTACATACACCGGACGGTTGAGCATAGCGGGTCCTGTGCATATGCGTCATCGAATACTTTGTGACTTGCCTTAGTAGGACTGGCCACAAGCCTGCATATTTGTTCCTCTTCCGACGAGCGCTCAATTTTATGTTGACTCACTTTTGGAGATTCTTTATTGACTTACCAAACACAGAGTTGTTCATCAGGTTGTACAGGTCCTTCTCAAAGTTTCTGGTGGCAGGTCTGTGTTCATACGAATATAGGGCTTCCATCCAGATGATCTGATTGCCTATGAGCGCACAGTGTATCTTAATAAGCCACATTCCCAGTGATACGTAGAGCTTGAGATTCCTGTAGTGAATCACAGCTTCCCATCCTCTGCTTTGCTCCCCAATGTACCAAAGAGTTCCTTCTGGTACTCTGACAAACTTTCATTCTGCACAGACATTTGCTCTGGCGCCAGTGGATAATCATTATTATCAGCTTGTAACTCTGCAGGGTATTCCATATCCGGTTTTTGCATTGTCATGGATGGTTCTGTATCTGCATGTCAGCGTTTCCTAGCTTCGCCCCAGTGGGTAGGGGTTGGCTCATCCCCTTACCCATACAGGTTGTTAGCGTCAAGGTACTTGATGTAGCTAGCTGGCTTATCCTTCTTGATGCCCTTTACGTACGGTTTATTGCAACACGACACCATGCTTATCCCACTGTCCAGCAATTCTAGCTCCACACCAATGCTCTTAAGCAGCGCGTCCAATGACAGACTGGTGCTGGTGTAGTAGTTGGCTGGGTCCAGCCCCTACTGATTCAGACAGATTTTGCAGAATATATCAAAAACGTCTGCACGTATGTGCGAAAGTGCAGGTGCGCACCCGAAAATGTCCAAGACCTTCTGTGCATGTTTATAGTCGTCAGCAGTTATGCCCTGCTCAGACAGCTTGCTGTAGAACTCATTTATAGGAGGTAGTGGAGCATCGAACATATTCCAGCCATCCATATACATAGCAGGTACAGTAGCAGGCGACGCTTCGTTTCGTCGGGCTCATACTCAGCTTTAACTTGAAAGGCGTCTGGATTGTTTGAAATGACCAGCTTGTTTAGAGAGGCTTGGAGGAACTGCGCACTAACAATGAAGTGTAACTGTCCTCCATGTTGTTAGGGATGCAGTTGATTTGGCCTTCGACCTTGCAGATGGCCTTGTGTTATGAGATGGGAGTCATAGCCTCGTAAGTTGTGGAAGACAACTGGTATAGTTGTTGTTTTGGAATTTAACCGCAGGTTGCATGCATTGTTGTCTGGTCCCCTGTACTTTCCTGTAATGTGACAGTAGTTGCGGACGGGAGCATGTTTTGATAGAACTGCTTTGATGTCGCGCTCTTCCTAATGCACGGCCCACAAGAAATTTTCTGCAGCTCACATAAGAACTTTCGGTGTCCGTACTTACTCTGATCATACAGCATGCGGTTCCAATCTTTGTACTGTGTGTAATGAAACGTGTTCTTAATCAGCATGAGGTTTATACGTGTAATATCAGGAGGCCGTTTACTGATGTAGTGTATGATAGAGGAAGCAAAGCTTCCCACCCCAAACTGCCACTAAATTTTACACTTAGATGTTTGCTGTGGGTGTTTAGCGACCGGGTGCAGAGCCGAGTCAATAGGACATAAAAGGCAGTAGTCGTCAGTGTTCTTCACATTTATTATTGCTTTCTTATTTGCCAGCGCACTGGGTAGTGACAGGTAGGAGCCATCTTTGAATGGTTGGTAGCGGGCAATTTCAATCCACTGACTCAAATTCCCAGCTGGAACCTCTGTTGGTCAACTTCTCCAACTGCTTGTAGATATCGGCATTGATCCTGGTCGGTCAGAATATCGCCAAAATCTTCTGCAAAGAGAATCAAGTGTTTATTACCCAGTACAGACTCAATGGTAGGTCCGCATCCACCATCGCCGATGAGCTTGATGAGCCTCACCTACAGGGCAGACACTTGATCCCATTAAGGTCCTTAAACTCAGTGGACTAAACACGCCTCTTAAAAACATCACAGCATCCCTGCCGAGGATGTGACCTTCAGGATCGTTCCTCACCCACCCACGCAAATAGTTCTTAACAGCCAACTTGGTCATCTTGAATTTCAGACGTAGCATGGGAACTGGCTTACGTGGTGTCGGAATTGGCTTGCATGGCACGGGAACCGGGGAAGATTTGCTTCCGCGTGGCTCGGGAGCTTGAAAATATTTGTTTCCACGTGGCGTGAGAGCGGTGCAGGAACAAGGACGCTTCACTTCTGCATGGCGCAGACACAAGCCTAGCCGCTGCAGCTTAAGTCTAACAAATATCTCATTGTCAAAGTCAAGGCGCTCATTGAGAGCTTGTAGTGCAATCTTGGAGCGTGGGTAGGACAGTTTAACTCCATGAGCCGCAAGGAAATTGCTTTGGTATTGTAAGCAATTTTCAATCTCTTATAATATCGACAGTATTAGAGCAATCCAACAAATACAGGCTCATCGGGTCAATGGCACGACGGCAGCCCCACTCTACCTCACCAGGCTGATAGAGGTAGAGAACGTCTACACCAGAGGAACGCATTTGTTCTTCAAGCCTTCCCAGTGAAGGCGAATAGACCTGGGGGCGAACTGTCCCTTGGGCAAACTGACCTGATACCATTTATTGCCGAGACAACAGCTTGCAACCGAGAAACCCACTCAGTCGATCGTTTTCCAGATCGAAGTTTTAATACTGTTGTCCAAACAGACGCTCAGCAAGAGTGCAGCTCATTTGGCCTTGACACATCAAATTGTGGCCTTGGAATGTGTTTTGGGATTGGCAGCTCGATTTGACATATAACTTGCTTTGTTACCCAACCCCTGGCAACTTCCTCAGAAACCCTCACGGCTGCTGCAAGCTTCTTGATAACTGTAATACCTTTCCAATAGCCCTTAGGATTATAGCAGATGGTTTGCATGGAACGAGTCGTGCGATCCATCGTTATATATGCTAATGAGCACAAGTCTCCAAATTGCCACTGACCTGCATCAACTACTTAGCAAGCCTGCATGCAACTAGTCAAGTTGCAGCCATACCCAGGATAATGAACGTCACCTCACGGCCCTTTTAACCATCTGAGGGCAAATGGAAGTTTGAAAGCTGGGGCTTAAGAATCCAGTGGGTCGACGGATTAGCCAGTAATCAGGTAGTATTCACGCAGTGTCGTCGACATCCCGAAAAGCGTGCTCGGCATATCCCTGTCAAAGGAGCTGCTCATTGATAAGTCTAGCTACTCAGTTTTGTTTTTAGCCCATGTTGCTTGTGTAAACTGAAGCTGCTTGATTGCCATATCATGGCGTTGACGCTACGCATCCACTTGGCTGCTTTATAACTAAGATGATACAAAGTATCTTCCAGAGATTGCAAGGGCACCTCTACCAAGTAGCACAATCAAGGCATATTTGTTTTGATTGCCATATCATGGCGTTGACGCTACGCATCCACTTGGCTGCTTTATAACTAAGATGATACAAAGTATCTTCCAGAGATTGCAAGGGCACCTCTACCAAGTAGCACAATCAAGGCATATTTGTTTTGCAAACTTACTTCAGTATATCACCTGGCATAATCCCTTGTTAGATTAGCATATCCTTTGTGACCATGGCTAGGGCTACGTCAGCAACACCCATGACCAGGTCGGGTGGTGTAAAGTTTGGGGATGGTCCCATCCAGAGCCATCTTGCCAAGCTCGGCGTAGCCCATTGATATACCAGAAACAACTGCACCATGGTACAGCGCATTGACAAGCATTTTCCCATCAGTACTTAGTGTTTTCATGTTGTTGGGTAGACCTTAACCAATATTAAAGAGATTCTTTAATTGTACGTCCTGATCAACTTTTGGTTGCAGCTGACTTTCGTTAACAATGCTAGTCCAAACAACCCTACGCCACCAACAACCAAGAGTCCTCCTATGATATCTCTCTCAGAAGCATATACTGATTGGCTTTTCAAGCTGCGGCGCCTTTCCATCCTGCAGCATTTTTTGGGGAGTTCACTAGTCACCCTCTCCACTGCCTCCGCCGAGCCCGTCTGGACCTGTCAATTCATTGTTTCTTTCGCCAGTGGTTGTGCATTACCTGATATGACATTGTTTGTCCAAATTTACAGTGCTAAGCTGTTATTATAGCCGCGGTTGGCACATGCCACAGTTGTGATATAGCTTGCAAGTAGCGTGCGCAACAAACGAGTTGGTCTCCAGGTCTATTATTAGCATTGGCTGGTGTTATGGTGGGATAGGTAGGAACATACAAGCAATTACTGATTATAGCTGTAGCACCGCCTCACCTAGGGTGCCCGCTATGCTAGCACCTGGTCGAGCCTCGTATCTCACATGCAGCTTGGTGATCTCTTCGTCAGTCATAAATTCAACTCGGTCGATTGTAAGGCGTCCTCCAGTCTGCGCACCCAGGTACTGTAGGGCCTGGCTCTCTGCTATGTCAGCAGCAAGCATATCT
The DNA here is from genome assembly GCA_034190875.2 of Urechis unicinctus. Lineage (NCBI taxonomy): Eukaryota > Metazoa > Annelida > Polychaeta > Xenopneusta > Urechidae > Urechis > Urechis unicinctus. The sequence goes on along the minus strand of CM067351.1, from coordinate 31,893,584 downwards.
CTCTTAAGTCTTCAAAGAAGACATGTCCCCTCTGGGTTCAGCTGGGAGAGCTAAGTCTAATGTCCAGCTGGTGAGGGTCGCCACCACTGAAATAGTTTCAATTGTGGTCAACAGCATACGCAGTATGTTGATCAGTCTTCAGCAGCAGTTTTGCGTTCTTTGTCTGTGCTAGTAGCTGGTGTTCTGTGGCGCATTCAACCTTCGACGGGATCACATCATTCTCACGCAGGGCGTCTTCGAACGAGTCACGGTCCTTGGTGTGAAAGTGCACAACCTAACGAGTCTGCTCTCGTCGGTCTTTCAGCGCAAAGTTGCACTTATGGGTGAGGACTTTGCTGCACACGGCGGATGCTAAAGGTCAATTCTTCTAGGTTAGAGCCTTTGTTGCTGAGCAGTCATCAATAATATACAGCGTAGTCTCGCCCTAGACCTGTGATCTGGATAGTGGCACCCCCAGACGCATTATCCTTGCGTTTGCCACCACCATGTAGCTGTCCGTCGACACTCGCCGTCAAGGCGAGCCACAGAGCATACCATGGCTGCTCAAGTCAGCTGCAACGGTGGCTGGTTGAATGGCAGAGCATGTCTGGGCCCGGATTGCCGCTCTGGGGGAGTTATCTGTCCATAATAAGAGCGGTTTATTCATCCTCCTGTACGTGGGCCGAGGTCTGAGATCAATCACATATACTGTGGGTTGGAACAACATTGACAAAATTGCGATCATGGCATGGCGGTCAGAAACTACTAGAAAAAGAGCAGTTATCCAATTCAAACCCGTCCTCTGGAGTTTCAGCAGATTACATCATTAGGTTTTCGTATGGAAGTTGATGTTGTAAACGGGGTCATTACCCTCACAATTCCAGATAAAACTGCGTATATTGACGAATGAGTGTTGACTATGATGAAGATCTCAGGAGCCAGTGGATTTATTTAGGTGATTACACAGGTGACTCTCAACTTTACTATCTTCAACACACTTTATTTCCACCTCGATCAAGTCTGTACTACACACAACATGTTAGATGGGGTCTCCACTGCGTTTCTTGAAGTTATGGGCATAGAGGGTGGCTCTATCGGGGATATAATAACCACGAACATCGCTAATCCTAATTCTAAGGATGTTGCTAGCGGAACAGTGCTTGAGTTGAAGGTTCAATTACGGCACAAGGCACTGTTATCAACATTTTCACAACCACTCCAATTGAGCGGCGACTTGTTTTGTAGTATCACTCCTGACTGAACTTGACTTGCATCCCACTAATAAGAATCCAGGGCACTCCTATGGTTAACTGAGATTAGCCTCAAGAATCAATAACTTGAGAATGTACAATGAATATAGGCGTGCAGTTATCTCAGTGGATACAATAGAGACTGCTTTAGTTACTGTTGGTATGTGTCTTGGAGCAGGTAGCACCTAGAGGAGCTTGTCAGGGGGTGCGAGATGCAGGCCATGTCATCTCATCCCGTTTGACTCAAAGCGGTGGATAGCTGCGAAAGGCATATCCACTTTGGCCCATGGTCATCCGACCATTCATTACTCTTGAGTGAATCTCATCCTTAATAACAACAAAAGTGAGCAGGAAGAAAAATCCTGTATAAGCCATTATTTAACGTGTAGTATAGAGGCCAGAACCGCTACTACCACTCGCTTAAAATATCTTATGGGTAAGATACAGAAGCATATTGTACACATTATAACAAAAGCGCGAGAGTTTCTGCATACATTGTACATGTCCGACGGATTACAAATCCTATCAGACGATAATGTGTAGACAGCAAATGCGAATCTTCAAAGTTACTTTAGTATGGATAAGTAGAGGTGGACCAGAACCGCTACTTTCTATACTACTCATTTAAGATATCTTATGGGAAAGATATAGAAGCCTATTGTACATATTATAACCAAAGCGCGAGAGTTTCTGCATACATTATACATGGCCGACGGATTACAAATCCTATAATGTGTAGAGAGCATATGCGAATTTTCTAAGTTACTTAGGTGTTGGCAATGTGGATAATCGGAGATGTGTCGCCAGTGCAAATTATACTACTCTTTGTTATGCGTAGCTTGACGTCGGCAAATGAACTGCGAAAGTACGTGTGGTGCTCTAAAATAATATAGTGCCGTTCTAGGATTTTTAACCATATTAAGTTTCTGAACGGCTGAATAAAGTTTAACTATCATGCATATACAGCATCCTTATTTAGCCTTTTCAAACAGCAGAACGAGAAGGTAACGGAGTAGTTGACTCTATTCACGTGTAGTATGAGGTGATGTTTTATATTCCCGCAAGAGCAGCAGCGCGGTAAAGAGAAGATATTGCCGACAATCTTCTTTCGGCTATGCTGATTCACTTTTAGTGGGGGATTTATTTTATGTTAGCGCGTTCAGAGCATTATGGCGTATCCCTCTTACCATTTGAATGTTAATGACCACGGTCAGTCATCCTACTGCCTTAATTCAAAAGATCCTTGTGTGACTGCAATAAAACAAGTTACAGATAGGTGAAAGCAAATTTACAGTCAGTTGATAACAGAACAAACTCGGGATACGTGGTTGCTGCTTCTTCCACCAATGTGTACCACAAACTGTTTTTATATTATTAGTATAACACTGGATTTCTGAATGCCCCTCAACCCGTTGCGCTAGAGGTTTTAAGGTAGGAATTGCTCAATGAAATTTGACGACCGATTAATAGCGGTACTTGAATGTTACTTATTTACATTCTCTAAAAACCTGTGTATGGTGAGGTATGAAACCAAGGCACAAAATGCGGAGTTATATAACATAAAGGAATAGAAATGTGCTGCAAAGCAACTGTTTGACGTGGATAATGGGTCAACATTGGTGTTTCTCATGGATGGATAATTATCAAGGTAAGTACAGCAGAGGCAAACATGAATATATGTTCGCTTCATCGGATGAGCATTGCTAAACAATTGATTTATACATTTGATTATATAGCTTAGAGCATGCAGTTATTCGTTGCAGTACCGGACTGCCCCTAACAAGTTTATTAGTGTTAGCTTTTACACCAAGTTTGACTCACAAAACCCGCTATTGTGCTCCAATTAAAAAGCGTAGCGTCGTGTGACGCATACTCGTTGACGCACCCATAGTCTTGACTATAATTTCAACACGGCTGGATGTTGTAGTCAACCCTACCCACATATCTCAGATTTACATATTGTTATTGTATGTTTTCACAATACCTATTAATATATATGCAGTGTAAGGATAATAACATAATAGGGGACATATTTGCTAGTCATATATTTTCATTAACTTTATATCTTCACACGATACTGTGTTTCAAAACAATCCGTCATCATAAAACAATCACGATGAGAACCCTTCGGAGGAAATTGGCTCTGGCCAATATATGTCACAATACTTGTTGCCCACACGCATAAAGATGTGTAACATTCGGCTCCAATTAATTGTAATACTGACACGGAACAGGCGACGGGCAGCTTCAACTTTAAGCAGATCATCTTAAAACGTTAATAGTTTATATATAAATATATCAACCGTGAGTAAAACTCATCGGTCAATTACCAACCATGTGTAACTGTGGTTCAAAGGGCCATTGAGGTCCAATTACTTTAGCTGGGCAGGGGCTTTTCTGCATTTGTATCTACACTACGGTGTTGTCAACCGAGATATTTATATCAAATTAAATGGTAACAAGGAATGGCGCAAAATTCTCGTGCGAGTACCTCAACAGTAATGCATAAGCCAATGAAAGCCGTCACATGCCGACACATCGTTGCAAAAGTTAAAAAGTCAACGCCATTGCGGCCGGGCTGTCACTCCTGTGAAATATAATAAAAGATAAGTTGACGTCAAAATTTACAATATGAGTCCAAATGCTGCTCCTTGATATTTACACCCTGAAAGAGGATAATCAGAGTTCGTTTCAATTATCACATGTATATGCTTGAGCGAGAAATCAATGTTCATAATAGACACCCGGGAAGCGAACGATCGTCGCAGCAGAAGTTATGATCTGGACTTTGCTTCTTGTAGTCAATTAAGATACTCATGTCTGTGCATCTGATGATGGTTATATAATTACTCTGCACCAATATGCTACTTTCCGTATCCAAACTAATAAACCCTAACCCTATATTTACTCCATGCCTCGTTCATATTATAAAAGAGTTCTCTAGCATTGTTCACCGCATGGCAACTTGGAGTTGATTATTCGAATAAGACTTCGGAATCACTGGACTTCTCTATTCTATTGGACATGCTCAAAACAATACTGAGCCAAAACGCATAACTTAACACTCGGCCACTCTTGTTGATAACATTTGTATATCAATTAAAAAGCACGAATATGCAAACTCTGCTATAATTGTGACAGACATCTCTGATAACCTACCATGTAAGACCTGTTTGTGGTCACTTACGATTAAGAACTCTGTGGACATGACCATCGACCTTGCTGCGACTGATTTTGCTCTGGCGATCACCAACAACCTCTGCGATTAGTCACAGCACACCATACGGTTTGCTCGCGATCCCATCTAGGTCGTATCCTGGTTGCAAGCCAGGTGTGACTGGGGATGAAGGCCATCCCCTCAAGACAGAACTTGAATGGCATAGACGAAACACCGTTTATGTTTATGGTTGTTTATGGTTGGTTTGTGTTACTATGCTCATCTATTTGTACCAGTATGCATGAACACAAGCATCATAAATGGGCGATGGTCCTTTCACCCCCAACAAACGTCTACATAAACGAATACATCTACGAATACATATACCCACCACCTCTCCATTCCTTCCCGAAAAGTTCATGTCCCTAATGGCCGACAGTTGTAAATCTGACTGAATCTTTAGGGAGGAGTGATGTAGTGGATGTATGTGTTTGTAAAAGCATGCGTGTATATATGCGTCTGTTATGGGGTAAAAGTTCTCATGATACCATTTTAGTTATATACTAATAGCATCACATATTGACGTAAAAATATAATTAAGTAGTAATAAATGTATTGCCTTTTCTTCGCCGTCTGTGAGTACAGTTCGCTATGTGGCATGGCGATATATAACCCTAACACTAAGTTAACGCATTTTGTTGTTGTCATCGTCTTTAAATACGTCTATTTCGCAAAAAAGGCCGCAAACACCTAATTATTTCAGATAATTCATTAGGTGTTTTTAAGACAAACTGCATATCATAACCTCATCCATGATTATTCAATCGCAGACAAACCAGTGGTTGTTATGTCAATCATATGCTATCATACTAACAACGCTACATGAATAGTATACCAGTTGGATCATGTATTTATGATACAGAAGGTTCGTTGTGTGGGAAATAACGCTATTATATTCTTTACGGCGCCTGATTAAAATTCTTACCGTAATTAACGGTCCTCGCATTAGTTGACATCATTCATCCTCCCTTTCTATGAGCTGTTGTTATCTTGGCGGTTTAATCCTGGCAGAATGACATTGACATCATATGTCTCGTAGTGTGAGAAGAGAACAACCTACATTTTGATTAATTTGCTCTACTCACATCAACAGTCTAAGCAACAGATTGGGGACATATGTAAAACTTCCACCACAGTGCCATCAAATGTATTTCCAAGGTTTGATTAAGTAAAAGCCCCAAAAGAGGCGAAAACAGTTGTGGTAAACTTTCACAATTAAGCAACTTAATCTCTTCGAGCTCCAAAAATCCGTAGCTGAATGCAACAATAGGCTGGGAATGCATATTCGGGTGGACTGATGGCATTAAGTAATTGACAAATAGCATTTCAATGACTCGAAGAATTCGATGTACCTTAGTCATTGTGTTCTGAAACTCATTTTGCTAATGTCGATCTCAGGCAATTGGAGAAAAACCTCTCAAACCTCCTCCATAATACCTTGAAGCATACTGCGTGCCCACGGACAAAAAAAAATAGATATGTTCGCACCCCATCGGCTGTAATTGCATCCATTTTACTGCTCAGTTTATGCAAATGAGTGATAATTCAAGTACTAACGAAGTATCGACTGGTGGGGTTATACGAAACGATTAAGGCGTAGAAGCAAAGAGTTTATAGCTACGCTAAGAGGGCTCACTTCGAGTGGCTTTGCGGAGATCGCTTCCCTAATTATCATACATTGCAATCGTAAGGTAGCGCTACCATGATACAAACAAATGCACATGGGAATACTGGGCTGACGTCACTGCGATTGATGAGAGCGGGAAAAATGTCATTTCGCAGAGCCTTGCCTCTCCCAAAACTCATCGCCCAATAGGCTAATGAATAGCAAGTACACTATTTAATAAATGTCAGTTTAAGAAGTTATCAGGTCTTGGGTACACCTATCGAAAACAGTTCGCCTCTAACAGCGTCCTCGATCTTTTATTTACGCACTGTGGATGGTAGTTTTAGTTTGTCAATAACTGTATGAAGCGACGAAACTGGCCTAGGGTCAACATTAACATTTTTGGCATCTCACTGGGATTTGAAGGTCTCGACAGATGAGTTTATAGGTACGCTAAGCTGCGTGACGATTATGAAAGACACCTCCGACATCAGTCGACGATACCATGAAATCAATAAAAGCGCATGGGACTGTTGATCCAACGTCTCGAGGCTCGGCGGCTGTTGAGGATATGGAGTCATCTGATTGGTCGAAGCGACTACAGCTCCAAATTCCACGAGGTTTTAAAAGACGCTATGACAAGACTCTATGACAATAACGCGTCGGCTAACAGGTGGCGTCTTCACATATTTCCTTGGGCGAAGCTATAAACTCTTTGGTAGTAGTTCCAATATTCGTCTCATAAGAGAGGGCGCAATGTGCAGTTACAAGGCATGACGAGACCATTGAGACGAGATTAATGAGACCAGAACCCGCCTGCCAGAAACATGAAATCTGACACGCCTAACACAAGCATCCTTGTTGCTCAGACGAATCGGGTTCAATCGCCGTGCTTCTGTCGGATTACAATAGGACATGCGTTAAATAATGCACTCATCATAAATCGCTCTTAGATTGAACTTGCTTCGTTCATACATTGCGCATCTTTTTATGCGACATTTTCAGAATAAAATTCCACGTCTTAATATTTGCAATAAGTACAGACTGCTCCCTTATTATTTTTAACATTTCTTTTTAACTGTACAAATAATATTTATGGCGATGACGTTTTCATTCATACAAAGATAAAATGTCAATGATTACAACGTGTATACAATTAAACGCTTATTTATGATATTTCTCAAACGTATAATGTATTTATGTAAGAAAAATCACCCATTGTTAACACACGCGACGAATCAAAATCCCAGTTGCAAATTTGGATATGGACGGGAATGTCGAATAACTAGAGGCTGATTGTCGACAATAATATTCTGGTGTTTTTATTTTGATTACTAGCATCGAAAATTCGAAGAAAAGTAAGTCAATGACTCTTTATTGGCTAGATGTACAGGGAGGAATAGAAACTTCACTAAAACTTTAGGTCTATTCGGAATTCGGGATTCCAAGATCCAGCATATCTGTGTTTTTTTATATGGTGAGTATTGAATTGAGATGCATCGTCATGAAATCAATCAATTGTTTTCTCGCTCATGGTAATGTCGTTAAAAGTTCCCTAAATCATGTGTAGGGGCGCTTTTATATTTAGTCAGATCTGTTACCATGGCAATAATCATTGCACAAAGACCCAAGTTTTTTAAAGGATTTTTATTACCATCCAAAAACTTACACAGGCAGCACCACTGTTGTAATGCAGAGAACACGACGAGACCAGATACAATCAATGATAACGAAAGTGTTGCAGTATGTAGAACACAATACGATACTGGTGATACAGCAAACAACTTACTCAATCATCACCACAATTTCCAGAAAGACCGTTTACTCACTACTTAACTACAGTCCCAAAGTTTGATATCTAAGTGACCGCTTGGATGTTCGGCGAGCACCACATATGAAGCGTCCGAGAACAAATCGTAACATGATATGCATAAGAGTATATTTCACTGGAAGTTGCCAAACTACATCCGTCGGGGACATTAGTTCCATCAAAAGCTACATCATCTCTAAAACAGTCTCAAGGTCGCATATATAACCATGAAGGTTGCTGAATAGAAAAGTTTCATTCTTTATTGGCGTCATTCAAATTATAAATAGCGATAAATCACATTATGAGTGTTTTCCGCGCAACTTAGCTACATGCAGCAGGCATTTTACAGGTGTTTTCAGTTATATATCGGAATCCGCAGACTTTTCGGTGAAATACCTCACGTATGTATATTGTGTGCGATATTTCTATCATCAGCATGGATTTAAACGGAGGCAGATACAGTGGCATTGCTGTATTTCACGTCACGTCTTAACTCACGTATAAATGTTGCGTACCACTTCCTTGACACCATAGCAAACCATGGCTTTTTCATATATATTTAGATTCACGAATCTCAAATTGATTGGTAAATAACTTATCAGGTATGCGCAACCCCGCACCTTTATGGGTGATAGATTCCACACGCTTAGCTTACAATGGGGCCTCTGAGACCGTGCCCGAAAGTATGTTGCGACTGACTGGATCATTATTTTTTCAACGTCCAAATTGATTGATGTTATCTATAGACATGGAAATAGGAGCTCTGGGGAAGCAAGCTCATAAGCATTTTGAAGCCATATTGCCCCTTTTACAACATAATATTTTACATCATCTGAAGAAGATTTTTTAGGCTAAATTACATCAAACACAGCATAAATACCTTTAAAACACCCCAAAAGACATAAAAAGGCCAAAAAGTATACTTGCTAAAGGATTGTAAGCAAATGCAAACATTACAGGTGTAACTGTAAATGTTGCGGTTCCTAATCACGTTTTGCTGCATATGCCAATCACAGATGCTAATGAAAACAAATCAATACGCACAGAAAACGTTTACCGTGCTAGTAGGTATATTTCTTTATTTAGTAAGTTTCAGAAGCACATTGCTGATTCTTTAGCATGTAGTTACAGTCATTGTACATCATTTGAGCAAGACGCTTCGCTTAAGAGAGCTTCTTCAATATGTTTAGCATTCAACGTGCGTGCATGTGAGCCGGGCAATCATAAACACCAACATCCACATACCCTGTCGTATTTCCCTAAACAGGTAAATATTCTCACTGTGTAACATCAACAACCCCGCATAAATCAGTTTGCATTACATGCTTGATTCAAATATAGATGTTGGTCAAATATTACACTAATGTTACGGACATTGTTGTCCTTCAATGCATGTACGACCCATTTCTGGGCCAAATGAAGCAGTATACGTGCGTATACGTGAGTGTACTTGTGTATACTTACGTATATGTGCCCATTTGTACAATTACGTGCGTTTGCGTGTGTATGCGTGCGTATGCATGCGTATGCGTGCGTATGCGTGCGTGTGCGTATGTATGCGTGCGTATGCGTGCGTATGCGGTTGATGTACTCCCATAACAAGTGATCAATTATAACATCATTTGCTACTGCCATAAATAAATTATACCACACATTCTTCTGGTGCTCGTTTTCTGTATCTGAACGCGTTTTGTTCAAGTGGCATATCGTCCCGAGACGACGGCCCGGCTTAATGCCCTGGCCGCCGAGTCCAAACGCCCTTGCAGCACTCTATACAGTGACGATGGTGCGATGTACGATTTCTCTGGGCGGTAGCCATTATGTTTTAAATTTATTACATATCAAGAGATATCAATTCATTAAAGCTGTTCCTTTATTAAATGAAATATGCAGCATTCAGTATATTCCTTTCTGTAAAAAGAGGGCGTATCACTGCGGGGGCGTATTGTCGCGGGGGCGAACTGACCCGGGGGCGAACTGACCCACAACCGCTTGGCCAACTTATTTTTTACAAGGCTTAGCGCCCTTCAGAAGCCGAACATGGCGCGATATCGCACGTTTATTTTGGGAATGACCAATTTATTTTCGTAACACGTCATCCCTGACGACCGGATATTCGGCAGCAGAATTGCAAATCGGTAATTTCTATGAGCTTAATTACTGATTGATTGGAGTTTTAAAATAATTGTTTAGAATATCTCTATTCACCCCTCGCACATTCTTATAACAACAGTTAACCGTGTTTTTAGTTGCCACATTAGCAAGACAATATTTTGCTAACACATGCTTTTGAAAAATGAAATCCAATACATTCAGTGCTCATTTATTAGCTTTTTGTTTACAATTGAATCAATCTTTCCACGTCATCCGATGCTGTGCTTTTAATAATAGTACTGGGCATCCATCATCACAAAAACAGGCGCGATTAGTACCGTCTATAGGAAATGGGCTAAGGCAAAGATATGATACCAGGCTAATTGCGTCCCTACACTATGCGCCGGCACGGCATAGAATGGTGTGTCCTTGAATAGTACACATAAATTTTGTTATTGCTAAAAGTTTCGAAGACACCGCACCCTGAAATAACTGTATGGATAGTTAATGCGCGTAACCAAAGCATGTGTATGTTAACGAAGAGTCGTTCTAACCTCAGGATCTAGGAATAGGTTATAAATATCAGCCAGTATTTCTAGGTCATACATCTAATGTATTTTCTGTTATTCGCTGCACTGCAACCGACGTTCTGACAAATACTTATCGTGTACCTCGATGGATGATGTTATATTTCCGCTTCGAAGATCTTTACAATGTATTTGGCTCTAAAATCTAGTCCCTTCGTGTAGGGTGGTCGGTCTAAATTGCATTACCTTGACACTAGGCGTTTTTAGCAGCCAACTCAGCTAATCAACTGGTTTGGATTGAATAATCCATGCAAAGTCCGCATGAATATTATCCTCGGTGTGCCGATTCTGCACAGTCGTTAGGGTCATTTAGTTGTGAATTGCTATCAATCTTAACATATTAAGGCAACTGGATCAAATGCACATTGTTTGATTGCCATTGCATTCAAATTAAATTAAAAATGTCACTACAAATACAATAACCCATGGTGAAATTGTTGATGAAACACAAATACAACTCCATGATTCTATGATAAATATGACATCAAATTCAAAAGGCTCATGAACACCCAGGAAAATGGCTTATACATGCAGAAAGATTTCTTGTATATATACTGAGAAATTAAATAGAAATAGCAGTCACCTTGCTGCTTCTTTGCGTCTCTATGGTTAACGGCGTTTTTGTGGCATCAACTGTTCGATCATGTTTGAAACACGGGAATGTCATTAATTCAACGTTTAATGTCCTTGTTCTATACATTATCCGATATGAATCAGCAAGATTCTCACAAGCATTGTTATGCATAGAATATGTACGATAATGACTTATTGCACCCAAAATGTGTATGATGGCTTGCTGCTGTATTAATGTGATTCAACATAACACCTTCTGCAGCTAGTTGTTGTTTTGTTGATGACCTTATAATCCTTATGTTAGCAACAGTATTGTCTCAATTAGCCAGTGCGACCCTGCACATCTAGATTTTGAAGGTATACTTGAGTAGTAGTCAAAAGTGCACGATCAAATGATGGCGACATTACATGTCATTAGAAGGAGTATCATTGCGTTGGGGTCATCTAACAAGCATCTTCAACTGCGTAACTGGATACTACTGCAAATATGCGGCAATGTATAATATTAAAACATGCTTGCATCAGGTCAAGTACAATAACAGCAATATACATTGGATTCATTGGGTAATGTATTGTAAACCGATAATCATCATAACCATAGTGGGTAGTAATATTTTATTGCAGCACCACACTTGTGCACAAGCTTTCCCCAACCAGTTCAAGAGAGATAAGTCAGAAACCTAGGTTTCATAAACCTAGTATTTGTTAAATGCGCATGAGAGAAATGTTATTGTACTACTATAAATACACAAGAAATTGTTTTGGGTAATTGCTCGGAGGCAAACATAGATGTGTCGATAGTGTTTACAAACACATAACCAGTGAGATTTGCTTGGGATGATCTGACTAGTTGGCTCATACGTTTGCTAAGTGAGCAAGTCAGTACTTTGGTTACGCGTTACTGTATTTAGGATTAATTCATAATGTAGCACCATGAGTATACACTAGCATAGTACTATTTCTCCATGCCACCAGATGCTGTGCTTCAAAGTAATAATACAACCGATCCCTTACCACAAAACTGACACTATGAGAAACTCGCGGAGGAAATGGACTTGGACAAATGTATAACACGACGTTGATTGCGTTCATACTCGAAGAACATTGTGGCCCTCATCGGTACATTTGGCTGTTTCAATTGGTAATAATGACACTGAACACGTAAACTATAGTAATTATTTCATGACGTGTGACCCTAGCAGATTGGGTCATTTTAAAGATTCCAATCAGTATCATACTGCAAGGAGTAGCAATAACTTTGATGTTGACAAGATATTGGATGAGTCCTCAAACTTTTTTCATTATGTTTGAAAACAGCCTCATTTACGTAGGATGGTTAAAAAACCCTGTAGGATTCTATTGCATTAACTGTTACACATCGGCGAATAAATAGTAATAGTTTGCGATTTATTGTCCGTAATTTGTCTTCATCGACCAATCTGAGTCATGTCATGAATAATTATTTTGGTTTTGGTAAGACGATATATTGCAGTGCAATATGCAGTAACTAACAGAAAACCTTTGCACTCGAAGGCAAACATAGTTGCCCTAAAAGATAGTTGACACCACTTGCATTTGCCGTCGTCTTTTAATGCGATTAGTTAACAGCGGGTCGCAAACATCTAAACATTCTATAGAATACATAAGATTAATAATGGTTACCTTGCGTATATGTTTTCAGTACTTATTGCATATCATTATCAGTAATAATTCCATGCCAGACGAAACCGCGGATATCAATCCAATCGATCGCCAGCATACCTGCTCACTTGACACAAATTTGATCATATGTCATGTGCCACAACTTATTCATAATCATGCATCGCATGCGTAATTAACATTGTGTAATTGATGGCCCTGTACAAGTGGACCTCATTCATCATGGCCTTACTATATGCTGTCGCCGTCGTGCGATATTGTCCTGGCAGAATGAGATGTACAAAACAATGGGACGCACATGGCGCTTATCAATGGCATATATTTATATATGTATATATATAAATATATATATATATATATATATATATATATATATATATATATAAATACATGCATATATGCACACATATATATGCGTGTGTGTGTGCGTAATATAAATATGTGTATATATGTATATATGTATGTATGTATGTATGTATGTATATGTATGTATGTAAGTATGTATGTATGTATGTGTATGTATGTATGTATGTATGTATGTATGTATGTATGTATGTATGTATGTATGTATATGTATGTATGTATGTATGTATGTATGTATGTATGTATGTATGTGTATGTATGTATGTGTATGTATGTATGTATGTATGTATGTATGTATGTATGTATGTATGTATGTATGTATGCTTGTATGTGTGAGAACGTGCATGTGTTTGTTCGTGTGTGTGTACGTGTGTGCGTTAATGTGTGTGTGTGTGTCCATCGATCAGGTGTGGTTTATCGCTTACAATACAGACTAGCTCATCCGGACTGGATGTGGACTAAGACATTCTGACAATTACTGCAAAGCTTTAAGCCAAGTGCCATTTGACCAATGCACCTACATTGCATCAAATTGTGAGAAGGTTGGTCTGGGAGATAATCAAGCACACAAAACATATATGAGACCAATCCATCGCTACTGAATGTAATCCGATTGCTTATTGTATATACTGGCAGATTATACGACCCAGCAAGCCTAACCTGAGAAGGCGGTGTATACTTAATAATACGAGGAGATTTATTAGTACATATTAATAATAAGAAAGCAAATATCCCTGTCAGCAGATGCACCACTACCATCATACAAAGGCAATATCGAAACATGAGTTAGCAGGCTCGTGTAAATGTAATATTAAAGACCAAACACGACCTGCTCAATAACGAGGGAAGGCAAATATGACATGTACTGCCGCTCTGAGCGATTGTTATTAGTTTGGTTGACGCATCGAGTCAGTAAAGATTTCATCTAATAAAACACAGGAATGGCGCGGTATAAGTAAACAATCTGCTGCACAACTTCAGCTATGAGAGGAAGATTACTATTTGATGTCATTGGGGAAGCGATATCACTATATGTCACTGCTGAAGGGCTAGATTATACGAGACTTGGCAGGAACCAAGTAAGTTCTACTTTGTTCGGAGAACTATGTCAAAATGTTTTTGGCAACTAATCGACCATAAGCTTATGCAGATTAGGAATTTGAAACTTTATTTAATAACTGGCGACACCTCGATAAATCAACGTGCAGCTATGGAGTAACTTATTTTGGCATTCCGACATTAGTATGATCTACACTACTGGCTGTGCCCATATTTCAATTTATCGTATTGTATTGCATAATGCATATATAAACATACATAAATATATATATAACTATACATATATATTCATATATATATATATATATATGTGTGTGTGTGTGTGTGTGTGTGTGTGTGTGTGTGTGTGTGAAATAACTATATTTCTGCATATATTAATACATATATATATATATATATATATATATATACATGTTGAAATATATGTATACACATACATATATAGATATAGATGTGTGTGTTTTTACATACATATATATATGCATATAAACACACATATATGTATAAGTATAAATATATATATGTGTATATATATGTATACATATACATATATATATATATATGTATATATATAAATATATGTATATATAAACATATATATATATATATATAAATATATTTTGCATGTATATATTATATATATACATATATATATATATATATAAATATATAGAAACATATATATATCTATATATATATAGATATATATATATATATATGTATACATATGTGTACATATACATATATAAATATGTATATATATAAATATATATATAAAACATATATATATATATATATATAAATATATTTGCATGTATATATTTCTATATATACATATGTATATTTATCTATAAATATATATATACATATATATAGATATATATATATTTATATGTATATATATATATATTTATATATATATATATATATATATATATATATATATATATATATATATATATATATATATATATATATATATATATATATATATATATATATATATATATATATATATATCTCTATATCCCTCCTAGTGGTCATAAAGTGGTCATTGATTCGAAAATATGCGACTCACGTAACATCGGCTGAAAAACAATGATATAAGCTTTTCGTTTTGAGTCCTATGTTCAGATCGCCGATCAACGCGATGGTTGCTGGTTTAATAGCTGTTTTTGATTATGTCACAAAATTATGTTATATACATTCGAAGTCGTTAAAAACCCGATCAAAAAGCACGTTCAACATACCATAATGATCCTTGCCCTCATAGCATATAGGCTACAGTTCTGGTACTGCAACCAAGCAATGCGAAATATTGATTTAATCATTGCCACCCAATAATTACGTAATTTATCAGAATGCTTTAGTGTGACAGATTGCTGAGCATCTCATATTAGCTACATTGTGGTATGTGAGTGCAGTTGCCATTTCAAATAGGGAAAGTTAATGAATGCTATCGAACATATATATTCCAAACCGGTGAGCTGAACAAATTCTCTGATGTTGAAAGGCAAAGGATACAGTAAGAATGATACCTAGATATGTTTTTTCTTTTCGCTTTAAGTATCAGATACCTAGCGCTTAACCAGAAACGAATACTGGTGAATGTTAGCACGTCGCCATAATACAATTTCGGACCCGTTTACCCAATTCGTCAATGAAGCAACGCAAAACATAGAATATCAAAACGGACCATAACGCTAGTGTGTGACGCTGTGTGTGTGTGTGTGTGTGTGTGTGTGTGTGAGTTTGTGTATGAGTGTGTGTGTGTGTGTGTGTGTGTGTGTGTGTGTGTGTGTGTGTGTGTGTGTGTGTGTGTGTGTGTGTGTGTGTGTGTGTGTGTGTGTGTGTGTGTGTGTGTGTGTGTGTGTGTGTGTGTGTGTGTGTGTGTGTGTGTGTGTGTGTGTGTGTATATATATTTCGTGTAGGTATTATAAGGGAATGTCGCAATGGCTAAGTTTTGTTCGATAAATTAGTTTGATAACACATGCATGGGTGTACACTTCATCGTACCTTGCGATTCAGTGCATGTCACGTTTGATACCATTAAGGATTTTATAGATGTGTTTGCTGCAATACATGGCATCCTGACAACAAAGAATATCCGACATTTCTACGTATCTAAGTACATCAAGGAATCAATCTAATTCAACCATTATGGCCTTCACTTGTATCGACCAGGCTGCATCCACAAATGTATCTTCAAACACGGCGAGTCGTCTTTGTTGTATCATGAATGTGACTTGTTCGCATGTAAAAGTTATATGTAATTGCACAGAGACATGTCAACTAGTATTATCTAATTTCCAACGACGATACTAACTAAATATGACCTAGAAATATAATGTACGAACGGTTTGAACTAACAAATCCTAACATAGCGTCCTGTTAATGCATATTTGACCATGGCAAGTGCAGTTTACACACAAGCACGTTATGCATTATATGCATCGCTAGGTCAATGTCGTTTCCAGATAACGGCAACCTGTTATTCATACGTCATACCAGCAAAAGATACCGTATCTACTATTAAATACAGTATAAATGTGGAAGATATTTGCATTGTTACCCATGTTTTCTAACAACCAGTTCTCCATGGACAGAGGAATTGAATTTTAATAAATTATTGGTATGTTCAGCAATAACATGACTGCACTATGGAAATGTTTTCAGAGGTACATATATATAGGCTGTAACAGAAGAAATTATCTAGAATAGCTCAACTGATCTATTATACGTAGAAACCCACTCCGTCTTTGAATATTTATCTGGTGTACCGGAGTACGACTTCTGAATCTTGTTTTTATGTTACTATTTGTATTCCGTTTCCGTTCTCCCTGAGGTACCAAATTAGCAATTGAAGTCGCGACAATCAAAAACATCACTTAAATCCTTAAAACTGATCACATGTTATCAATTATATTA
>CM067351.1:31841459-31871459 GCA_034190875.2 Urechis unicinctus | reverse complement strand
GGATTAAGAAATTTCAACGCTTCCACCCGTAAAAAAAAGTAATGAGATCCTTTAGCTTCAATTGCATTTCCACCGAAAAATTAGACCCCAAAATAATGAGAAGGCCACGTTATTATTTGCGGTTTTAGTGGCTATCAGGATTATCAATCTAGTTCAAACTAAATGTTAATATATTCATTATATACCTATTAAGCCTCATGTCTTGCTTTTGTAAATGTAATATCACTAGAAATAGTCAATGACTTATCTTAAACATCAACATGCCTTGAGGTAAAACAACAGTGTGCAAATATTCGGGGGAGCTGCTATGGAGAGTTTACGTGGAGCGCTTAGCTGGTTGAGTCATAGACCACATCCGGAAATCCAGGCTATGTTTTATGAAATTGCCCAATATTTTACATATGTGTTTGTCTTCATTGGAGAGAAGCCCGATGAATGTTTAGGGGGTGCGCACTCACTCTGAATTTACACACTGCTTTTCTCATCGCTGCCTTTTCAATGTGTGATAGGCAAGGTTCAAGCCTGAAGTCTGTCTTCAATGTTCTGTAAGTGCGTAGTTTGTTTCCTCCACTGTTTTTATATCTGCTTTCATTATTATCTAAGTGTTTTTACACAGCAGGTTTTGTAATTTTTCTGCAGCTGTTTTGATGAATTTATGTGTTCTATCTTATTCGGTTTGTTGAAATCCAATATTATGCCCGTATTATATTTGACAAATCTTGTAAGTTTGCCTAGGACTGTGCCTATGTCCATAATGAGTTTGATTTGCATTTGTGTTTTATTTTACAAATTTTGGATTCATAATAGGAGTGTATTAATGTAAATATGTCATTTCATTGTATATATATATATATATATATATATATATATATATATATATATATATATATATATATATATATATATATATATATATATATATATATATATATATGCATATATATATATATATATATATCTATATATATATGTATGTATATATATATATATATATATGTATATATATGACTGTGACGCATTAATTAATTTTTTTGTCTATTTCGTATACCGTACAAGGATCATGAAAAAACATGGAAACATAATATATGCGTAAAATAACATGTCCTCCAACCCGATAATGTCTTATTAAGTTATCATAACTCAACCATATGGTATCAGTGGTCAAGCGCATTTAGATTTGTTCATGATATTTACATGCATGTATATGACTGTTTTTTTACATGTAGTGTATGGTCCATGCTTCGATATCTTGTTAATGCCGGCCTATAAACATATGATAACGGCGCATTTGTCATGCATTATTGCTGCCTGTATCCGAGTTATGATTGCAGGCTTATACCACATATAGCGAACAGTGGATTCATTGCAGCAGGTAACGTTAGCAAAATTGCTATCACAAATTGGGGATTTGTGGTCTTCTTCTATAGCCTTGGCAAATGATAATAAAACTGGTTATTTGTCTGAAACAACAGGGTTTCCCAATATATAGTGACTAAATCCAATATAGGAAGAATATACAATACCTTATTTTCCCCATCACATTCTTCCACATATTTGATTTTGATATTCGTAAATAACAGTTCAACCCTTGTGCACGGTTATTTGTTTATTGCTGTTTACATGCAGCAGATGTTTGTACAGCATACACCAACCGAATTGTCTGTAAAAAATGCATGAAAGTCGACCTAATTTTTTATTTAGTCACCTAAATATTTGACAAAGGAAGAAACATGTATGGTCGTCGTTCTAATCATGCAATCAATATAACATCGGCATGCAGCAATTTAACTGGAAACAATTTGTGACATGTGTTGAGTATCGTGAATCAAACCTTACAGGACCATTTATTGACAACAACAAGTGTGCAGTGTCTCTCTCTATATATTTTCTAACACATTTGGCTTTGGTTCTTTAATCGGTACGAATTCGATGTCATATGGTATTAAGCGTGTAAGGGTAGTTAAAGTCCTACATGAGATGCAATGTCGTTTCATAGACAATCATGTTATGCTGCCAAAGATGATTAAAACACAGATGCACCAACATTTCAATACGAACCCTAGGTTTTGTTTATTATGATTTTATGAGTATATTGCTTTTGAACAATTATAACCGACGTCGAATCCGCCTACCTATTTAAAGGTTTATGTTGATACGTGTCAACAATAACAAAGACATTTTTTTGCTTGCTTGTGAAAAAAAAAAACCTGCATTAGATGATGTCTGCGATGAAACAATTGGTTTTTCGTTGTCCAAGTAACAGAGATGGCATGTATAGCATCAATGCTATCGTGGTACCTTGTCGTCATTGCAATATAAAGGGAGCAATAAACTAATTTGATTGCCACCACACCCGCTTGTTCGAAAGGATGTATTCGTTAACGAATAGGATCCGACTCCATAATGTGTCATATAAAACGCATAAATGAACTAGTATACACCTTTTACTTGATATATTGCCCGCCTAACAATTTCAAGCAGGACACATATTAAGCTCTACAGATAACTCTATAGTTCGCACGTCCAGTTAAACAGTAAAAATTGGCTCACCATGATATATCAGGGTAAATATAGGATAACTGTCTATACATATTGTAGCTTTTGGATAAATATAAACGGCCATCAATGAACGAATGAAAGATCTTGTTGCACACTTGTCTGAGTATCACAGACTACCACGTGGTACTAATGCACGGATTAGGTCATAATTGCTTATTTTATGTAAGATTTCGGGGCAGAGTAGCTTTGTTTTTGGTGTATTAAAGTCTATGCCGTCAAATACATTGACCCAACTTTTATAAGCACATTGCTTTAAGACTGCAATAGATGCGAAACAATGCGACCTAAATTTCTCATTATAATGAATGTGTTGACCAATTTAGACCGTGTCAACGAGACTTATTTCCCTTATATTGAATGCGAGCTGAAAACGATAAACTGGAAATATATTTCTGGTATACCGTAGTTAATGTATGCACGATGGTAACAATAGGAAGGTCAAGTTCAAAACCAATCACACGCAGCAAAAATACATGCATGGTATAACCAAAAATTATGTTTAGTTTACAAAAGAACCGATTGCAAAGCTAGACCTCTCCATCGCGTTATCATCCTGATACAATTCCGTAACCGCAGATACGTCGTTCTTTAATAATGGGCCTTATTTGTGAATAAATCTTAATGCACCTCCTTTTTAACAACGGATGATACAATGACATTTATTATCTACGGATAGTGTTTGGCGATCATGAAATGTTCTGCTCCTCATCGCATTGATATAAAACAGATAATGCACTCACAAATTACTAAACGGTTCAGACAGAAGCAATGAGGTTAAACGTTGAATAATACGTTCCCGGTAAAAATACTACTATCAACTTGGTCAAAACTATGTTTTTAAATGTACCAGCATGTAAAACTGACAATATTACTGCGCCCTTTGAGCTATTTGAGATTTTTCATCCCGCGTATATGCCCAATATGTGTCTATCATCACCAAGTAACACAGACTATGCATTAAACCCAGGATTCCCGGAAGCCACCTAAATTACATCACAGCACGTTTATATTAACACTTGCTATACAAACTGTTATATTCTTATATTTTGTGCTGTCAGATTCTACTTATAGGATACTTTGTATAATATACTGGTCACTTTCATGTTTGACAAGGAATCTAGTTCCTGTCTCCTTATATTTGTCCAGGCCATTATCAAAGCAAAGAGTACCTCACAAAATTTCTACGTTTACCATTGCTAGCTCGAAGAAAAATATCAAAACGTGACCGTTAACATATTATATCTGGATGAATTAAAAATATTGTAGGTTGTTGGGCCTTCGATCGAAAAATTATTTCACCTCTTCCTTTTGATGTCAATATTGCATTTTACGTCGAAATTATCAGGTTAAATACATGTACGTGAAACTTGCAAGAATGCAAGAATTCTGCGCCACTGCTGGAATAACAAAGACCCAATTAATAGGGACGTGAGGAGCCTTGTAAAATTCAATCAATCGTATAACATGGCGTTTTCAAAGGCAAAAGCGTAAAGCGCTTCATTTATCTGTGCAATTTATATGCGGCGTGGTTTTTAATGATTGTGATATTTTATTGTCACGATAATTTGCGGCGTACACTTTTTTGATTGAATCCCATATGCGCCCTTCCCATTTGCATTCTATTACATTGTTTGTGTGTCGTGTCATGCTTTACTGCAGCGACGCCCTGCGACGAGCATATAACATGGAAACATGTGACGGAAAACTAAGTAATAAATATACGTTATAATGACACGACGCATCATCTCTTCTGAGATCTATGTTACAGTTTCTGTGTATCGTTGTTTATGGAATGGCTGATATCTAACATTGAAGTGCCGAATATTAATACTAGATAATACAATATAAAAATATGAAATATAATTATGACAAAGTACCATGGTGCGATTGAAACTCACCGAGTTACAGCCGTGTCTCTCCGTCTGTGGCATATCACAAGTCGTTCTTACCTTAGTTATATTTGGCACTGTAAGTATTCTGATCCATTTTCCCCGGCGACGCCATATAATGCCCTTGTGATAGATGAGTTTGACATCAAAGCATATGTATTGGTTATAAGGATTGTCATTGGGTAATATAAAACCGATTAATATCACACTGATGTCATTGGATCGCTTCAGCCGACGTAAATTCAAACAAAGAATTGTATAATCAGTTATAGGTACACAATAATGCATATAATACAGTATTGTTGTTCTCGATGTAAAATGTATAAAGTGCGACTGTGACGCATTAATTAAGTTTTGTCTATTTCGTATACCGTACAAGGATCATGAAAAAACATGGAAACATAATATGCGTAAAATAACATGTCCTCCAACCCGATAATGTCTTATTTATATCATAACTCAACCATATGGTATCAGTGGTCAAGCGCATTTAGATTTGTTCATGATATTTACATGCATGTATATGACTGTTTTTACATGTAGTGTATGGTCCATGCTTCGATATCTTGTTAATGCCGGCCTATAAACATATGATAACGGCGCATTTGTCATGCATTATTGCTGCCTGTATCCGAGTTATGATTGCAGGCTTATACCACATATAGCGAACAGTGGATTCATTGCAGCAGGTAACGTTAGCAAAATTGCTATCACAAATTGGGGATTTGTGGTCTTCTTCTATAGCCTTGGCAAATGATAAAAACTGGTTATTTGTCTGAAACAACAGGGTTTCCCAATATATAGTGACTAAATCCAATATAGGAAGAATATACAATACCTTATTTTCCCCATCACATTCTTCCACATATTTGATTTTGATATTCGTAAATAACAGTTCAACCCTTGTGCACGGTTATTTGTTTATTGCTGTTTACATGCAGCAGATGTTTGTACAGCATACACCAACCGAATTGTCTGTAAAAAATGCATGAAAGTCGACCTAATAATTTTTATTTAGTCACCTAAATATTTGACAAAGGAAGAAACATGTATGGTCGTCGTTCTAATCATGCAATCAATATAACATCGGCATGCAGCAATTTAACTGGAAACAATTTGTGACATGTGTTGAGTATCGTGAATCAAACCTTACAGGACCATTTATTGACAACAACAGGTGTGCAGTGTCTCTCTCTATATATTTTCTAACACATTTGGCTTTGGTTCTTTAATCGGTACGAATTCGATGTCATATGGTATTAAGCGTGTAAGGGTAGTTAAAGTCCTACATGAGATGCAATGTCGTTTCATAGACAATCATGTTATGCTGCCAAAGATGATTAAAACACAGATGCACCAACATTTCAATACGAACCCTAGGTTTTGTTTATTATGATTTTATGAGTATATTGCTTTTGAACAATTATAACCGACGTCGAATCCGCCTACCTATTTAAAGGTTTATGTTGATACGTGTCAACAATAACAAAGACATTTTTTTGCTTGTAATTATGTCGGTACTGCAAGAAAAAAACCTGCATTAGATGATGTCTGCGATGAAACAATTGGTTTTTCGTTGTCCAAGTAACAGAGATGGCATGTATAGCATCAATGCTATCGTGGTACCTTGTCGTCATTGCAATATAAAGGGAGCAATAAACTAATTTGATTGCCACCACACCCGCTTGTTCGAAAGGATGTATTCGTTAACGAATAGGATCCGACTCCATAATGTGTCATATAAAACGCATAAATGAACTAGTATACACCTTTTACTTGATATATTGCCCGCCTAACAATTTCAAGCAGGACACATATTAAGCTCTACAGATAACTCTATAGTTCGCACGTCCAGTTAAACAGTAAAAATTGGCTCACCATGATATATCAGGGTAAATATAGGATAACTGTCTATACATATTGTAGCTTTTGGATAAATATAAACGGCCATCAATGAACGAATGAAAGATCTTGTTGCACACTTGTCTGAGTATCACAGACTACCACGTGGTACTAATGCACGGATTAGGTCATAATTGCTTATTTTATGTAAGATTTCGGGGCAGAGTAGCTTTGTTTTTGGTGTATTAAAGTCTATGCCGTCAAATACATTGACCCAACTTTTATAAGCACATTGCTTTAAGACTGCAATAGATGCGAAACAATGCGACCTAAATTTCTCATTATAATGAATGTGTTGACCAATTTAGACCGTGTCAACGAGACTTATTTCCCTTATATTGAATGCGAGCTGAAAACGATAAACTGGAAATATATTTCTGGTATACCGTAGTTAATGTATGCACGATGGTAACAATAGGAAGGTCAAGTTCAAAAAACCAATCACACGCAGCAAAAATACATGCATGGTATAACCAAAAATTATGTTTAGTTTACAAAAGAACCGATTGCAAAGCTAGACCTCTCCATCGCGTTATCATCCTGATACAATTCCGTAACCGCAGATACGTCGTTCTTTAATAATGGGCCTTATTTGTGAATAAATCTTAATGCACCTCCTTTTTAACAACGGATGATACAATGACATTTATTATCTACGGATAGTGTTTGGCGATCATGAAATGTTCTGCTCCTCATCGCATTGATATAAAACAGATAATGCACTCACAAATTACTAAACGGTTCAGACAGAAGCAATGAGGTTAAACGTTGAATAATACGTTCCCGGTAAAAATACTACTATCAACTTGGTCAAAACTATGTTTTTAAATGTACCAGCATGTAAAACTGACAATATTACTGCGCCCTTTGAGCTATTTGAGATTTTTTTTCATCCCGCGTATATGCCCAATATGTGTCTATCATCACCAAGTAACACAGACTATGCATTAAACCCAGGATTCCCGGAAGCCACCTAAATTACATCACAGCACGTTTATATTAACACTTGCTATACAAACTGTTATATTCTTATATTTTGTGCTGTCAGATTCTACTTATAGGATACTTTGTATAATATACTGGTCACTTTCATGTTTGACAAGGAATCTAGTTCCTGTCTCCTTATATTTGTCCAGGCTATTATCAAAGCAAAGAGTACCTCACAAAATTTCTACGTTTACCATTGCTAGCTCGAAGAAAAATATCAAAACGTGACCGTTAACATATTATATCTGGATGAATTAAAAATATTGTAGGTTGTTGGGCCTTCGATCGAAAAATTATTTCACCTCTTCCTTTTGATGTCAATATTGCATTTTACGTCGAAATTATCAGGTTAAATACAGGTACGTGAAACTTGCAAGAATGCAAGAATTCTGCGCCACTGCTGGAATAACAAAGACCCAATTATAGGGACGTGAGGAGCCTTGTAAAATTCAATCAATCGTATAACATGGCGTTTTCAAAGGCAAAAGCGTAAAGCGCTTCATTTATCTGTGCAATTTATATGCGGCGTGGTTTTTAATGATTGTGATATTTTATTGTCACGATAATTTGCGGCGTACACTTTTTTGATTGAATCCCATATGCGCCCTTCCCATTTGCATTACATTGTTTTGTGTGTCGTGTCATGCTTTACTGCAGCGACGCCCTGCGACGAGCATATAACATGGAAACATGTGACGGAAAACTAAGTAATAAATATACGTTATAATGACACGACGCATCATCTCTTCTGAGATCTATGTTACAGTTTCTGTGTATCGTTGTTTATGGAATGGCTGATATCTAACATTGAAGTGCCGAATATTAATACTAGATAATACAATATAAAAATATGAAATATAATTATGACAAAGTACCATGGTGCGATTGAAACTCACCGAGTTACAGCCGTGTCTCTCCGTCTGTGGCATATCACAAGTCGTTCTTACCTTAGTTATATTTGGCACTGTAAGTATTCTGATCCATTTTCCCCGGCGACGCCATATAATGCCCTTGTGATAGATGAGTTTGACATCAAAGCATATGTATTGGTTATAAGGATTGTCATTGGGTAATATAAAACCGATTAATATCACACTGATGTCATTGGATCGCTTCAGCCGACGTAAATTCAAACAAAGAATTGTATAATCAGTTATAGGTACACAATAATGCATATAATACAGTATTGTTCTTCTCGATGTAAAATGTATAAAGTGCGACTGTGACGCATTAATTAAGTTTTGTCTATTTCGTATACCGTACAAGGATCATGAAAAAACATGGAAACATAATATGCGTAAAATAACATGTCCTCCAACCCGATAATGTCTTATTTATATCATAACTCAACCATATGGTATCAGTGGTCAAGCGCATTTAGATTTGTTCATGATATTTACATGCATGTATATGACTGTTTTTACATGTAGTGTATGGTCCATGCTTCGATATCTTGTTAATGCCGGCCTATAAACATATGATAACGGCGCATTTGTCATGCATTATTGCTGCCTGTATCCGAGTTATGATTGCAGGCTTATACCACATATAGCGAACAGTGGATTCATTGCAGCAGGTAACGTTAGCAAAATTGCTATCACAAATTGGGGATTTGTGGTCTTCTTCTATAGCCTTGGCAAATGATAAAAACTGGTTATTTGTCTGAAACAACAGGGTTTCCCAATATATAGTGACTAAATCCAATATAGGAAGAATATACAATACCTTATTTTCCCCATCACATTCTTCCACATATTTGATTTTGATATTCGTAAATAACAGTTCAACCCTTGTGCACGGTTATTTGTTTATTGCTGTTTACATGCAGCAGATGTTTGTACAGCATACACCAACCGAATTGTCTGTAAAAAATGCATGAAAGTCGACCTAATTTTTTATTTAGTCACCTAAATATTTGACAAAGGAAGAAACATGTATGGTCGTCGTTCTAATCATGCAATCAATATAACATCGGCATGCAGCAATTTAACTGGAAACAATTTGTGACATGTGTTGAGTATCGTGAATCAAACCTTACAGGACCATTTATTGACAACAACAGGTGTGCAGTGTCTCTCTCTATATATTTTTTCTAACACATTTGGCTTTGGTTCTTTAATCGGTACGAATTCGATGTCATATGGTATTAAGCGTGTAAGGGTAGTTAAAGTCCTACATGAGATGCAATGTCGTTTCATAGACAATCATGTTATGCTGCCAAAGATGATTAAAACACAGATGCACCAACATTTCAATACGAACCCTAGGTTTTGTTTATTATGATTTTATGAGTATATTGCTTTTGAACAATTATAACCGACGTCGAATCCGCCTACCTATTTAAAGGTTTATGTTGATACGTGTCAACAATAACAAAGACATTTTTTTGCTTGTGATTATGTCGGTACTGCAAGAAAAAAAACCTGCATTAGATGATGTCTGCGATGAAACAATTGGTTTTTCGTTGTCCAAGTAACAGAGATGGCATGTATAGCATCAATGCTATCGTGGTACCTTGTCGTCATTGCAATATAAAGGGAGCAATAAACTAATTTGATTGCCACCACACCCGCTTGTTCGAAAGGATGTATTCGTTAACGAATAGGATCCGACTCCATAATGTGTCATATAAAACGCAACGTAAATGAACTAGTATACACCTTTTACTTGATATATTGCCCGCCTAACAATTTCAAGCAGGACACATATTAAGCTCTACAGATAACTCTATAGTTCGCACGTCCAGTTAAACAGTAAAAATTGGCTCACCATGATATATCAGGGTAAATATAGGATAACTGTCTATACATATTGTAGCTTTTGGATAAATATAAACGGCCATCAATGAACGAATGAAAGATCTTGTTGCACACTTGTCTGAGTATCACAGACTACCACGTGGTACTAATGCACGGAT
Organism: Urechis unicinctus; assembly: GCA_034190875.2. Taxonomy (NCBI): domain Eukaryota; kingdom Metazoa; phylum Annelida; class Polychaeta; order Xenopneusta; family Urechidae; genus Urechis; species Urechis unicinctus. The sequence goes on along the minus strand of CM067351.1, from coordinate 31,861,205 downwards.
TAGGTCATAATTGCTTATTTTATGTAAGATTTCGGGGCAGAGTAGCTTTGTTTTTGGTGTATTAAAGTCTATGCCGTCAAATACATTGACCCAACTTTTATAAGCACATTGCTTTAAGACTGCAATAGATGCGAAACAATGCGACCTAAATTTCTCATTATAATGAATGTGTTGACCAATTTAGACCGTGTCAACGAGACTTATTTCCCTTATATTGAATGCGAGCTGAAAACGATAAACTGGAAATATATTTCTGGTATACCGTAGTTAATGTATGCACGATGGTAACAATAGGAAGGTCAAGTTCAAAACCAATCACACGCAGCAAAAATACATGCATGGTATAACCAAAAATTATGTTTAGTTTACAAAAGAACCGATTGCAAAGCTAGACCTCTCCATCGCGTTATCATCCTGATACAATTCCGTAACCGCAGATACGTCGTTCTTTAATAATGGGCCTTATTTGTGAATAAATCTTAATGCACCTCCTTTTTAACAACGGATGATACAATGACATTTATTATCTACGGATAGTGTTTGGCGATCATGAAATGTTCTGCTCCTCATCGCATTGATATAAAACAGATAATGCACTCACAAATTACTAAACGGTTCAGACAGAAGCAATGAGGTTAAACGTTGAATAATACGTTCCCGGTAAAAATACTACTATCAACTTGGTCAAAACTATGTTTTTAAATGTACCAGCATGTAAAACTGACAATATTACTGCGCCCTTTGAGCTATTTGAGATTTTTCATCCCGCGTATATGCCCAATATGTGTCTATCATCACCAAGTAACACAGACTATGCATTAAACCCAGGATTCCCGGAAGCCACCTAAATTACATCACAGCACGTTTATATTAACACTTGCTATACAAACTGTTATATTCTTATATTTTGTGCTGTCAGATTCTACTTATAGGATACTTTGTATAATATACTGGTCACTTTCATTTCATGTTTGACAAGGAATCTAGTTCCTGTCTCCTTATATTTGTCCAGGCCATTATCAAAGCAAAGAGTACCTCACAAAATTTCTACGTTTACCATTGCTAGCTCGAAGAAAAATATCAAAACGTGACCGTTAACATATTATATCTGGATGAATTAAAAATATTGTAGGTTGTTGGGCCTTCGATCGAAAAATTATTTCACCTCTTCCTTTTGATGTCAATATTGCATTTTACGTCGAAATTATCAGGTTAAATACAGGTACGTGAAACTTGCAAGAATGCAAGAATTCTGCGCCACTGCTGGAATAACAAAGACCCAATTAATAGGGACGTGAGGAGCCTTGTAAAATTCAATCAATCGTATAACATGGCGTTTTCAAAGGCAAAAGCGTAAAGCGCTTCATTTATCTGTGCAATTTATATGCGGCGTGGTTTTTAATGATTGTGATATTTTATTGTCACGATAATTTGCGGCGTACACTTTTTTGATTGAATCCCATATGCGCCCTTCCCATTTGCATTCTATTACATTGTTTGTGTGTCGTGTCATGCTTTACTGCAGCGACGCCCTGCGACGAGCATATAACATGGAAACATGTGACGGAAAACTAAGTAATAAATATACGTTATAATGACACGACGCATCATCTCTTCTGAGATCTATGTTACAGTTTCTGTGTATCGTTGTTTATGGAATGGCTGATATCTAACATTGAAGTGCCGAATATTAATACTAGATAATACAATATAAAAATATGAAATATAATTATGATGACAAAGTACCATGGTGCGATTGAAACTCACCGAGTTACAGCCGTGTCTCTCCGTCTGTGGCATATCACAAGTCGTTCTTACCTTAGTTATATTTGGCACTGTAAGTATTCTGATCCATTTTCCCCGGCGACGCCATATAATGCCCTTGTGATAGATGAGTTTGACATCAAAGCATATGTATTGGTTATAAGGATTGTCATTGGGTAATATAAAACCGATTAATATCACACTGATGTCATTGGATCGCTTCAGCCGACGTAAATTCAAACAAAGAATTGTATAATCAGTTATAGGTACACAATAATGCATATAATACAGTATTGTTGTTCTCGATGTAAAATGTATAAAGTGCGACTGTGACGCATTAATTAAGTTTTGTCTATTTCGTATACCGTACAAGGATCATGAAAAAACATGGAAACATAATATGCGTAAAATAACATGTCCTCCAACCCGATAATGTCTTATTTATATCATAACTCAACCATATGGTATCAGTGGTCAAGCGCATTTAGATTTGTTCATGATATTTACATGCATGTATATGACTGTTTTTACATGTAGTGTATGGTCCATGCTTCGATATCTTGTTAATGCCGGCCTATAAACATATGATAACGGCGCATTTGTCATGCATTATTGCTGCCTGTATCCGAGTTATGATTGCAGGCTTATACCACATATAGCGAACAGTGGATTCATTGCAGCAGGTAACGTTAGCAAAATTGCTATCACAAATTGGGGATTTGTGGTCTTCTTCTATAGCCTTGGCAAATGATAAAAACTGGTTATTTGTCTGAAACAACAGGGTTTCCCAATATATAGTGACTAAATCCAATATAGGAAGAATATACAATACCTTATTTTCCCCATCACATTCTTCCACATATTTGATTTTGATATTCGTAAATAACAAATAACAGTTCAACCCCTGTGCACGGTTATTTGTTTATTGCTGTTTACATGCAGCAGATGTTTGTACAGCATACACCAACCGAATTGTCTGTAAAAAATGCATGAAAGTCGACCTAATTTTTTATTTAGTCACCTAAATATTTGACAAAGGAAGAAACATGTATGGTCGTCGTTCTAATCATGCAATCAATATAACATCGGCATGCAGCAATTTAACTGGAAACAATTTGTGACATGTGTTGAGTATCGTGAATCAAACCTTACAGGACCATTTATTGACAACAACAGGTGTGCAGTGTCTCTCTCTATAAATTTTCTAACACATTTGGCTTTGGTTCTTTAATCGGTACGAATTCGATGTCATATGGTATTAAGCGTGTAAGGGTAGTTAAAGTCCTACATGAGATGCAATGTCGTTTCATAGACAATCATGTTATGCTGCCAAAGATGATTAAAACACAGATGCACCAACATTTCAATACGAACCCTAGGTTTTGTTTATTATGATTTTATGAGTATATTGCTTTTGAACAATTATAACCGACGTCGAATCCGCCTACCTATTTAAAGGTTTATGTTGATACGTGTCAAATAACAAAGACATTTTTTTGCTTGTGATTATGTCGGTACTGCAAGAAAAAAACCTGCATTAGATGATGTCTGCGATGAAACAATTGGTTTTTCGTTGTCCAAGTAACAGAGATGGCATGTATAGCATCAATGCTATCGTGGTACCTTGTCGTCATTGCAATATAAAGGGAGCAATAAACTAATTTGATTGCCACCACACCCGCTTGTTCGAAAGGATGTATTCGTTAACGAATAGGATCCGACTCCATAATGTGTCATATAAAACGCATAAATGAACTAGTATACACCTTTTACTTGATATATTGCCCGCCTAACAATTTCAAGCAGGACACATATTAAGCTCTACAGATAACTCTATAGTTCGCACGTCCAGTTAAACAGTAAAAATTGGCTCACCATGATATATCAGGGTAAATATAGGATAACTGTCTATACATATTGTAGCTTTTGGATAAATATAAACGGCCATCAATGAACGAATGAAAGATCTTGTTGCACACACTTGTCTGAGTATCACAGACTACCACGTGGTACTAATGCACGGATTAGGTCATAATTGCTTATTTTATGTAAGATTTCGGGGCAGAGTAGCTTTGTTTTTGGTGTATTAAAGTCTATGCCGTCAAATACATTGACCCAACTTTTATAAGCACATTGCTTTAAGACTGCAATAGATGCGAAACAATGCGACCTAAATTTCTCATTATAATGAATGTGTTGACCAATTTAGACCGTGTCAACGAGACTTATTTCCCTTATATTGAATGCGAGCTGAAAACGATAAACTGGAAATATATTTCTGGTATACCGTAGTTAATGTATGCACGATGGTAACAATAGGAAGGTCAAGTTCAAAACCAATCACACGCAGCAAAAATACATGCATGGTATAACCAAAAATTATGTTTAGTTTACAAAAGAACCGATTGCAAAGCTAGACCTCTCCATCGCGTTATCATCCTGATACAATTCCGTAACCGCAGATACGTCGTTCTTTAATAATGGGCCTTATTTGTGAATAAATCTTAATGCACCTCCTTTTTAACAACGGATGATACAATGACATTTATTATCTACGGATAGTGTTTGGCGATCATGAAATGTTCTGCTCCTCATCGCATTGATATAAAACAGATAATGCACTCACAAATTACTAAACGGTTCAGACAGAAGCAATGAGGTTAAACGTTGAATAATACGTTCCCGGTAAAAATACTACTATCAACTTGGTCAAAACTATGTTTTTAAATGTACCAGCATGTAAAACTGACAATATTACTGCGCCCTTTGAGCTATTTGAGATTTTTCATCCCGCGTATATGCCCAATATGTGTCTATCATCACCAAGTAACACAGACTATGCATTAAACCCAGGATTCCCGGAAGCCACCTAAATTACATCACAGCACGTTTATATTAACACTTGCTATACAAACTGTTATATTCTTATATTTTGTGCTGTCAGATTCTACTTATAGGATACTTTGTATAATATACTGGTCACTTTCATGTTTGACAAGGAATCTAGTTCCTGTCTCCTTATATTTGTCCAGGCCATTATCAAAGCAAAGAGTACCTCACAAAATTTCTACGTTTACCATTGCTAGCTCGAAGAAAAATATCAAAACGTGACCGTTAACATATTATATCTGGATGAATTAAAAATATTGTAGGTTGTTGGGCCTTCGATCGAAAAATTATTTCACCTCTTCCTTTTGATGTCAATATTGCATTTTACGTCGAAATTATCAGGTTAAATACAGGTACGTGAAACTTGCAAGAATGCAAGAATTCTGCGCCACTGCTGGAATAACAAAGACCCAATTAATAGGGACGTGAGGAGCCTTGTAAAATTCAATCAATCGTATAACATGGCGTTTTCAAAGGCAAAAGCGTAAAGCGCTTCATTTATCTGTGCAATTTATATGCGGCGTGGTTTTTTTTTATGATTGTGATATTTTATTGTCACGATAATTTGCGGCGTACACTTTTTTGATTGAATCCCATATGCGCCCTTCCCATTTGCATTCTATTACATTGTTTGTGTGTCGTGTCATGCTTTACTGCAGCGACGCCCTGCGACGAGCATATAACATGGAAACATGTGACGGAAAACTAAGTAATAAATATACGTTATAATGACACGACGCATCATCTCTTCTGAGATCTATGTTACAGTTTCTGTGTATCGTTGTTTATGGAATGGCTGATATCTAACATTGAAGTGCCGAATATTAATACTAGATAATACAATATAAAAATATGAAATATAATTATGACAAAGTACCATGGTGCGATTGAAACTCACCGAGTTACAGCCGTGTCTCTCCGTCTGTGGCATATCACAAGTCGTTCTTACCTTAGTTATATTTGGCACTGTAAGTATTCTGATCCATTTTCCTCGGCGACGCCATATAATGCCCTTGTGATAGATGAGTTTGACATCAAAGCATATGTATTGGTTATAAGGATTGTCATTGGGTAATATAAAACCGATTAATATCACACTGATGTCATTGGATCGCTTCAGCCGACGTAAATTCAAACAAAGAATTGTATAATCAGTTATAGGTACACAATAATGCATATAATACAGTATTGTTGTTCTCGATGTAAAATGTATAAAGTGCGACTGTGACGCATTAATTAAGTTTTGTCTATTTCGTATACCGTACAAGGATCATGAAAAAACATGGAAACATAATATGCGTAAAATAACATGTCCTCCAACCCGATAATGTCTTATTTATATCATAACTCAACCATATGGTATCAGTGGTCAAGCGCATTTAGATTTGTTCATGATATTTACATGCATGTATATGACTGTTTTTACATGTAGTGTATGGTCCATGCTTCGATATCTTGTTAATGCCGGCCTATAAACATATGATAACGGCGCATTTGTCATGCATTATTGCTGCCTGTATCCGAGTTATGATTGCAGGCTTATACCACATATAGCGAACAGTGGATTCATTGCAGCAGGTAACGTTAGCAAAATTGCTATCACAAATTGGGGATTTGTGGTCTTCTTCTATAGCCTTGGCAAATGATAAAAACTGGTTATTTGTCTGAAACAACAGGGTTTCCCAATATATAGTGACTAAATCCAATATAGGAAGAATATACAATACCTTATTTTCCCCATCACATTCTTCCACATATTTGATTTTGATATTCGTAAATAACAGTTCAACCCTTGTGCACGGTTATTTGTTTATTGCTGTTTACATGCAGCAGATGTTTGTACAGCATACACCAACCGAATTGTCTGTAAAAAATGCATGAAAGTCGACCTAATTTTTTATTTAGTCACCTAAATATTTGACAAAGGAAGAAACATGTATGGTCGTCGTTCTAATCATGCAATCAATATAACATCGGCATGCAGCAATTTAACTGGAAACAATTTGTGACATGTGTTGAGTATCGTGAATCAAACCTTACAGGACCATTTATTGACAACAACAGGTGTGCAGTGTCTCTCTCTATATATTTTTTAAACACATTTGGCTTTGGTTCTTTAATCGGTACGAATTCGATGTCATATGGTATTAAGCGTGTAAGGGTAGTTAAAGTCCTACATGAGATGCAATGTCGTTTCATAGACAATCATGTTATGCTGCCAAAGATGATTAAAACACAGATGCACCAACATTTCAATACGAACCCTAGGTTTTGTTTATTATGATTTTATGAGTATATTGCTTTTGAACAATTATAACCGACGTCGAATCCGCCTACCTATTTAAAGGTTTATGTTGATACGTGTCAACAATAACAAAGACATTTTTTTGCTTGTAATTATGTCGGTACTGCAAGAAAAAAACCTGCATTAGATGATGTCTGCGATGAAACAATTGGTTTTTCGTTGTCCAAGTAACAGAGATGGCATGTATAGCATCAATGCTATCGTGGTACCTTGTCGTCATTGCAATATAAAGGGAGCAATAAACTAATTTGATTGCCACCACACCCGCTTGTTCGAAAGGATGTATTCGTTAACGAATAGGATCCGACTCCATAATATGTCATATAAAACGCATAAATGAACTAGTATACACCTTTTACTTGATATATTGCCCGCCTAACAATTTCAAGCAGGACACATATTAAGCTCTACAGATAACTCTATAGTTCGCACGTCCAGTTAAACAGTAAAAATTGGCTCACCATGATATATCAGGGTAAATATAGGATAACTGTCTATACATATTGTAGCTTTTGGATAAATATAAACGGCCATCAATGAACGAATGAAAGATCTTGTTGCACACTTGTCTGAGTATCACAGACTACCACGTGGTACTAATGCACGGATTAGGTCATAATTGCTTATTTTATGTAAGATTTCGGGGCAGAGTAGCTTTGTTTTTGGTGTATTAAAGTCTATGCCGTCAAATACATTGACCCAACTTTTATAAGCACATTGCTTTAAGACTGCAATAGATGCGAAACAATGCGACCTAAATTTCTCATTATAATGAATGTGTTGACCAATTTAGACCGTGTCAACGAGACTTATTTCCCTTATATTGAATGCGAGCTGAAAACGATAAACTGGAAATATATTTCTGGTATACCGTAGTTAATGTATGCACGATGGTAACAATAGGAAGGTCAAGTTCAAAACCAATCACACGCAGCAAAAATACATGCATGGTATAACCAAAAATTATGTTTAGTTTACAAAAGAACCGATTGCAAAGCTAGACCTCTCCATCGCGTTATCATCCTGATACAATTCCGTAACCGCAGATACGTCGTTCTTTAATAATGGGCCTTATTTGTGAATAAATCTTAATGCACCTCCTTTTTAACAACGGATGATACAATGACATTTATTATCTACGGATAGTGTTTGGCGATCATGAAATGTTCTGCTCCTCATCGCATTGATATAAAACAGATAATGCACTCACAAATTACTAAACGGTTCAGACAGAAGCAATGAGGTTAAACGTTGAATAATACGTTCCCGGTAAAAATACTACTATCAACTTGGTCAAACTATGTTTTTAAATGTACCAGCATGTAAAACTGACAATATTACTGCGCCCTTTGAGCTATTTGAGATTTTTCATCCCGCGTATATGCCCAATATGTGTCTATCATCACCAAGTAACACAGACTATGCATTAAACCCAGGATTCCCGAAGCCACCTAAATTACATCACAGCACGTTTATATTAACACTTGCTATACAAACTGTTATATTCTTATATTTTGTGCTGTCAGATTCTACTTATAGGATACTTTGTATAATATACTGGTCACTTTCATGTTTGACAAGGAATCTAGTTCCTGTCTCCTTATATTTGTCCAGGCCATTATCAAAGCAAAGAGTACCTCACAAAATTTCTACGTTTACCATTGCTAGCTCGAAGAAAAATATCAAAACGTGACCGTTAACATATTATATCTGGATGAATTAAAAATATTGTAGGTTGTTGGGCCTTCGATCGAAAAATTATTTCACCTCTTCCTTTTGATGTCAATATTGCATTTTTTACGTCGAAAATTATCAGGTTAAATACAGGTACGTGAAACTTGCAAGAATGCAAGAATTCTGCGCCACTGCTGGAATAACAAAGACCCAATTAATAGGGACGTGAGGAGCCTTGTAAAATTCAATCAATCGTATAACATGGCGTTTTCAAAGGCAAAAGCGTAAAGCGCTTCATTTATCTGTGCAATTTATATGCGGCGTGGTTTTTTTTATGATTGTGATATTTTATTGTCACGATAATTTGCGGCGTACACTTTTTTGATTGAATCCCATATGCGCCCTTCCCATTTGCATTCTATTACATTGTTTGTGTGTCGTGTCATGCTTTACTGCAGCGACGCCCTGCGACGAGCATATAACATGGAAACATGTGACGGAAAACTAAGTAATAAATATACGTTATAATGACACGACGCATCATCTCTTCTGAGATCTATGTTACAGTTTCTGTGTATCGTTGTTTATGGAATGGCTGATATCTAACATTGAAGTGCCGAATATTAATACTAGATAATACAATATAAAAATATGAAATATAATTATGACAAAGTACCATGGTGCGATTGAAACTCACCGAGTTACAGCCGTGTCTCTCCGTCTGTGGCATATCACAAGTCGTTCTTACCTTAGTTATATTTGGCACTGTAAGTATTCTGATCCATTTTCCCCGGCGACGCCATATAATGCCCTTGTGATAGATGAGTTTGACATCAAAGCATATGTATTGGTTATAAGGATTGTCATTGGGTAATATAAAACCGATTAATATCACACTGATGTCATTGGATCGCTTCAGCCGACGTAAATTCAAACAAAGAATTGTATAATCAGTTATAGGTACACAATAATGCATATAATACAGTATTGTTTTTCTCGATGTAAAATGTATAAAGTGCGACTGTGACGCATTAATTAAGTTTTGTCTATTTCGTATACCGTACAAGGATCATGAAAAAACATGGAAACATAATATGCGTAAAATAACATGTCCTCCAACCCGATAAATGTCTTATTTATATCATAACTCAACCATATGGTATCAGTGGTCAAGCGCATTTAGATTTGTTCATGATATTTACATGCATGTATATGACTGTTTTTACATGTAGTGTATGGTCCATGCTTCGATATCTTGTTAATGCCGGCCTATAAACATATGATAACGGCGCATTTGTCATGCATTATTGCTGCCTGTATCCGAGTTATGATTGCAGGCTTATACCACATATAGCGAACAGTGGATTCATTGCAGCAGGTAACGTTAGCAAAATTGCTATCACAAATTGGGGATTTGTGGTCTTCTTCTATAGCCTTGGCAAATGATAAAAACTGGTTATTTGTCTGAAACAACAGGGTTTCCCAATATATAGTGACTAAATCCAATATAGGAAGAATATACAATACCTTATTTTCCCCATCACATTCTTCCACATATTTGATTTTGATATTCGTAAATAACAGTTCAACCCTTGTGCACGGTTATTTGTTTATTGCTGTTTACATGCCAGCAGATGTTTGTACAGCATACACCAACCGAATTGTCTGTAAAAAATGCATGAAAGTCGACCTAATTTTTTATTTAGTCACCTAAATATTTGACAAAGGAAGAAACATGTATGGTCGTCGTTCTAATCATGCAATCAATATAACATCGGCATGCAGCAATTTAACTGGAAACAATTTGTGACATGTGTTGAGTATCGTGAATCAAACCTTACAGGACCATTTATTGACAACAACAGGTGTGCAGTGTCTCTCTCTATATATTTTTAAACACATTTGGCTTTGGTTCTTTAATCGGTACGAATTCGATGTCATATGGTATTAAGCGTGTAAGGGTAGTTAAAGTCCTACATGAGATGCAATGTCGTTTCATAGACAATCATGTTATGCTGCCAAAGATGATTAAAACACAGATGCACCAACATTTCAATACGAACCCTAGGTTTTGTTTATTATGATTTTATGAGTATATTGCTTTTGAACAATTATAACCGACGTCGAAATCCGCCTACCTATTTAAAGGTTTATGTTGATACGTGTCAACAATAACAAAGACATTTTTTTGCTTGTAATTATGTCGGTACTGCAAGAAAAAAACCTGCATTAGATGATGTCTGCGATGAAACAATTGGTTTTTCGTTGTCCAAGTAACAGAGATGGCATGTATAGCATCAATGCTATCGTGGTACCTTGTCGTCATTGCAATATAAAGGGAGCAATAAACTAATTTGATTGCCACCACACCCGCTTGTTCGAAAGGATGTATTCGTTAACGAATAGGATCCGACTCCATAATGTGTCATATAAAACGCATAAATGAACTAGTATACACCTTTTACTTGATATATTGCCCGCCTAACAATTTCAAGCAGGACACATATTAAGCTCTACAGATAACTCTATAGTTCGCACGTCCAGTTAAACAGTAAAAATTGGCTCACCATGATATATCAGGGTAAATATAGGATAACTGTCTATACATATTGTAGCTTTTGGATAAATATAAACGGCCATCAATGAACGAATGAAAGATCTTGTTGCACACTTGTCTGAGTATCACAGACTACCACGTGGTACTAATGCACGGATTAGGTCATAATTGCTTATTTTATGTAAGATTTCGGGGCAGAGTAGCTTTGTTTTTGGTGTATTAAAGTCTATGCCGTCAAATACATTGACCCAACTTTTATAAGCACATTGCTTTAAGACTGCAATAGATGCGAAACAATGCGACCTAAATTTCTCATTATAATGAATGTGTTGACCAATTTAGACCGTGTCAACGAGACTTATTTCCCTTATATTGAATGCGAGCTGAAAACGATAAACTGGAAATATATTTCTGGTATACCGTAGTTAATGTATGCACGATGGTAACAATAGGAAGGTCAAGTTCAAAACCAATCACACGCAGCAAAAAAATACATGCATGGTATAACCAAAAATTATGTTTAGTTTACAAAAGAACCGATTGCAAAGCTAGACCTCTCCATCGCGTTATCATCCTGATACAATTCCGTAACCGCAGATACGTCGTTCTTTAATAATGGGCCTTATTTGTGAATAAATCTTAATGCACCTCCTTTTTAACAACGGATGATACAATGACATTTATTATCTACGGATAGTGTTTGGCGATCATGAAATGTTCTGCTCCTCATCGCATTGATATAAAACAGATAATGCACTCACAAATTACTAAACGGTTCAGACAGAAGCAATGAGGTTAAACGTTGAATAATACGTTCCCGGTAAAAATACTACTATCAACTTGGTCAAAACTATGTTTTTAAATGTACCAGCATGTAAAACTGACAATATTACTGCGCCCTTTGAGCTATTTGAGATTTTTTCATCCCGCGTATATGCCCAATATGTGTCTATCATCACCAAGTAACACAGACTATGCATTAAACCCAGGATTCCCGGAAGCCACCTAAATTACATCACAGCACGTTTATATTAACACTTGCTATACAAACTGTTATATTCTTATATTTTGTGCTGTCAGATTCTACTTATAGGATACTTTGTATAATATACTGGTCACTTTCATGTTTGACAAGGAATCTAGTTCCTGTCTCCTTATATTTGTCCAGGCCATTATCAAAGCAAAGAGTACCTCACAAAATTTCTACGTTTACCATTGCTAGCTCGAAGAAAAATATCAAAACGTGACCGTTAACATATTATATCTGGATGAATTAAAAATATTGTAGGTTGTTGGGCCTTCGATCGAAAAATTATTTCACCTCTTCCTTTTGATGTCAATATTGCATTTTACGTCGAAATTATCAGGTTAAATACATGTACGTGAAACTTGCAAGAATGCAAGAATTCTGCGCCACTGCTGGAATAACAAAGACCCAATTAATAGGGACGTGAGGAGCCTTGTAAAATTCAATCAATCGTATAACATGGCGTTTTCAAAGGCAAAAGCGTAAAGCGCTTCATTTATCTGTGCAATTTATATGCGGCGTGGTTTTTTTAATGATTGTGATATTTTATTGTCACGATAATTTGCGGCGTACACTTTTTTGATTGAATCCCATATGCGCCCTTCCCATTTGCATTCTATTACATTGTTTGTGTGTCGTGTCATGCTTTACTGCAGCGACGCCCTGCGACGAGCATATATACATGGAAACATGTGACGGAAAACTAAGTAATAAATATACGTTATAATGACACGACGCATCATCTCTTCTGAGATCTATGTTACAGTTTCTGTGTATCGTTGTTTATGGAATGGCTGATATCTAACATTGAAGTGCCGAATATTAATACTAGATAATACAATATAAAAATATGAAATATAATTATGACAAAGTACCATGGTGCGATTGAAACTCACCGAGTTACAGCCGTGTCTCTCCGTCTGTGGCATATCACAAGTCGTTCTTACCTTAGTTATATTTGGCACTGTAAGTATTCTGATCCATTTTCCCCGGCGACGCCATATAATGCCCTTGTGATAGATGAGTTTGACATCAAAGCATATGTATTGGTTATAAGGATTGTCATTGGGTAATATAAAACCGATTAATATCACACTGATGTCATTGGATCGCTTCAGCCGACGTAAATTCAAACAAAGAATTGTATAATCAGTTATAGGTACACAATAATGCATATAATACAGTATTGTTGTTTCTCGATGTAAAATGTATAAAGTGCGACTGTGACGCATTAATTAAGTTTTGTCTATTTCGTATACCGTACAAGGATCATGAAAAAACATGGAAACATAATATGCGTAAAATAACATGTCCTCCAACCCGATAATGTCTTATTTATATCATAACTCAACCATATGGTATCAGTGGTCAAGCGCATTTAGATTTGTTCATGATATTTACATGCATGTATATGACTGTTTTTTTACATGTAGTGTATGGTCCATGCTTCGATATCTTGTTAATGCCGGCCTATAAACATATGATAACGGCGCATTTGTCATGCATTATTGCTGCCTGTATCCGAGTTATGATTGCAGGCTTATACCACATATAGCGAACAGTGGATTCATTGCAGCAGGTAACGTTAGCAAAATTGCTATCACAAATTGGGGATTTGTGGTCTTCTTCTATAGCCTTGGCAAATGATAAAAAAAACTGGTTATTTGTCTGAAACAACAGGGTTTCCCAATATATAGTGACTAAATCCAATATAGGAAGAATATACAATACCTTATTTTCCCCATCACATTCTTCCACATATTTGATTTTGATATTCGTAAATAACAGTTCAACCCTTGTGCACGGTTATTTGTTTATTGCTGTTTACATGCAGCAGATGTTTGTACAGCATACACCAACCGAATTGTCTGTAAAAAATGCATGAAAGTCGACCTAATTTTTTATTTAGTCACCTAAATATTTGACAAAGGAAGAAACATGTATGGTCGTCGTTCTAATCATGCAATCAATATAACATCGGCATGCAGCAATTTAACTGGAAACAATTTGTGACATGTGTTGAGTATCGTGAATCAAACCTTACAGGACCATTTATTGACAACAACAGGTGTGCAGTGTCTCTCTCTATAAATTTTCTAACACATTTGGCTTTGGTTCTTTAATCGGTACGAATTCGATGTCATATGGTATTAAGCGTGTAAGGGTAGTTAAAGTCCTACATGAGATGCAATGTCGTTTCATAGACAATCATGTTATGCTGCCAAAGATGATTAAAAAACACAGATGCACCAACATTTCAATACGAACCCTAGGTTTTGTTTATTATGATTTTATGAGTATATTGCTTTTTTGAACAATTATAACCGACGTCGAATCCGCCTACCTATTTAAAGGTTTATGTTGATACGTGTCAACAATAACAAAGACATTTTTTTGCTTGTGATTATGTTATGTCGGTACTGCAAGAAAAAAACCTGCATTAGATGATGTCTGCGATGAAACAATTGGTTTTTCGTTGTCCAAGTAACAGAGATGGCATGTATAGCATCAATGCTATCGTGGTACCTTGTCGTCATTGCAATATAAAGGGAGCAATAAACTAATTTGATTGCCACCACACCCGCTTGTTCGAAAGGATGTATTCGTTAACGAATAGGATCCGACTCCATAATGTGTCATATAAAACGCATAAATGAACTAGTATACACCTTTTACTTGATATATTGCCCGCCTAACAATTTCAAGCAGGACACATATTAAGCTCTACAGATAACTCTATAGTTCGCACGTCCAGTTAAACAGTAAAAAATTGGCTCACCATGATATATCAGGGTAAATATAGGATAACTGTCTATACATATTGTAGCTTTTGGATAAATATAAACGGCCATCAATGAACGAATGAAAGATCTTGTTGCACACTTGTCTGAGTATCACAGACTACCACGTGGTACTAATGCACGGATTAGGTCATAATTGCTTATTTTATGTAAGATTTCGGGGCAGAGTAGCTTTGTTTTTGGTGTATTAAAGTCTATGCCGTCAAATACATTGACCCAACTTTTATAAGCACATTGCTTTAAGACTGCAATAGATGCGAAACAATGCGACCTAATTTCTCATTATAATGAATGTGTTGACCAATTTAGACCGTGTCAACGAGACTTATTTCCCTTATATTGAATGCGAGCTGAAAACGATAAACTGGAAATATATTTCTGGTATACCGTAGTTAATGTATGCACGATGGTAACAATAGGAAGGTCAAGTTCAAAACCAATCACACGCAGCAAAAATACATGCATGGTATAACCAAAAATTATGTTTAGTTTACAAAAGAACCGATTGCAAAGCTAGACCTCTCCATCGCGTTATCATCCTGATACAATTCCGTAACCGCAGATACGTCGTTCTTTAATAATGGGCCTTATTTGTGAATAAATCTTAATGCACCTCCTTTTTAACAACGGATGATACAATGACATTTATTATCTACGGATAGTGTTTGGCGATCATGAAATGTTCTGCTCCTCATCGCATTGATATAAAACAGATAATGCACTCACAAATTACTAAACGGTTCAGACAGAAGCAATGAGGTTAAACGTTGAATAATACGTTCCCGGTAAAAATACTACTATCAACTTGGTCAAAACTATGTTTTTAAATGTACCAGCATGTAAAACTGACAATATTACTGCGCCCTTTGAGCTATTTGAGATTTTTCATCCCGCGTATATGCCCAATATGTGTCTATCATCACCAAGTAACACAGACTATGCATTAAACCCAGGATTCCCGGAAGCCACCTAAATTACATCACAGCACGTTTATATTAACACTTGCTATACAAACTGTTATATTCTTATATTTTGTGCTGTCAGATTCTACTTATAGGATACTTTGTATAATATACTGGTCACTTTCATGTTTGACAAGGAATCTAGTTTCTGTCTCCTTATATTTGTCCAGGCCATTATCAAAGCAAAGAGTACCTCACAAAATTTCTACGTTTACCATTGCTAGCTCGAAGAAAAATATCAAAACGTGACCGTTAACATATTATATCTGGATGAATTAAAAATATTGTAGGTTGTTGGGCCTTCGATCGAAAAAATTATTTCACCTCTTCCTTTTGATGTCAATATTGCATTTTACGTCGAAATTATCAGGTTAAATACAGGTACGTGAAACTTGCAAGAATGCAAGAATTCTGCGCCACTGCTGGAATAACAAAGACCCAATTAATAGGGACGTGAGGAGCCTTGTAAAATTCAATCAATCGTATAACATGGCGTTTTCAAAGGCAAAAGCGTAAAGCGCTTCATTTATCTGTGCAATTTATATGCGGCGTGGTTTTTTAATGATTGTGATATTTTATTGTCACGATAATTTGCGGCGTACACTTTTTTGATTGAATCCCATATGCGCCCTTCCCATTTGCATTCTATTACATTGTTTGTGTGTCGTGTCATGCTTTACTGCAGCGACGCCCTGCGACGAGTATATAACATGGAAACATGTGACGGAAAACTAAGTAATAAATATACGTTATAATGACACGACGCATCATCTCTTCTGAGATCTATGTTACAGTTTCTGTGTATCGTTGTTTATGGAATGGCTGATATCTAACATTGAAGTGCCGAATATTAATACTAGATAATACAATATAAAAATATGAAATATAATTATGACAAAGTACCATGGTGCGATTGAAACTCACCGAGTTACAGCCGTGTCTCTCCGTCTGTGGCATATCACAAGTCGTTCTTACCTTAGTTATATTTGGCACTGTAAGTATTCTGATCCATTTTCCTCGGCGACGCCATATAATGCCCTTGTGATAGATGAGTTTGACATCAAAGCATATGTATTGGTTATAAGGATTGTCATTGGGTAATATAAAACCGATTAATATCACACTGATGTCATTGGATCGCTTCAGCCGACGTAAATTCAAACAAAGAATTGTATAATCAGTTATAGGTACACAATAATGCATATAATACAGTATTGTTGTTCTCGATGTAAAATGTATAAAGTGCGACTGTGACGCATTAATTAAGTTTTGTCTATTTCGTATACCGTACAAGGATCATGAAAAAACATGGAAACATAATATGCGTAAAATAACATGTCCTCCAACCCGATAATGTCTTATTTATATCATAACTCAACCATATGGTATCAGTGGTCAAGCGCATTTAGATTTGTTCATGATATTTACATGCATGTATATGACTGTTTTTACATGTAGTGTATGGTCCATGCTTCGATATCTTGTTAATGCCGGCCTATAAACATATGATAACGGCGCATTTGTCATGCATTATTGCTGCCTGTATCCGAGTTATGATTGCAGGCTTATACCACATATAGCGAACAGTGGATTCATTGCAGCAGGTAACGTTAGCAAAATTGCTATCACAAATTGGGGATTTGTGGTCTTCTTCTATAGCCTTGGCAAATGATAAAAACTGGTTATTTGTCTGAAACAACAGGGTTTCCCAATATATAGTGACTAAATCCAATATAGGAAGAATATACAATACCTTATTTTCCCCATCACATTCTTCCACATATTTGATTTTGATATTCGTAAATAACAGTTCAACCCTTGTGCACGGTTATTTGTTTATTGCTGTTTACATGCAGCAGATGTTTGTACAGCATACACCAACCGAATTGTCTGTAAAAAATGCATGAAAGTCGACCTAATTTTTTATTTAGTCACCTAAATATTTGACAAAGGAAGAAACATGTATGGTCGTCGTTCTAATCATGCAATCAATATAACATCGGCATGCAGCAATTTAACTGGAAACAATTTGTGACATGTGTTGAGTATCGTGAATCAAACCTTACAGGACCATTTATTGACAACAACAGGTGTGCAGTGTCTCTCTCTATAAATTTTCTAACACATTTGGCTTTGGTTCTTTAATCGGTACGAATTCGATGTCATATGGTATTAAGCGTGTAAGGGTAGTTAAAGTCCTACATGAGATGCAATGTCGTTTCATAGACAATCATGTTATGCTGCCAAAGATGATTAAAACACAGATGCACCAACATTTCAATACGAACCCTAGGTTTTGTTTATTATGATTTTATGAGTATATTGCTTTTGAACAATTATAACCGACGTCGAATCCGCCTACCTATTTAAAGGTTTATGTTGATACGTGTCAACAATAACAAAGACATTTTTTTGCTTGTGATTATGTCGGTACTGCAAAAAAAAAACCTGCATTAGATGATGTCTGCGATGAAACAATTGGTTTTTCGTTGTCCAAGTAACAGAGATGGCATGTATAGCATCAATGCTATCGTGGTACCTTGTCGTCATTGCAATATAAAGGGAGCAATAAACTAATTTGATTGCCACCACACCCGCTTGTTCGAAAGGATGTATTCGTTAACGAATAGGATCCGACTCCATAATGTGTCATATAAAACGCATAAATGAACTAGTATACACCTTTTACTTGATATATTGCCCGCCTAACAATTTCAAGCAGGACACATATTAGCTCTACAGATAACTCTATAGTTCGCACGTCCAGTTAAACAGTAAAAATTGGCTCACCATGATATATCAGGGTAAATATAGGATAACTGTCTATACATATTGTAGCTTTTGGATAAATATAAACGGCCATCAATGAACGAATGAAAGATCTTGTTGCACACTTGTCTGAGTATCACAGACTACCACGTGGTACTAATGCACGGATTAGGTCATAATTGCTTATTTTATGTAAGATTTCGGGGCAGAGTAGCTTTGTTTTTGTGTATTAAAGTCTATGCCGTCAAATACATTGACCCAACTTTTATAAGCACATTGCTTTAAGACTGCAATAGATGCGAAACAATGCGACCTAAATTTCTCATTATAATGAATGTGTTGACCAATTTAGACCGTGTCAACGAGACTTATTTCCCTTATATTGAATGCGAGCTGAAAACGATAAACTGGAAATATATTTCTGGTATACCGTAGTTAATGTATGCACGATGGTAACAATAGGAAGGTCAAGTTCAAAACCAATCACACGCAGCAAAAATACATGCATGGTATAACCAAAAATTATGTTTAGTTTACAAAAGAACCGATTGCAAAGCTAGACCTCTCCATCGCGTTATCATCCTGATACAATTCCGTAACCGCAGATACGTCGTTCTTTAATAATGGGCCTTATTTGTGAATAAATCTTAATGCACCTCCTTTTTAACAACGGATGATACAATGACATTTATTATCTACGGATAGTGTTTGGCGATCATGAAATGTTCTGCTCCTCATCGCATTGATATAAAAACAGATAATGCACTCACAAATTACTAAACGGTTCAGACAGAAGCAATGAGGTTAAACGTTGAATAATACGTTCCCGGTAAAAATACTACTATCAACTTGGTCAAAACTATGTTTTTAAATGTACCAGCATGTAAAACTGACAATATTACTGCGCCCTTTGAGCTATTTGAGATTTTTCATCCCGCGTATATGCCCAATATGTGTCTATCATCACCAAGTAACACAGACTATGCATTAAACCCCCA
>CM067351.1:31817476-31841359 GCA_034190875.2 Urechis unicinctus | reverse complement strand
CCCTACTTGACCAGCAGGATAGTGATATTAGACCTCCAACAGTCACAATATGCTTTTAAGACTTGTCATATTTGTTTGAATTACTTAGTGGGGCTATGTTGAGGTCAGTTCAAACCAATAATACTTAGTATTTGACATATTTCTCAAATTTCATGTGTGATATGGCTTTTTGAGGCTTCCTATATCAGTATATTGTGGGCATGTTGACCCAAAATCCAAAATCAACAAAATATCCTGAAATAAACCATGGTTCTGAGTCAGACATGGATTCAGTGAATACTTAAAACCAATTTGCAAGTCTTGCAGGAATATTGTGACCGTAAGAGTTCAAGTACTACTATTCTGCTGATCAAGTATACAGATTTCCATATATGTCCAGCAGAATAGTGGTATTAGACCTCCTACTGTCACAATGTGCTTTTATGACTTGTCATATTGGTTTTTATCACTTAGTTGGGCCATGTTGAGGTCAGTTCAAACCAGTAATGGTTAGTATTTTATATATTTCTCAAATTTCCTGTGTGATATGGCTTTTTGTAGCTTCCTTTATCAGTATATTGATGGCATATGGCCACAAAATACAAAATCACCAGAATATCCTCAAATAGACCTTGGTTCTGAGTCAGACATGGTCCTATCAAGTATTTAATACCAATCAGTTAAGTATTGCAAACAAATGGGGGCATATTAGAGATCTCATGCCACTATTTTGCTTGCAATGCAGTGAAATCAAGAGCTGAACTTCAAAAGATAGGTGATTGACACTATACAGTGCCAATATGCTTGCAGGACTTGAATTTGGATTTTGTTTTGTGTCAGACATGGTCTCACTGAATACTTAAAACCATAATGACAAGTCTTGTAAGTTTATTGTTCCTGTACGAGCTGAAATACCATTATTCCACTGTTCGGGTAACTATTTCCCTACTTGACCAGCAGGATAGTGATATTAGACCTCCAACAGTCACAATATGCTTTTAAGACTTGTCATATTTGTTTGAATTACTTAGTTTGTCCATGTTGAGGTCAGTTCCATACAATAATACTTAGTATTTGACATATATCTCAAATTTCATGTGATATATGGCTTTTTGTGGCTTCCTTTTTAAGTATAATGATGGCATGTGGCGCTTAATACAAAATCACCAGAATATCCTCAAATAGACCTTGGTTTGAGTCAGACATGGTCCTATCAAGTATTTAATACCAATCAGTTAAGTATTGCAAACAAATGGGGCATATTAGAGATCTCATGCCACTATTTTGCTTGCAATGCAGTGAAATCAAGAGCTGAACTTAAAAATATAGGTGATTGACACTATACAGTGCCAATATGCTTGCAGGACTTGAATTTAGATTTGTTCTGAGTCAGATATGGGCCCAACTGAATACTTAAAAACCAATATGACAAGTTTTGCAAGTTTATTGTGCCTGTAAGAGCTCAAATACCATTATTCCGCTGTTCGGGTAACTATTTCACTACTTGACCAGCAGAATAGTGATATTAGACCTCCAACAGTCACAATATGCTTTTAAGACTTGTCATATTTGTTTGAATTACTTAGTTGGTCCAAGTTGAGGTCAGTTTCATACAACAATACTTAGTATTTGACATATTTCTCAAATTTCATGTGTGATATGGATTTTTTTGTAGCTTCCTATATTGTTGACATGTTGACCCAAAATACAAACTCACCAGAATATCTTCAAATAGACCATGGTTCTGAGTCAGACATGGTCTCACTGAATACTTAAAACCAATTTGGCAAGTCTTGCAGGTATATTGTGCCTGTAAGAGTTCAAATACTACTATTCTGCTGATCAAGTACAGATTTCCATATATGTCCAGCAGAATAGTGGTATTAGACCTCCTACTGTCACAATGTGCTTTTATGACTTGTCATATTGGTTTTTATCACTTAGTTGGGCCATGTTGAGGTCAGTTCAAACCAGTAATGGTTAGTATTTTATATATTTCTCAAATTTCATGTGTGATATGTCATTTTGTAGCTTCCTTTATCAGTATATTGATGGCATATGGCCACAAAATACAAAATCACCAGAATATCCTCAAATAGACCTTGGTTCTGAGTCAGACATGGTCTCACTGAATTCTTTAAACCAATTTGTCAAGTCTTGCAGGTCTATTGTGCCTGTAAGAGTTCAAATACTACTATTCTGCTTGCAATGCAGTGAAATCAAGAGCTGAACTTAAAAATATAGGTGATTGACACTATGCAGTGCCAATATGCTTTGCAAGACTTGAATTTTGATTTGTTCTGAGTCAGACATGGCCCAACTGAATACTTAAAACCAATATGACAAGTTTTGCAAGTTTATTGTGCCTGTAAGAGCTCAAATACCATTATTCCACTGGTTCGGGTAACTATTTCCCTACTTGACCAGCAGGATAGTGATATTAGACCTCCAACAGTCACAATATGCTTTTAAGACTTGTCATATTTGTTTGAATTACTTAGTGGGGCTATGTTGAGGTCAGTTCAAACCAATAATACTTAGTATTTGACATATTTCTCAAATTTCATGTGTGATATGGCTTTTTGAGGCTTCCTATATCAGTATATTGTGGGCATGTTGACCCAAAATCCAAAATCAACAAAATATCCTGAAATAAACCATGGTTCTGAGTCAGACATGGATTCAGTGAATACTTAAAACCAATTTGCAAGTCTTGCAGGAATATTGTGACCGTAAGAGTTCAAGTACTACTATTCTGCTGATCAAGTACAGATTTCCATATATGTCCAGCAGAATAGTGGTATTAGACCTCCTACTGTCACAATGTGCTTTTATGACTTGTCATATTGGTTTTTATCACTTAGTTGGGCCATGTTGAGGTCAGTTCAAACCAGTAATGGTTAGTATTTTATATATTTCTCAAATTTCCTGTGTGATATGGCTTTTTTGTAGCTTCCTTTATCAGTATATATGATGGCATATGGCCACAAAATACAAAATCACCAGAATATCCTCAAATAGACCTTGGTTCTGAGTCAGACATGGTCCTATCAAGTATTTAATACCAATCAGTTAAGTATTGCAAACAAATGGGGCATATTAGAGATCTCATGCCACTATTTTGCTTGCAATGCAGTGAAATCAAGAGCTGAACTTCAAAAGATAGGTGATTGACACTATACAGTGCCAATATGCTTGCAGGACTTGAATTTGATTTGTTTTGTGTCAGACATGGTCTCACTGAATACTTAAAACCATAATGACAAGTCTTGTAAGTTTATTGTTTCCTGTACGAGCTGAAATACCATTATTCCACTGTTCGGGTAACTATTTCCCTACTTGACCAGCAGGATAGTGATATTAGACCTCCAACAGTCACAATATGCTTTTAAGACTTGTCATATTTTTTTGAATTACTTAGTTTGTCCATGTTGAGGTCAGTTCCATACAATAATCTTAGTATTTGACATATATCTCAAATTTCATGTGATATATGGCTTTTTGTGGCTTCCTTTTTAAGTATAATGATGGCATGTGGCGCTTAATACAAAATCACCAGAATATCCTCAAATAGACCTTGGTTCTGAGTCAGACATGGTCCTATCAAGTATTTAATACCAATCAGTTAAGTATTGCAAACAATTGGGGCATATTAGAGATCTCATGCCACTATTTTGCTTGCAATGCAGTGAAATCAAGAGCTGAACTTCAAAAGATAGGTGATTGACACTATACAGTGCCAATATGCTTGCAGGACTTGAATGAATTTGGATTTGTTTCTGAGTCAGACATGGCCCAACTGAATACTTAAAACCAATATGACAAGTTTTTGTAAGTTTATTGTGCCTGTACGAGCTCAAATACCATTATTCCACTGTTCGGGTAACTATTTCCCTACTTGACCAGCAGCAATAGTGATATTAGACCTCCAACAGTCACAATATGCTTTTAAGACTTGTCATATTTGTTTGAATTACTTAGTTTGGTCTATGTTGAGGTCAGTTTCAAACAACAATACTTAGTATTTGACATTATCTCAAATTTCATGTGTGATATGGCTTTTTTGTAGGCTTCCTTTTATAAGTTATTGTGGGCATGTTGACCCAAAATACAAAAATCACCAGAATATCCTCAAATAAACCATGGTTCTGAGTCAGACATGGTTTCACTGAATACTTAAAACCAATTTGGCAAGTCTTGCAGGTATATTGTGCCTGTAAGAGTTCAAGTTACTACTATTCTGCTGATCAAGTACAGATTTCCATATATGTCCAGTGAAATCAGAATAGTGTTATTAGACCTCCTACTGTCACAATGGCTTTTTGAGGTCATATTGGTTTTTTATCACTTATATAAGGGCCAGTTTATTAGTCAGTTCAAACATACAATGGTTAGAATTTTTATATATTTCACAAATTTAAATCCTCCAACATGTGATATATGCTGTTTTTTGTTTGGCTTCCTTTATGTTGAGTATAATGATGGCATTGATATGATGTGGCCACAATACAAAAATCACCAGAATATCCTCAAATAGACCTTGGTTCTGAGTCAGACATGGTCCTATCAAGTATTTAATACCAATTTTTTAAGTATTGCAAACAAATGGGGCATATTAGAGATCTCATGCCACTATTTTGCTTGCAATGCAGTGAAATCAAGAGCTGAACTTCAAAAGATAGGTGATTGACACTATACAGTGCCAATATGCTTGCAAGACTTGAATTTTGATTTGTTTTGTGTCAGACATGGTCTCACTGAATACTTAAAACCAATATGACAAGTCTTGCAAGTTTATTGTTCCTGTAAGAGCTCAAATACCATTATTCCACTGTTCGGGTAACTATTTCCCTACTTGACCAGCAGGATAGTGATATTAGACCTCCAACAGTCACAATATGCTTTTAAGACTTGTCATATTTGTTTTGAATTACTTAGTTTGTCCATGTTGAGGTCAGTTCCATACAATAATACTTAGTAGTATTTTACATATTTCTCAAATTTCATGTGATATATGGCTTTTTGTGCTTCCTTTTTAAGTATAATGATGGCATGTGGCGCTTAATACAAAATCACCAGAATATCCTCAAATAGACCTTGGTTCTGAGTCAGACATGGTCCTATCAAGTATTTAATACCAATCAGTTAAGTATTGCAAACAAATGGGGCATATTAGAGATCTCATGCCACTATTTTGCTTGCAATGCAGTGAAATCAAGAGCTGAACTTCAAAAGATAGGTGATTGACACTATACAGTGCCAATATGCTTGCAGGACTTGAATTTTGATTTGTTTTGTGTCAGACATGGTCTCACTGAATACTTAAAACCCAAATGACAAGTCTTGTAAGTTTATTGTTCCTGTACGAGCTGAAATACCATTATTCCACTGTTCGGGTAACTATTTCCCTACTTGACCAGCAGGATAGTGATATTAGACCTCCAACAGTCACAATATGCTTTTAAGACTTGTCATATTTGTTTGAATTACTTAGTTTGTCCATGTTGAGGTCAGTTCCATACAATAATACTTAGTATTTGACATATATCTCAAATTTCATGTGATATATGGCTTTTTGTGGGCTTCCTTTTAAGTATAATGATGGCATGTGGCGCTTAATACAAAATCACCAGAATATCCTCAAATAGACCTTGGTTCTGAGTCAGACATGGTCCTATCAAGTATTTAATACCAATCAGTTAAGTATTGCAAACAAATGGGGCATATATTAGAGATCTCATGCCACTATTTTGCTTGCAATGCAGTGAAATCAAGAGCTGAACTTCAAAAGATAGGTGATTGACACTATACAGTGCCAATATGCTTGCAGGACTTGAATTTGATTTGTTCTGATTCAGACATGGTCCCACTGAATACTTAAAACCAATATGACAAGTCTTTGCAAGTTTATTGTGCCTGTAAGAGCTCAAATACCATTATTCCACTGTTCGGGTAACTATTTCCCTACTTGACCAGCAGAATAGTGATATTAGACCTCCAACAGTCACATATGCTTTTAAGACTTGTCATATTTGTTTGAATTACTTAGTTTGGTCCATGTTGAGGTCAGTTCCATACAATAATACTTAGTATTTGACATATTCTCAAATTTCATGTGTGATATGGCTTTTTGTGGCTTCCTTTTTAAGTATATATGGATGGCATGTGGCCCAAAATACAAAATCACCAGAATATCCTCAAATAGACCTTGGTTCTGAGTCAGACATGGTCCTGAAGTATTTAATACCAATTTGTTAAGTATTGCAACAAATTGTGCATATTAGAGATCTCATGCCACTATTTTGCTTGCAATCAGTGAAATCAAGAGCTGAACTTCAAAAGATAGGTGATTGACACTATACAGTGCCAATGTGCTTGCAGGACTTGAATTTGGATTTGTTTTGTGAGTCAGACATGGGGCCTCACTGAATACTTAAAACCATAATGACAAGTTTTGTAAGTTTATTGTTCTGTAAGAGCTCAAATACCATTATTCCGCTGTTCGGGTAACTATTTCCTACTTGACCAGCATATAGTGAATATTAGACCTCCAACAGTCACAATATGCTTTTGAGTCAGACTTGTCAATTTGTTTGAATTACTTAGTTTGTCCAAGTTGAGGTCAGTTCCATACAATAATACTTAGTATTTGACATATTCTGCAAATTTCATGTGTGATATGTGCTTTTTATAAGTATAGTGCTGTTGACCCAAATATACAAACTGCCCAGACTATCTTCAAATAAACCATGGTTCTGAGTCAGACATGGTCCAACTGAATACTTAAAACCAATTTGGCAAGTCTTGCAGGTATATTGTGCCTGTAAGAGTTCAAATACCATACTATTCAACTGTTCACAGATTTCCCTATATGTCCAGCAGAATAGTGGTATTAGACCTCCAACTGTCACAATGTGCAAATGACTTGTCATATTGGTTTTTTTCACTTAGTTGGGCCATGTTGAGGTCAGTTCAAACCAGTAATGGTTAGTAGTATTTACATATTTCTCAAATTTCATGTGTGATATGGCTTTTTTGTAGGCTTCCTTTGTATCAGTATATTGATGGCATTGGCCACAAAATACAAAAATCACCAGAATATACCCTCAAATAGAACCTTGGTTCTGAGTCAGACATGGTCTCACTGAATTCTTTAAAAACCAATTTGTCAAAGGTAATATTGTGCCAAAATATACTACTATTCTGCTGACAAGAGTTTTGGGCCATATTTATTGACCTACTACCAGTGCTGCTTGCAAATAAGTGGAAATCACGAGCTGAATTCTTGTAAACCAATATTTCAAATTTCTTGACCAGCTATTGTGCCTGGCCAATATGCTCAACAGTCACTATGAATTTAAGACTTGTTTGTCTGAGTCAGACATGGCCCTTCAATTGAATAGTTTCAAAACAATAATGGGCATATTTGACATTTTGCTTGCAAGTTTATGGCTTTTGTGGCTGATAAGAGCTCAATATGCTTCACCAGGATTATTCCACGGTCAGAACATGGTAACTCATTTTGTTTGACTGATATCAGAAATCCCATCCACTTGACATTTCCTACTTGAAGCTGAATACCTACGACTCCACAATATGCAATTAAGACTTGTCCATATTTTGTTTGAATTACTTAGTTTGTCCATGTTGAGGTCAGTTCCCTACAATAATACTTAGTATTTGACATATATCTCAAATTTCATGTGGGAGATGGCTTTTTGTGCTTCCTTTTGATAGTATAAATGATGGGCATGTGGCCAAAAAAATACAAAATCACCAGAATATCCTCAAATAGACCTTGGTTCTGAGTCAAGACTGGTCCTATCAAGTATTTAAATACCATTCAGTTAAGTATGCAAACAAATGGGGATATTAGAGATCTCAGCCACTATTTTGTCCTTGCAATGCAGTGAAATCAAGAGCTGAACTTCAAAATAGGTGATTGACACTATACAGTCAATATGCTTGCAGGACTTGAATTTGATTTGTTTGTGTCAGACAGTGGTCTCACTGAATACTTAAAACCATAATGAAAGTCTTGTAAGTTTATTGTTCCTGTAAGCTCAAATACCATTATTTGTTCGGGTAACTATTTTCACTGGAACAGCAGAATAGTATTTGCTTTTAGTTGTCAATTGTTTGAAACTTAGTTGGGTCCATTGACCAGGATACCAATATGCTTAGTATTTGAAATATGCTTGTCATGTGTCTTGTTTGAAGTAGCTTAGATTCCTGTGTGAGAGTTCAATAAAACTCACAGAATATTAGTATTGAGACTGGTTCTGAAATGACTGAGATATATACTTAAACCAGTTGACCAAGTTCCTTTGCAGTATATGAAATATAGGAGTGTACCACAAAATACTAAATCATTAAATTGATTTGGTGTCTGAGTCAGACAGCATGGTCCTATGAAGTTATCCTAGTAAAACCAAATCAGCTAAGTATTGACAAAACAAATTGGGCAGTTTAGACCTGTTGTCCTATTCAAAACAACATATTTAGTCATGCAATATGCACTGTCAGTGTGTCAAGAGCTGAAGTTTGAATCTTCCTTATCAGTGATGACACTATACAGTGCCATAAATACAAAATACAGGGACTTGAATCAAATAGACCTTTGTTTTGAGTCAGGACATGGTCCAGTACTGAATACTTAAAACCAATTGACAAGTCTTGTTTTAAGAGCTGAAATACCATTATTCCAAAGTAACTATTTCATATGTATTTAGACCTCCTACAGTCACAAATATGCTTTTACCACTTGTTGCATATTTGTTTGAATTACTTAGTTTTGCCATGTTGACAGTTTCAAACCTCCACTTACAACAGTTAGTATTTGATATATAGGTTCAGTTATATGGCATTTTCTGTTCCTTTTATATAATGATGGCATTGGCGCTAAACCACAAAAATCACCCAGAATATCCTCAAATAGACCTTGGTTCTGAGTCACATATGGTCCTATCAATTATTTTAAACCAATCACGTAAGTGCAAACATGGGTGCATATTAGAGATTCATGCCACTATTTTCTGCTTGCAATGCAGTGAAATCAAGAGCTGAACTTCAAAAGATAGGTGATTGACACTATACAGTGCCAATATGCTTGCAGGACTTGAAATTGGATTTGTTTGAGTCAGACATGGTCTCACTGAATACTTAAAACCAATAATGACAAGTCTTGTAAGTTTATTGTGACTGTACGAGCTGAAAATACCATTATTCCACTGTTCGGGTAACTATTTCCCTACTTGACCAGCAGGATAGTGATATTAGACCTCCAACAGTCACAATATGCTTTTAAGACTTGTCATATTTGTTTGAATTACTTAGTTTGTCCATGTTGAGGTCAGTTCCATACAATAATACTTAGTATTTGACATATATCTCAAATTTCATGTGATATATGGCTTTTTGTGGCTTCCTTTTTAAGTATAATGATGGCATGTGGCGCTTAATACAAAATCACCAGAATATCCTCAAATAGACCTTGGTTCTGAGTCAGACATGGTCCTATCAAGTATTTAATACCAATCAGTTAAGTATTGCAAACAAATGGGGCATATTAGAGATCTCATGCCACTATTTTGCTTGCAATGCAGTGAAATCAAGAGCTGAACTTCAAAATATAGGTGATTGACACTATACAGTGCCAATATGCTTGCAGGACTTGAATTTTGATTTGTTCTGATTCAGACATAGTCCCACTCAATACTTAAAACCAATATGACAAGTCTTGCAAGTTTATTGTGCCTGTAAGAGCTCAAATACCATTATTCCACTGTTCGGGTAACTATTTCCCTACTTGACCAGCAGGATAGTGATATTAGACCTCCAACAGTCACAATATGCTTTTAAGACTTGTCATATTTGTTTGAATTACTTAGTTTGTCCATGTTGAGGTCAGTTCCATACAATAATACTTAGTATTTGACATATATCTCAAATTTCATGTGATATATGGCTTTTTGTGGCTTCCTTTTTAAGTATAATGATGGCATGTGGCGCTTAATACAAAATCACCAGAATATCCTCAAATAGACCTTGGTTCTGAGTCAGACATGGTCCTATCAAGTATTTAATACCAATCAGTTAAGTATTGCAAACAAATGGGGCATATTAGAGATCTCATGCCACTATTTTGCTTGCAATGCAGTGAAATCAAGAGCTGAACTTCAAAAGATAGGTGATTGACACTATACAGTGCCAATATGCTTGCAGGACTTGAATTTGGATTTGTTTTGATTCAGACATAGTCCCACTCAATACTTAAAACCAAAATGACAAGTCTTGCAAGTTTATTGTTCCTGTAAGAGCTGAAATACCATTATTCCACTGTTCGGGTAACTATTTCCCTACTTGACCAGCAAGATAGTGATATTAGACCTCCAACAGTCACATTATGCTTTTAAGACTTGTCATATTTGTTTGAATTACTTAGTTTGTCCATGTTGAGGTCAGTTCAAACCAATATTACTTAGTATTGGACATATTTCTCAAATTTCATGTGTGATATGGCTTTTTGAGGCTTCCTTTATAAGTATATTGATGGCATGTGGCCCATAATACAAAATCACCAGAATATCCTCAAATAGACCTTGGTTCTGAGTCAGACATGGTCCTATCAAGTATTTAATACCAATCAGTTAAGTTTGCAAACAAATGGGGCATATTAGAGATCTCATGCCACTATTTTTGCTTGCAATGCAGTGAAATCAAGAGCTGAACTTCAAAAGATAGGTGATTGACACTATACAGTGCCAATATGCTTGCAAGGACTTGAATTTGGATTTGTTTTGTGTCAGACATGGTCTCACTGAATACTTAAAACCATAATGACAAGTCTTGTAAGTTTATTGTTCCTGTACGAGCTGAAATACCATTATTCCACTGTTCGGGTAACTATTTCCCTACTTGACCAGCAGGATAGTGATATTAGACCTCCAACAGTCACAATATGCTTTTAAGACTTGTCATATTTGTTTGAATTACTTAGTTTGTCCATGTTGAGGTCAGTTCCATACAATAATACTTAGTATTTGACATATATCTCAAATTTCATGTGATATATGGCTTTTTGTGGCTTCCTTTTTAAGTATAATGATGGCATGTGGCGCTTAATACAAAATCACCAGAATATCCTCAAATAGACCTTGGTTCTGAGTCAGACATGGTCCTATCAAGTATTTAATACCAATCAGTTAAGTATTGCAAACAAATGGGGCATATTAGAGATCTCATGCCACTATTTTGCTTGCAATGCAGTGAAATCAAGAGCTGAACTTCAAAAGATATAGGTGATTGACACTATACAGTGCCAATATGCTTGCAGGACTTGAATTTGGTTTTGTTTTGTGTCAGACATGGTCTCACTGAATACTTAAAACCAAAATGACAAGTCTTGTAAGTTTATTGTTCCTGTACGAGCTGAAATACCATTATTCCACTGTTCGGGTAACTATTTCCCTACTTGACCAGCAAGATAGTGATATTAGACCTCCAACAGTCACAATATGCTTTTAAGACTTGTCATATTTGTTTGAATTACTTAGTTTGTCCATGTTGAGGTCAGTTCCATACAATAATACTTAGTATTTGACATATATCTCAAATTTCATGTGATATATGGCTTTTTGTGGCTTCCTTTTTAAGTATAATGATGGCATGTGGCGCTTAATACAAAATCACCAGAATATCCTCAAATAGACCTTGGTTCTGAGTCAGACATGGTCCTATCAAGTATTTAATACCAATCAGTTAAGTATTGCAAACAAATGGGGCATATTAGAGATCTCATGCCACTATTTTGCTTGCAATGCAGTGAAATCAAGAGCTGAACTTCAAAATATAGGTGATTGACACTATACAGTGCCAATATGCTGGCAAGACTTGAATTTGGATTTGTTTTGATTCAGACATAGTCCCACTCAATACTTAAAACCAATATGACAAGTTTTGCAAGTTTATTGTGCCTGTAAGAGCTCAAATACCATTATTCCACTGTTCGGGTAACTATTTCCCTACTTGACCAGCAGGAATAGTGATATTAGACCTCCAACAGTCACAATATGCTTTTAAGACTTGTCATATTTGTTTGAATTACTTAGTTTGTCCATGTTGAGGTCAGTTCCATACAATAATACTTAGTATTTGACATATTTCTCAAATTTCATGTGATATATGGCTTTTTGTGGCTTCCTTTATAAGTATATTGTGGGCATGTTGACCCAAAATACAAAATCACCAAAATATCCTGAAATAAACCATGGTTCTGAGTCAGACATGGTCTCACTGAATTCTTTAAAACCAATTTGTCAAGTCTTGCAGGTCTATTGTGCCTGTAAGAGTTCAAATACTACTATTCTGCTTGCAATGCAGTGAAATCAAGAGCTGAACTTAAAAATATAGGTGATTGACACTATACAGTGCCAATATGCTTGCAGGACTTGAATTTAGATTTGTTCTGAGTCAGATATGGCCCAACTGAATACTTAAAACCAATATGACAAGTTTTGCAAGTTTATTGTGCCTGTAAGAGCTCAAATACCATTATTCCGCTGTTCGGGTAACTATTTCCCTACTTGACCAGCAGAATAGTGATATTAGACCTCCAACAGTCACAATATGTTTTTAAGACTTGTCACATTTGTTTGAATTACTTAGTTGGTCCAAGTTTGAGGTCAGTTTCATACAACAATACTTAGTATTTGACATATTTCTCAAATTTCATGTGTGATATAGATTTTTGTAGCTTCCTATATTGTTGACATGTTGACCCAAAATACAAACTCACCAGAATATCTTCAAATAAACCATGGTTCTGAGTCAGACATGGTCTCACTGAATACTTAAAACCAATTTGGGCAAGTCTTGCAGGTATATTGTGCCTGTAAGAGTTCAAGTACTACTATTCTGCTGATCAAGTACAGATTTCCATATATGTCCAGCAGAATAGTGGTATTAGACCTCCTACTGTCACAATGTGCTTTTATGACTTGTCATATTGGTTTTTATCACTTAGTTGGGCCATGTTGAGGTCAGTTCAAACCAGTAATGGTTAGTATTTTATATATTTCTCAAATTTCATGTGTGATATGTCATTTTGTAGCTTCCTTTATCAGTATATTGATGGCATATGGCCACAAAATACAAAATCACCAGAATATCCTCAAATAGACCTTGGTTCTGAGTCAGACATGGTCTCACTGAATTCTTTAAACCAAATTTGTCAAGTCTTGCAGGTCTATTGTGCCTGTAAGAGTTCAAATACTACTATTCTGCTTGCAATGCAGTGAAATCAAGAGCTGAACTTAAAAATATAGGTGATTGACACTATGCAGTGCCAATATGCTTACAAGACTTGAATTTTGATTTGTTCTGAGTCAGACATGGCCCAACTGAATACTTAAAACCAATATGACAAGTTTTGCAAGTTTATTGTGCCTGTAAGAGCTCAAATACCATTATTCCACTGTTCGGGTAACTATTTCCCTACTTGACCAGCAGGATAGTGATATTAGACCTCCAACAGTCACAATATGCTTTTAAGACTTGTCATATTGTTTTTGAATTACTTAGTTTGTCCATGTTGAGGTCAGTTCCATACAATAATACTTAGTATTTGACATATATCTCAAATTTCATGTGATATATGGCTTTTTGTGGCTTCCTTTTTAAGTATAATGATGGCATGTGGCGCTTAATACAAAATCACCAGAATATCCTCAAATAGACCTTGGTTCTGAGTCAGACATGGTCCTATCAAGTATTTAATACCAATCAGTTAAGTATTGCAAACAAATGGGGCATATTAGAGATCTCATGCCACTATTTTGCTTGCAATGCAGTGAAATCAAGAGCTGAACTTCAAAATATAGGTGATTGACACTATACAGTGCCAATATGCTTGCAGGACTTGAATTTTGATTTGTTCTGATTCAGACATAGTCCCACTCAATACTTAAAACCAATATGACAAGTCTTGCAAGTTTATTGTGCCTGTAAGAGCTCAAATACCATTATTTGACTGTTCGGGTAACTATTTCCCTACTTGACCAGCAGAATAGTAATATTAGACCCAACAGTCCAACAGTTTACACTTGTATGCTTTTAAGTTTGTCCACTTGTCAATAATACTTAGTATTTGAATATCTCAAATTTCATGTGGGGGCTTTTGTGGCTTCCTATTAAGTTAATGATGGTTGGCGCTTAATACAAAATCACCAAATATCCTCAAATATTTGGTTCTGAGTCAGACATGGTCCTAGTATTTAATACCAATCAGTTAAGTATTGCAAACAAATGGGGCATATTAGAGATCTCATGCCACTATTTTGCTTGCAATGCAGTGAAATCAAGAGCTGAACTTCAAAAGATAGGTGATTGACACTATACAGTATGCTTGCAGGACTTGAATTTGGATTTGGACATGGTCTCATAATACTTAAAACCAAATCACAAGTCTTGAAGTTTCAAATAGAGCTGAAATACCATTATTGAGTCAGACATGGTCCTATCCAGCAATAGTATTTAATACCAACAGTCACAATATGCTTTTAAGACTTGCAAACAAAATTACTTAGTGGGGCATATTAGAGATACTCAGTATTTGACATATATCCAAATTTCATGTGATATTTTTTTGCTTGCAATGATGGCATGTGGCGCTTAAATCAAGAGCCTCAAATAGACCTTGGTTCTGAAGACATGGTCCTATCAAGTATTTAATACCAATCAGTTAAGTATTGCAAACAAATGGGGCATATTAGAGATCTCATGCCACTATTTTGCTTGCAATGCAGTGAAATCAAGAGCTGAACTTCAAAAGATAGGTGATTGACACTATGCAGTGCCAATATGCTTGCAAACTTGAATTTTGATTTGTTTTGTGTCAGACATGGTCTCACTGAATACTTAAAACCATAATGACAAGTCTTGTAAGTTTATTGTTCCTGTACGAGCTGAAAATACCATTATTCCACTGTTCGGGTAACTATATTTCCCTACTTGACCAGCAGGATAGTGATATTAGACCTCCAACAGTCACAATATGCTTTTAAGACTTGTCATATTTGTTTGAATTACTTAGTTTGTCCATGTTGAGGTCAGTTCCATACAATAATACTTAGTATTTGACATATATCTCAAATTTCATGTGATATATGGCTTTTTGTGGCTTCCTTTTTAAGTATAATGATGGCATGTGGCGCTTAATACAAAATCACCAGAATATCCTCAAATAGACCTTGGTTCTGAGTCAGACATGGTCCTATCAAGTATTTAATACCAATCAGTTAAGTATTGCAAACAAATGGGGCATATTAGAGATCTCATGCCACTATTTTGCTTGCAATGCAGTGAAATCAAGAGCTGAACTTCAAAAGATAGGTGATTGACACTATACAGTGCCAATAGGCTTGCAGGACTTGAATTTGGTTTTGTTTTGTGTCAGACATGGTCTCACTGAATACTTAAAACCAAAATGACAAGTCTTGTAAGTTTATTGTTCCTGTACGAGCTGAAATACCATTATTCCACTGTTCGGGTAACTATTTCCCTACTTGACCAGCAAGATAGTGATATTAGACCTCCAACAGTCACAATATGCTTTTAAGACTTGTCATATTTGTTTGAATTACTTAGTTTGTCCATGTTGAGGTCAGTTCCATACAATAATACTTAGTATTTGACATATATCTCAAATTTCATGTGATATATGGCTTTTTGTGGCTTCCTTTTTAAGTATAATGATGGCATGTGGCGCTTAATACAAAAT
The DNA here is from genome assembly GCA_034190875.2 of Urechis unicinctus. NCBI lineage: Eukaryota > Metazoa > Annelida > Polychaeta > Xenopneusta > Urechidae > Urechis > Urechis unicinctus. Next base: position 31,825,602 of record CM067351.1, on the reverse strand, counting down.
CACCAGAATATCCTCAAATAGACCTTGGTTCTGAGTCAGACATGGTCCTATCAAGTATTTAATACCAATCAGTTAAGTATTGCAAACAAATGGGGCATATTAGAGATCTCATGCCACTATTTTGCTTGCAATGCAGTGAAATCAAGAGCTGAACTTCAAAAGATAGGTGATTGACACTATACAGTGCCAATATGCTTGCAGGACTTGAATTTGGTTTTGTTTTGTGTCAGACATGGTCTCACTGAATACTTAAAACCAAAATGACAAGTCTTGTAAGTTTATTGTTCCTGTACGAGCTGAAATACCATTATTCCACTGTTCGGGTAACTATTTCCCTACTTGACCAGCAAGATAGTGATATTAGACCTCCAACAGTCACATTATGCTTTTAAGACTTGTCATATTTTTTTGAATTACTTAGTTTGTCCATGTTGAGGTCAGTTCCATACAATAATACTTAGTATTTGACATATATCTCAAATTTCATGTGATATATGGCTTTTTGAGGCTTCCTTTTTAAGTATAATGATGGCATGTGGCGCTTAATACAAAATCACCAGAATATCCTCAAATAGACCTTGGTTCTGAGTCAGACATGGTCCTATCAAGTATTTAATACCAATCAGTTAAGTATTGCAAACAAATGGGGCATATTAGAGATCTCATGCCACTATTTTGCTTGCAATGCAGTGAAATCAAGAGCTGAACTTCAAAATATAGGTGATTGACACTATACAGTGCCAATATGCTTGCAGGACTTGTATTTTGATTTGTTCTGATTCAGACATAGTCCCACTCAATACTTAAAACCAATATGACAAGTTTTGCAAGTTTATTGTGCCTGTAAGAGCTCAAATACCATTATTCCACTGTTCGGGTAACTATTTCCCTACTTGACCAGCAGGATAGTGATATTAGACCTCCAACAGTCACAATATGCTTTTAAGACTTGTCATATTTGTTTGAATTACTTAGTTTGTCCATGTTGAGGTCAGTTCCATACAATAATACTTAGTATTTGACATATTTCTCAAATTTCATGTGATATATGGCTTTTTGTGGCTTCCTTTATAAGTATATTGTGGGCATGTTGACCCAAAATACAAAATCACCAAAATATCCTGAAATAAACCATGGTTCTGAGTCAGACATGGTCTCACTGAATTCTTTAAACCAATTTGTCAAGTCTTGCAGGTCTATTGTGCCTGTAAGAGTTCAAATACTACTATTCTGCTTGCAATGCAGTGAAATCAAGAGCTGAACTTAAAAATATAGGTGATTGACACTATACAGTGCCAATATGCTTGCAGGACTTGAATTTAGATTTGTTCTGAGTCAGATATGGCCCAACTGAATACTTAAAACCAATATGACAAGTTTTGCAAGTTTATTGTGCCTGTAAGAGCTCAAATACCATTATTCCGCTGTTCGGGTAACTATTTCCCTACTTGACCAGCAGAATAGTGATATTAGACCTCCAACAGTCACAATATGTTTTTAAGACTTGTCACATTTGTTTGAATTACTTAGTTGGTCCAAGTTGAGGTCAGTTTCATACAACAATACTTAGTATTTGACATATTTCTCAAATTTCATGTGTGATATAGATTTTTGTAGCTTCCTATATTGTTGACATGTTGACCCAAAATACAAACTCACCAGAATATCTTCAAATAAACCATGGTTCTGAGTCAGACATGGTCTCACTGAATACTTAAAACCAATTTGGCAAGTCTTGCAGGTATATTGTGCCTGTAAGAGTTCAAGTACTACTATTCTGCTGATCAAGTACAGATTTCCATATATGTCCAGCAGAATAGTGGTATTAGACCTCCTACTGTCACAATGTGCTTTTATGACTTGTCATATTGGTTTTTATCACTTAGTTGGGCCATGTTGAGGTCAGTTCAAACCAGTAATGGTTAGTATTTTATATATTTCTCAAATTTCATGTGTGATATGTCATTTTGTAGCTTCCTTTATCAGTATATTGATGGCATATGGCCACAAAATACAAAATCACCAGAATATCCTCAAATAGACCTTGGTTCTGAGTCAGACATGGTCTCACTGAATTCTTTAAACCAATTTGTCAAGTCTTGCAGGTCTATTGTGCCTGTAAGAGTTCAAATACTACTATTCTGCTTGCAATGCAGTGAAATCAAGAGCTGAACTTAAAAATATAGGTGATTGACACTATGCAGTGCCAATATGCTTACAAGACTTGAATTTTGATTTGTTCTGAGTCAGACATGGCCCAACTGAATACTTAAAACCAATATGACAAGTTTTGCAAGTTTATTGTGCCTGTAAGAGCTCAAATACCATTATTCCACTGTTCGGGTAACTATTTCCCTACTTGACCAGCAGGATAGTGATATTAGACCTCCAACAGTCACAATATGCTTTTAAGACTTGTCATATTTGTTTGAATTACTTAGTTTGTCCATGTTGAGGTCAGTTCCATACAATAATACTTAGTATTTGACATATATCTCAAATTTCATGTGATATATGGCTTTTTGTGGCTTCCTTTTTAAGTATAATGATGGCATGTGGCGCTTAATACAAAATCACCAGAATATCCTCAAATAGACCTTGGTTCTGAGTCAGACATGGTCCTATCAAGTATTTAATACCAATCAGTTAAGTATTGCAAACAAATGGGGCATATTAGAGATCTCATGCCACTATTTTGCTTGCAATGCAGTGAAATCAAGAGCTGAACTTCAAAATATAGGTGATTGACACTATACAGTGCCAATATGCTTGCAGGACTTGTATTTTGATTTGTTCTGATTCAGACATAGTCCCACTCAATACTTAAAACCAATATGACAAGTCTTGCAAGTTTATTGTGCCTGTAAGAGCTCAAATACCATTATTTGACTGTTCGGGTAACTATTTCCCTACTTGACCAGCAGAATAGTAATATTAGACCTCCAACAGTCACAGTATGCTTTTAAGACTTGTCATATTTGTTTGAATTACTTAGTGGGGCTATGTTGAGGTCAGTTCAAACCAATATTACGTAGTATTTGACATATTTCTCAAATTTCATGTGTGATATGGCTTTTTGAGGCTTCCTTTATAAGTATATTGATGGCATGTGGCCCATAATACAAAATCACCAGAATATCCTCAAATAGACCTTGGTTCTGAGTCAGACATGGTCCTATCAAGTATTTAATACCAATCAGTTAAGTATTGCAAACAAATGGGGCATATTAGAGATCTCATGCCACTATTTTGCTTGCAATGCAGTGAAATCAAGAGCTGAACTTCAAAAGATAGGTGATTGACACTATACAGTGCCAATATGCTTGCAGGACTTGAATTTGGATTTGTTTTGTGTCAGACATGGTCTCACTGAATACTTAAAACCATAATGACAAGTCTTGTAAGTTTATTGTTCCTGTACGAGCTGAAATACCATTATTCCACTGTTCGGGTAACTATTTCCCTACTTGACCAGCAGGATAGTGATATTAGACCTCCAACAGTCACAATATGCTTTTAAGACTTGTCATATTTGTTTGAATTACTTAGTTTGTCCATGTTGAGGTCAGTTCCATACAATAATACTTAGTATTTGACATATATCTCAAATTTCATGTGATATATGGCTTTTTGTGGCTTCCTTTTTAAGTATAATGATGGCATGTGGCGCTTAATACAAAATCACCAGAATATCCTCAAATAGACCTTGGTTCTGAGTCAGACATGGTCCTATCAAGTATTTAATACCAATCAGTTAAGTATTGCAAACAAATGGGGCATATTAGAGATCTCATGCCACTATTTTGCTTGCAATGCAGTGAAATCAAGAGCTGAACTTCAAAAGATAGGTGATTGACACTATACAGTGCCAATAGCTTGCAGGACTTGAATTTGGTTTTGTTTTGTGTCAGACATGGTCTCACTGAATACTTAAAACCAAAATGACAAGTCTTGTAAGTTTATTGTTCCTGTACGAGCTGAAATACCATTATTCCACTGTTCGGGTAACTATTTCCCTACTTGACCAGCAAGATAGTGATATTAGACCTCCAACAGTCACAATATGCTTTTAAGACTTGTCATATTTGTTTGAATTACTTAGTTTGTCCATGTTGGGTCAGTTCCATACAATAATACTTAGTATTTGACATATATCTCAAATTTCATGTGATATATGGCTTTTTGTGGCTTCCTTTTTAAGTATAATGATGGCATGTGGCGCTTAATACAAAATCACCAGAATATCCTCAAATAGACCTTGGTTCTGAGTCAGACATGGTCCTATCAAGTATTTAATACCAATCAGTTAAGTATTGCAAACAAATGGGGCATATTAGAGATCTCATGCCACTATTTTGCTTGCAATGCAGTGAAATCAAGAGCTGAACTTCAAAAGATAGGTGATTGACACTATACAGTGCCAATATGCTTGCAGGACTTGAATTTGGTTTTGTTTTGTGTCAGACATGGTCTCACTGAATACTTAAAACCAAAATGACAAGTCTTGTAGTTTATTGTTCCTGTACGAGCTGAAATACCATTATTCCACTGTTCGGGTAACTATTTCCCTACTTGACCAGCAAGATAGTGATATTAGACCTCCAACAGTCACAATATGCTTTTAAGACTTGTCATATTTGTTTGAATTACTTAGTTTGTCCATGTTGAGGTCAGTTCCATACAATAATACTTAGTATTTGACATATATCTCAAATTTCATGTGATATATGGCTTTTTGAGGCTTCCTTTTTAAGTATAATGATGGCATGTGGCGCTTAATACAAAATCACCAGAATATCCTCAAATAGACCTTGGTTCTGAGTCAGACATGGTCCTATCAAGTATTTAATACCAATCAGTTAAGTATTGCAAACAAATGGGGCATATTAGAGATCTCATGCCACTATTTTGCTTGCAATGCAGTGAAATCAAGAGCTGAACTTCAAAATATAGGTGATTGACACTATACAGTGCCAATATGCTTGCAGGACTTGTATTTTGATTTGTTCTGATTCAGACATAGTCCCACTCAATACTTAAAACCAATATGACAAGTTTTGCAAGTTTATTGTGCCTGTAAGAGCTCAAATACCATTATTCCACTGTTCGGGTAACTATTTCCCTACTTGACCAGCAGGATAGTGATATTAGACCTCCAACAGTCACAATATGCTTTTAAGACTTGTCATATTTGTTTGAATTACTTAGTTTGTCCATGTTGAGGTCAGTTCCATACAATAATACTTAGTATTTGACATATTTCTCAAATTTCATGTGATATATGGCTTTTTGTGGCTTCCTTTATAAGTATATTGTGGGCATGTTGACCCAAAATACAAAATCACCAAAATATCCTGAAATAAACCATGGTTCTGAGTCAGACATGGTCTCACTGAATTCTTTAAACCAATTTGTCAAGTCTTGCAGGTCTATTGTGCCTGTAAGAGTTCAAATACTACTATTCTGCTTGCAATGCAGTGAAATCAAGAGCTGAACTTAAAAATATAGGTGATTGACACTATACAGTGCCAATATGCTTGCAGGACTTGAATTTTAGATTTGTTCTGAGTCAGATATGGCCCAACTGAATACTTAAAACCAATATGACAAGTTTTGCAAGTTTATTGTGCCTGTAAGAGCTCAAATACCATTATTCCGCTGTTCGGGTAACTATTTCCCTACTTGACCAGCAGAATAGTGATATTAGACCTCCAACAGTCACAATATGTTTTTAAGACTTGTCACATTTGTTTGAATTACTTAGTTGGTCCAAGTTGAGGTCAGTTTCATACAACAATACTTAGTATTTGACATATTTCTCAAATTTCATGTGTGATATAGGATTTTTGTAGCTTCCTATATTGTTGACATGTTGACCCAAAATACAAACTCACCAGAATATCTTCAAATAAACCATGGTTCTGAGTCAGACATGGTCTCACTGAATACTTAAAACCAATTTGGCAAGTCTTGCAGGTATATTGTGCCTGTAAGAGTTCAAGTACTACTATTCTGCTGATCAAGTACAGATTTCCATATATGTCCAGCAGAATAGTGGTATTAGACCTCCTACTGTCACAATGTGCTTTTATGACTTGTCATATTGGTTTTTATCACTTAGTTGGGCCATGTTGAGGTCAGTTCAAACCAGTAATGGTTAGTATTTTATATATTTCTCAAATTTCATGTGTGATATGGCATTTTGTAGCTTCCTTTATCAGTATATTGATGGCATATGGCCACAAAATACAAAATCACCAGAATATCCTCAAATAGACCTTGGTTCTGAGTCAGACATGGTCTCACTGAATTCTTTAAACCAATTTGTCAAGTCTTGCAGGTCTATTGTGCCTGTAAGAGTTCAAATACTACTATTCTGCTTGCAATGCAGTGAAATCAAGAGCTGAACTTCAAAATATAGGTGATTGACACTATGCAGTGCCAATATGCTTGCAAGACTTGAATTTTGATTTGTTCTGATTCAGACATAGTCCCACTCAATACTTAAAACCAATATGACAAGTCTTGCAAGTTTATTGTGCCTGTAAGAGCTCAAATACCATTATTCCACTGTTCGGGTAACTATTTCGCTACTTGACCAGCAGAATAGTGATATTAGACCTCCAACAGTCACAGTATGCTTTTAAGACTTGTCATATTTGTTTGAATTACTTAGTGGGGCTATGTTGAGGTCAGTTCAAACCAATATTACTTAGTATTTGACATATTTCTCAAATTTCATGTGTGATATGGCTTTTTGTGGCTTCCTTTTAAAGTATATTGATGGCATGTGGCCCATAATACAAAATCACCAGAATATCCTCAAATAGACCTTGGTTCTGAGTCAGACATGGTCCTATCAAGTATTTAATACCAATCAGTTAAGTATTGCAAACAAATGGGGCATATTAGAGATCTCATGCCACTATTTTGCTTGCAATGCAGTGAAATCAAGAGCTGAACTTCAAAATATAGGTGATTGACACTATACAGTGCCAATATGCTTGCAGGACTTGTATTTTGATTTGTTCTGATTCAGACATAGTCCCACTCAATACTTAAAACCAATATGACAAGTCTTGCAAGTTTATTGTGCCTGTAAGAGCTCAAATACCATTATTCCACTGTTCGGGTAACTATTTCCCTACTTGACCAGCAGGATAGTGATATTAGACCTCCAACAGTCACAATATGCTTTTAAGACTTGTCATATTTGTTTTAATTACTTAGTTGGGCCATGTGAAGGTCATTTCAAAACAATAAAATAGTTATTATTTTACACATTGCTCAAATTGCATGTGTGTTATGGCTTTTTGTGGCTTCCTTCATCAGTATAATTGATGTCATATGGCCCAAAATACAAAATCATTCGACCCCCAACAGTCACAATATGCTTAAATGACTTGTCATATTGGTTTTAATTACTTAATTTGGCCATGTGGAGGTCTGTTCAAAACAATAATAGTTAATATATTATATTTTTGAATATAGTTTCCTATTTTATCAGTCAAATGCATTGACAGAAAGCAGGCAACTCTACATTCTACATACCAAATTTGAGATACAGTCCCAATATAGAACAAAAATGTTTTTTGGGAATGTCTTTGACATGGACCCACTCAATATCCTGAGTCATCTGGAGAAGTTTGGGAAGGATATCCAAAGGAAATGTTTACAAATATGGTCTTTAGTCTCTCTGCCAAAGCCAGGTCCCAGCATCAGGGTCAGGCTTCTGCATAGAGACTTAATACAGCATTGAGCTATGTATACCTCATTAAGTGAAACGTTTGACACTTAAAACTTTTAATACATGCCCAAGTATTGGAACTAAGAACATTTCACATCATAACTGGTCTGGTATGTACTTACTTCTTTGTCTTTAGTGCTGACCTCCAGAGGACCCACCTGATCCGTGACCATCAGTTCTAAGTAGTGATTGATATGGACCTCTTTCTTCTTTCGAATTACATGTTTGTTATAATATTACATGTGTTGCTCTCTTTTCTTCCTGTCTTGTAGCTGGTCAATAAGTAATTCAATTTGAGTGGCTATAGTCTGGTTCTGAAGTGAATTATATTGGCTCTTCTCACTCATAGTGACACAAACAGGCTGTTGAAGTTACGGAT